>NC_069459.1:1731125-1818514 GCF_026875155.1 Cherax quadricarinatus | reverse complement strand
GTTAATGAATTTCGCCATTCAGCAGACTCGGGAAATAGATTAATCAGTACTTGGGGGTCCACTGTAATTTTCAAAAACATGGATGGATTAATGAAAATGTTTATATTAATGTAATACAGTGGAACCTGGATTTTGTCCGATGTGGATATTGTATAATTCAGATTTCAACCACTTTTTTGGGTGAATTTTACCTGGTTTTCATACTTCCGCTTGGAAATCATCCATGTCAGATGCACCCGCCTGCCCGGGATTCAGCCGCTCACACGTATGTGACTCAGTCTGCCTCTGTCACTTGTTCAGTGAGCAATACTCCGTGCTTTCATCCAAAACATTTTGTAATTTTCCAATATTTTTTGTGCTTGTTTATTGAGTGCGACTGCAAAATAGCACCATGGGGCCAAACAAAGTTGGAGAAAATTTGTGGCTTGAATGTGTCCTCGAGATGGATTTTGAAGGTTTGAGGCTGCCCCTGATGACCCTGTGCCTGTTGTGGAAGTCATGGGGTTGGATGTGGTGGCCAGGATGTGGAGAGTTGGTGGGGGAACTACAGGGAAGAGCTAACCCTGAAGAGCTTCAAGACCTTAAAACGGGAAACAGCAACATATTGCAGCTGAGGAAATTGCTTCAAAGGAGGAGGAAAAGAGGGAAGAATGTGCCTTCTTCAGTGATTAAGGACATTTGTGCAAAGTGGAGTGAGGGGGCAAAGTTTTGTGGGAGAATTATCACCCTAACAAAGCTGTTGCAAGCCATGTCTGCAACATGTTCACTGACAATGCCTTGTCCCATTTTAGGAAAGTCTTAAAGAGATGCCAGAAACAGAGCTCTCTGGACAGATGTTTTGTGAATAGATGGTCAGTGACACTCAAGCTGGCCCTAGTGCCAGTAAAAGACAAAAAAGGGAAGTAAACCCGGATAGGGCTTTGATACCTGAAGTCCTTATGGAGGAGGAAATTTCCCTTCCAAACAATGCCCCCTTCTCCCTCTCCCCTCCTCGCCTTCTTCCGTCGCCAACAAGAGTCTTCAATAAAGGGGTTTAAATGTTCATTTATCCATTAAATTAGTCCCTATTTATTTCTCATTGTATTCTGTATGTAAAACTATAGTTATTCTCTAACAATGTATTTTTTGTTAATATTTTTTGGGTGTTCTAGAATGGATTTAAAATTTTGGGTTTACATTATTTCTTATGGGAAATATTACTTCGATTTTTATCCATTTCGGATTTTGACCACCTTCTGGAACGGATTAAGGACGAAAACTGGGGTTCCACTGTATATGACATTCAAATGCACCTCAGAGTGATTATTATTGCGTATTATTATTCTTATTATTAACCCTTTCAGGTCACTGCCGTACTTGTACGGCTTGTGAGCCAGGATCAGTGCCGTACTTGTACACGTAAATTCTAGTGCCATCGAATTGAGCGGGGGAAAGCTGGTAGGCCTACATGGGGAAGAGAATGGGTCTGCGTGGTGAGTGTGCTCAGGAAAAAAATCCGGGCATCCGCATTGCATTGGGGGAGTGCCATTTAAGTAACCACCTTGTTTACCATGACTCATTGGTAGGAAACTCCTCACTCCCTGGCAAATTGGGACTCACATTTTCCCAAGTCACAGTTCTAACACAGATGGAAGTGTCAGTAAAGATCAGTTTCATTTTTTTGAGGAGTTTGTGACCGAAAAACAATGCCCAAGGAACCAAAAGGGAAGGAAGAGACGAGAAAAAGGGAAGGAAGAAGGAAGGAAGGAAGAAGTAAGGAAGGAGGGAAGGTAGGTAGGAAGGAAGGACAACCCATTAACTAGGAAAAACCCAAGTCAGACAGTGACTTATTTCCATGTGGGTTGTGGGGAGGAAGGCATGTGTGTTGTGGAAGGCAGTGAGGGTAGTGACTGATGGTATAATGCGTCATTGTGACACAAGCCACGCCGGTGACTCAGCATATTTACAAGTCCCACCACACAACTACAAGCTTACAGAAGCTTTTAGCAGTTTCTAGGAATGTGTACAGTGACTCTATATGTGTATATTTTATGATAAAAAAATAGTAATATGTAAACATTTTTTATTGTTGGTTTGTGTAAAATGTTTTATAAACAATATACTTAATGACAACAGATTTTGTGCGGTTATTGTGTGGCATACAAACGAGTAATTTTATGCAAAATGTGGCTTATATTGGGTCTCACAGGCCATAAAAGTTACTAGAAAAATAAAAGCTAAGAAATAAGAGTTTACGATCAGGGGTCTCGACCCCCAAAAGGTTTAATATGGGGTCCTCCAAGACCAGTAAGACACACTTATTGATTTTAATGTGTACCTGCATGCCAACACAGTGTTTTTAATTTTATTTAGGTACAGGTAGGTAGTGGGTTTGGTGGGACAAAAATCCCAAAGGGGAGGAATTTACCGTCCTGCCAAGGGGAAAAAAAAAAGGGAATCCTTTTAATTTTTTAAAAACATGAGGTTTGGGTTTTGTGGGGGTCTCATTTCTGTCTTTTAAAACATGCAAGATTTCAGGTCGTTTTGGTTACTTTTACTTACACTTAGGTCACACTTCACATACATTTAAAAAGCATATATATACACCCCCCTCAGAGTTTTTTCTATTTTTTTTTCTAGTTCTTGTTTTTTGTTTTTTTCCCCTCTTATCCAGGGGGAAAAGGGGAAAACAAAATTTCTTCCTCCGTAAGCCATCCCTTGTTGTAAAGGCGACAAAAAGGGGGGAGAAAGGGGGCTAGAAACCCCCTTCCCCCTGTAAAAAATTTTACAAAATTTTAAAAAAAGAAAAACGGGCCCTTGGGGTTGGGTTAGGGCCCGGGTTTGTTTTGAAAAAAAAAAGAAATTTTCTTTGTTTTTATTTTGGAAAAGTTTTTGGGTTTCTTATTAAATTTTCCTTTTATTCCTTTGGGAAGCGGAATAAGAATCTTTCCTCTGAAACCCATGCGTTTTTGAAAAAATCAACTAAAATCCGGGGAACAAGGGCCTGGAAACCCCCTTTTTCCCCGTACAGTTACTAAAAAAAAAAAAAATTTGGGCCAAAGGGGGATGTCTGAATGTGCGGGGGAAATGTTGTGTGAATGGTAAGAAAGAGATGTTTTGGGATGTTATAATGAGAAAAAAGTGGATGTCCTGGCTTTAAGTGAAAAAATTTTGAAGGGGGGGGGAAAAAGTTTCAGGGGAGAGAAGTAAAGGGGTTAATCAGGGGTTTAAAAATAGGTTAGACTAAAGGATGTAAGCAGAAATGTTGAAGGATAAGCTATGGCGGGAAAAAGGGGGAGAAATAAATGTTTTAATTCAAAGATTATTTTCGAGTAAAATAAAGGGTTTTGGAAATGTGAAAAGTGGGTTAAAAGTAAGCTATATGCACCTGGGGGAAGAGAGAAGTGTAGAGGGGGAAAAGAAGGGTTTTGGGGAAAAGTTGAGTGAGTGTGGGGGAGTTTTTTAAAACCCAAATGTGAGAGTACTTTTGGTTTGGGGGTTTCAATGCTTTAAAATGGGTAAAAAAGTTTTTGGAGGGAAATAGTAGGGGAAATTTGGGGGGCCAAAAGGTAAAAGAAAATAGGGAAACCCCTTTTAATTTTAGCTATGGTAGAAAGGGAAAATTTTGGGAAAAGAAAAACATTTTTTTAAAAGAAAAAAAAAGGTTTAAAAAAATAAAACAAGGTATGAATGCATGTAATGAAAGTATTTTTTGTTTTATTAAAATTGGGGGAAAAAAGGTTAAAGGGTAGGGTTCAGGGTGTACATTTTTTATAGAGGGGCAACTGGGTATTTTCGGGTCATTTTTTTTAGTTGTAGGGTACAGGGTTTGAGTAAGAGGTAATGGGAAAAAAGGAAACCCGGCAAAAAAAAAGTAAGAGGAGAGGGTGAAAGTGTATAAATTTAAAGGGGGGAAGAAATTAGGGTGAGATATAAAACCCAATTTTGCAGAAAAGGGGGGCTAGTGTAATTTTGAGTAGGGGGGGTGGGTTTAAGAGGATCGGGGAAAAGGGTTTTAAAAAAAATGCAGTATTTTGAATGTGGGGCAGAAGTTTGTGGCTATGGGGGGTGGGTGCAGGAGGAAAGGATGATTGGTGGAATGATGAAGTAAAGTTTGATTTAAAAAAGAGAAAAAGGTAGCTTATGAGAATTTTTAGAAAGCAGAAGTGTTATAAGAAGAGCAGAGTATATGGAGAGTAAAAGAAAGGTGAAGAGAGTGGTGAGAGAGTGTAAAAGGAGAGCAGATGATAGAGTGGAAGAGGCACTGTCAAGAATTTTGAGGAAAATAAGAAAAATTTTTGGGGATAAACAAGTTAAGAAAGCCTTGGGAAAGAATGGATTTGTCAATTAAAAACAGAGTAGAGGAGTTAGTAGATTGGGAGCTGGAGGTATTGGTAGATGGCTGGAATATTTGAGGAACTTTTAAATGTCGACAAAGAAAGGGAGGCCCGGTAATTTCGTGCACTGGCCAGGGAGTTATACCATATTTTAGGAGTGAAGATGAGCAGGATGTGAGTGTGGGGGAGGTGCGTGGTGCATTACGTAGAATGAAAGGGGGTAAAGCAGCTGGAACTGACGGGATCATGACAGAAATGTTAAAAGTAGGGGGGCGGGATATAGTGTTGGAGTGGTTGGTATTTTTGTTTAATAAATGTATGAAAGAGGGGAAGGTACCTAGGGATTGGCAGAGAGCATGTATAATTCCTTTATATAAAGGGAAGGGGGACAAAAGAGATTGTGAAAATTATAGAGGGATAAGTTAACCGAGTATACCAGGAAAAGTGTATGGTAGGGTTATTATTGAAAGAATTAGGGGTAAGACAGAATGCAGGATTGCAGATAAGCAAGGAGGTTTTAGAGTGGGTAGGGGATGTGTAGATCAAGTGTTTACATTGAAGCATATATGTGAACAGTATTTAGATAAATGTAGGGAAATTTTCATTGCATTTATGGATTTAGAAAAGGCATATGATAGTGGATAGGGGAGCAATGTGGCAGATGTTGCAAGTATATGGAATAGGTAGTAAGTTGCTAAATGCTGTAAAGAGTTTTTATGAGGATAGTGAGGCTCAGGTTAGGGTGTGTAGAAGAGAGGGAGACTACTTCTCGGTAAAGGTGGGTCTTAGACAGGGATGTGTAATGTCACCATGGTTGTTTAATATATTTATAGATGAGGTTGTAAAAGAAGTAAATGCTAGGGTGTTGGGGAGAAGGGTGGGATTAAATTATGGGGAATCAAATACAAAATGGGAATTGATACTTAATTTTTGCTGATTATACTGTGCTTATAGGAGATTCTAAAGAAAAATTGCAAAGGTTAGTGGACGAGTTTGAGAGAGTGTGTAAAGGTAGAAAGTTGAAAGTGAACATAGAAAAGAGTAAGGTGATGAGGGTATCAAATGATTTAGATAAAGAAAAATTGGATATCAAATTGGGGAGGAGGAGTATGGAAGAAGTGAATGTTTCGGATATTTGGGAGTTGACGTGTCAGCAGATGGATTTATGAAGGATGAGGTTAACCATAGAATTGATGAAGGAAAAAATGGTGAGTGGTGCATTGAGGTATATGTGGAGACAAAAAACATTATCTGTGGAGGCTTTGAAGGAATGTATGAAAGTATAGTGGTACAACACTCCTATATGGGTGTGAAGTTTGGGTTGTAAATGCTGCAGCGAGGAGGCAATTGGAGGCAGTGGAGATGTCCTGTCTACGGGCAACGTGTGGTGTAAATATTATACAGAGATTTCGGAAGTGTGGAAATTAGGAGAAGGTGTGGAGTTAATAAAAGTATTAGTCAGAGGGCTGAAGAGGGGTTGTTGAGGGGGTTTGGTCATTTAGAGAGAATGGATCAAAGTAGAATGACAGGGAGAGCATATAAATCTGTAGGGGAAGGAAGGCAGGGTAGGGTTGTCCTTGAAAAGGTTGGAGGGAGGGGGTAAAGGAGGTTTTGTGGGGAGGGGCTTGGACTTCCAGCATGCATGCACGAGTGTGTTAGATAGGAGTGAATGGAGACAAACGGTTTTTAGGACCTGACGAGCTGTTGGAGTGTGAGAAGGGTAATATTTAGTGAAGGGATTCAGAGAAACCGTTATTTTTATATAGCCAGACTTGAGTACTGGAAATGGGAAGTACAATGCCTGCACTCTGAAGGAGGGTTCGGTTGGAGGCAGTGGAGATGTCCTGTCTAAGGGCAATGTGTGGTGTAAATATTATGCAGAAAATTCGAGTGTGGAAATTAGGAAAAGGTGTGGAGTTAATAAAAAGTATTAGAGGGCTGAAGAGGGGTTGTTGAGGTGGTTTGGTCATTTAGAGAGAATGGATCAAGTAGAATGACATGGAAAGCATATAAATCTATAGGGGAAGGAAGGCGGGGGTAGGGGTCGTCCTCGAAAGGGTTGGAGAGAGGGGGGTAAAGGAGGTTTTGTGGGCGAGGGGTTTGGACTTCCAGCAAGCGTGCGTGAGCGTGTTAGATAGGATGAATGGAGACAATGGTACTTGGGACCTGAAGATGTGTTGAGCTACTAAAAGTTTTATTCAGAGGCTGAGAAGGGGTTGAGGTGTTCTAGACACTACGACAAGGTCCTAAATGCACTAGAAGACAAAAAAGAAGCATAAGAAAATATATACAGACTTTGCAAAGCCTTCGACAAGGTGTGACCATGGCGAATAGCCGCACAAATGCGTGCTGAAGGAATAACAGAAAAGACGGTCGATTGATCTATAATTTCCCCACTAACAGAACACAGAGATAGTCGTGAACAGAGGTAAAGCCCGAGGCAGCTACGGTGACAAGGCTCTGTTCCACAAGGCACAGACTTCCGCTGCCGCTTTCCCACTTGTTTCCTCATCCTCATATCCGGACATAGTGACAAGGAAGTCCAGCCACAGCACCGTGTCTTCCTTTGCCATTGACACCCAGAATCTGCATGACAGTGTCTTCCATTGCAGACACTGCAAGGCTCCAGCGGACAACAAACCAAATCATTCAGTGGGTCTGCAGAAAACCATAATGAAGTTCAACGATGAGAAATTTCAATTACTCAGAAATGGTAATCAACGAGGAATTAATATTCAGCCAGAGTACAAACAAATTCCCTGGGCACAAAATAGAGCGAACACCACGTCAAAGACCTGGGATTGATCATTCGAGGATCTCGCCTTCAATGGAACCATAACATTGTATCATTCGCAACTGCTAGAAAAAATGACAGGAGGATAATGAAACCTTCAAAACTAGGGAGCCAAGCCCATGATGACACTCTTCAGGTCACTTGTTCTAGTCTAGCTTGAATATTGCTGCACACTAACGCACCTTTCAAGGCAGGTGAAATTGCTGAACCTAGAAATGTACAGAGATCCTTCACGGCGCACTATAACTGAGAAAAAACACCTCAATTACTGTGAGCGCTTGAGATTCCTAAACAGTAATTCCCCTGGATCAGACGCAGGCGGAGAGATACATATTATATACACCTGGAAAATCCTAGAGTGACTAGTACCGAACTTGCCACGAAAATCACTCACTACGAAAGCAAAAGACTTGCAGACGATGCAACATCCCCCCAATGAAAAAGCCAGGGGTGTCACTAAGGCACGTTAAGAGACCAAACAATAGAGTGTCAGGGGCCCGATCCTGTTCAACTGCCTCCCAGCATATACATAAGGGGGATTACTCACCAGACCCCTGGCAGTCTTCAAGCTGGCACTGGACAAGCACCTAAGTCGTTACCTGATCAGCCGGCAGTTGGCTCTGTAGCATGTTGCGTGCGAGCCAGCATCACCAGCCTGGTTGATCAGGCTCTGATCCACCAATGAGGCCGTTGTCACAGACTGGACCACGGGGGATTGCCCCCCCGGAACTCACGCTCCAGGAAAACTCGTAAAGGGAATGAGGTGTGGGGTCGACCTAGGAACGGTTAGAGGGAGGTTTTAAAATGCTAGGGTAGGGATGTTGCAGTATGGAGGGCCTCCAGACTGTGATGTCAGCAGTCTTCTTCTATATAGCATAAGTTAAATGAGTGACATTAACCCATTGACGGTTTTCCGATCGTATAAATACGTCCTTTACGAGCCAATGTTTTCAGACGTATTTATACGCACAAAATTCTAGCGGCTATCAATCAAGCGCCAAAGCCTGGTATGCCTCCACGAGAGAGAATGGGTCGCAGTGGTCGGTGTGCACCCTGTGACAAAAATCTGGACCGCCAGCGGTGCAATGATGGGAACGACCATGTTAGTCCCATTTTCACCATGTCTCTCGGTAAGGAAAGTTCCTCACTCACTCCCTCGGCGATTGGAGGTCTTTGTTCCCAAGTGATAGCTCTATACAGCGAAGAAAATGTCAGTGACAGTGAATTCCAGGGTTTTGAGTGAGTGTTACCGGAAAAGGCCCGGAGATAACGTAAGTAGTGCATGAAACACATAAGACCCACAACCTTCCACCTTGGTGCTGTGCCGGCTTGCTCACGTTCACACGTCGCTTCTGTACCAGACGAAAGAGGACACTTTTGTCCGTGTACAACACCCAGATGATTGCAGTGTATAGTGATAGTGGATTTCAAGGTCATTGAAAGCAGTTCTAGTGACAGTGAGATGATAATCCCCAGTGAAGTGGGCGCAGTATGTACGACGTATCATGCGTCTGGAGTGTTTCATATGTTTTCAAGGGGGAAGGAGAAACTCTGGAGCAACATCCCGTGGCCCCACAACCACGAACCGATAGTGAAGATGACGATATTGTAACGATGGTAATGAATGTGACAGTGAGGGAGGGAGCATTGGTGAGATAGTGGAGGGTGGCTACGGCCCATGTGGCCATCAGCGGGCCACGCTACTAACCCACGCTGCTACGGCAGCACAACAACCAGCCTCACCTACTACCCACACTCCCACAACCTGCACCACACCACAACCTGCACAACCACAACCACGGTACAATATCCAACCCCCAACCAGCAGACCGCCTCTGGGATTGGCAGGACGGTGACGAGTTTGTTCCAGTCCCCATACTTTTGATGCAACACAAAGTGGAATAAAGCCATCTTGTCCACTTTGGGAACAATGCCAGTGAACTGGACAGCTTTGAGAGTTGATTCTTCGATTAACCCCGGATGGACATCATGTGACAGGGAAACAAACACCTACTGTGATTACAAC
This sequence comes from Cherax quadricarinatus, assembly GCF_026875155.1. Taxonomy (NCBI): domain Eukaryota; kingdom Metazoa; phylum Arthropoda; class Malacostraca; order Decapoda; family Parastacidae; genus Cherax; species Cherax quadricarinatus. The sequence continues at coordinate 1,809,378 of NC_069459.1, read as the reverse complement.
CATGGCAAATACAATTCACTACCAAAATCAAGCAACACAAGTGGAAGGAGACAACGTGGCGAGATGTAACCTGTTTTTGCCACAATAATACTTATGCCACATGTTGTATAAGCACAACTGGTCACCACAATACAGGGCAACAGAACGCCTGATTTAACTTCCAGTTTTGTGACATCATAGGTGTCCAATCTTTACTGATACTGATACGTAGATACACTTTATCAGACAAAACCACCTGACAGAAGCCGACAGTTTATATAAGTTCAAAATGTGTTTATGTACCTGAAACAAAAGTGCGGCATGTATTTTTATCCCATCCGGAAGCTGATATTGATGAGTCCTTGATTATTATTCAAGGAAGACACTCATTCAGCAATATATACCAAGCAAGAGGAAACGCTTTGGTATAAAGCTATTTGTACTGTGGTGATTGCAGAAGTGTTCTAGTTTTTGGATATCTTTGTGTACACAGGCAGTAAAGATTTGAAGATAACCATAGAAGTTATTGGGTATCTTCTGGTGATTGGTTCGAACAATGATGAACCATATCTTGTAAGGGGCACATGTTATTTACTGAAACTGGAACACAAGCCCCTTACTCAGTGATTTCTTGCGAGTGAAACTGACAGCGGAGTGTGGCACAGTGCTGGTAAACCAAACCATATGCCAAGGTTCAACGCTGCACTACACACGCAGAGGTGAGGATCAAGCCTATGCTGCCCATGACATCATGGCATTTCGGGCATGGCATACAAACTGAAGTCCCATTGTGACAACAGATCACAGAAACAGAAATGGTAACCCATGGCATGACAACAGAGAGACCAAAGAACCGCATACTAAAGCCGTGCAGCTGTCCATGGACTACAACCACAATATGCGCTTAGTGGACAAATGTGACATAGCAATTGGGTTTGCAGAACTGGTAAGCAAGAGTTATAAGTGGTATATAAACTTTTTTTTTTTCCATCAAGTTGATATCTCTAAGCTAAATGCTTATAACAAATACAAGTTGAAGACCACAAACACCAAAAATAAGGTGAATTTTAGCCTGTCAGTAAACAGACAAAAATCGCAAAGTCCAAGGACAACACCTTGCGATAAGACTCATCGCCCACAGACGTCATCTCGTTTGAGGCCTGGTGATCACTACCCCATACAGCTGCCTCCTACTACTGCCAAAAAATGCTCAGAAGAGGGTGTAATGTATGAATGCATACTCACAAAAAGCCCACAAACCACGCAAAGACAACTCGTTTTATGTGTTAAAGCGCCCCTCTGCATATACCCATGTCAGAGAGTTCCACAATCTGCAGCAGTTTCTAGGAACGTGTTTAGTGACTGTACATATGTATATATATATTATTGAACAATAGTAATAAACTTTGTTTGTATTGTTTGTTTGTGTAAACAAAGTGTATAACAAACTAATAGTGATAAGATTGTTCTGTTATTGGTGTTGAAAACAATGAGTGTATATTTGAAGAATCTGCAACTACATGGTCTCACAGGCCACATAAGTTACCGGAACAGCAAACTATTGAAAAATGCAAGAAACCTTTGAATTAGAGTAAATAACAGAATACTCTGGTGGGGCGGCTGTCACCGCTGTTTGCCGTACGCACGTCTCTTTCTGCAAACTTTGTGGCTCTATTTCTCGTACGGTACTGATTGCAAAAAAATTTTTTTAGGCTAAAAACCTACTAAAAATATCCTAACATTTCATAAGAAAAAATATATTTTTTTTTTTTTCGAATATTTGCGACATAGAATGAACAGTATCATGAGGGGGCCTAAAACAGTCAAAGGGGTTACCCATTCAGGGTCCGTCCCGAGATCTAACGGCTTTACGTCAGGTCCAAACCGTAGATCTAACCCATGAGCACACATCACTCTGATAAACTGAGAGTGGGTACATTTGTGCCTAGATATGAGAGAATACATCTATGGTATGAGTGCCCACATAAAGACAGATTTCCTGCCGCACACTGTGTATAATGAAGAAAAAAAATGAAATCAAGATTATTTCGAATAAAATCAGCAACTTGTCAGTGTTTATTTTCGTATTTTTTATATATGTTTTGTAGTTTGCGATTTCTTGGTCCTCATTTTGATAAATGGAAGACATATACAGAATAGAGATAGATTTGATTGGTATTTAAAGCAGTGGAAATGGCTTTAGAACTGAGCACAAAGTAGCAAAATTGTTAGAATTTTTGCCGATATTCAAAGTAAACAAACGACCTCACACGACTAATACACGTCCAGCTGTGGGTCCTAATATCCATTCACAAATATGGTGATGATATTTATACAATTAGTACAGATGCATAACAGTAAAATCTTCTATTTTTGGTGTTAATTATAAATTCATTATTTGAATAAAAAAATCAAAATGGGAATTTATTTGTAAAGCCTCAAAACATAACTAATGAACAAGGACATTTAGTTTAGTGCCAGGAATGCTACATTGTTCATTCAGACCCTATTCGAAACTGGTATATTTTTGAAACTTTGATGTTAAATAAGGGCCAAATTAACAATTTCCGATCCACTATATTTGTAGTTGAAACAGTTGACTTGGCGATTTCATGTGCTCAATCGAAGAATAGAAGTAATACATATTGACATAGCAAAGAATTTGGTTTATAGAATAAGGTAATTGGGCCTAAAATGGGAGTCAAAGTCGGCAAAATGGGTCCCCGCGATTCGTAAAACCGGTGAAACATCACAAATCACGAGAGAGCATAATTTCGTCAATTTTCCACCAAATTTCGTACTTTTTGTTTTAATTACGTTCACAAAAGATTCGCTACTAACGATTATCATAAGAAAAAATAACAATATTTTTTTTGAAAATTCTTGACACGGGGGACTAGGTGCGTTGACCTCCAGATTTGGGCTTGGACCCTGAAAGGGTAATTAGTGGTTTTCTTCATCTTTGTTGGGTTCACCACTACCTGGTGGGAGACAGCCAGATTTAAAAAAAAAAATAAATGCAAAAGTGTGTGTGGTTAGAATAGAGTGATTGAAGACAAATCGTTATTTTTTGGTCTTGACATGCTGTTAGTGTGTAGCAAGGCACATATTAAACAGGGATTCAGGATAAACAGGTTAACAGGAATTAAATTTCCTGTACCTGAGAAAGCTGGGTGGATATTTGCAGTTCAAAAGGTCAGTTGAATTGTATTTTTTTTTTTTTATCATTTCCTGGTGAAAAATACTAGTAATTTTTAACAATTTCTTAAAATCCGCTCAATTCTTTACATCTAAGGACATATTATGGCAATCTATTGATGACCACTAGGGAATGTTATGGTTTATATGTAATTATATTGGATTATTGTTTTAGTATTTGCAGGTCCATTTAACAGTTGGTTACCTTGTGATGGTTAATGGACTTTTTTTCAACTGTCTCTACCACGAACTCCTAGATCAGTTTTTATCGTGAAGTACGCCAGGCCCTAATTGACAGCAGACCATGTTCACACTGAATGCAACAGCCTGACTGCAATTACATTAAGTAGGCTCTTCATAAACACTGTGCATATCATCAAACATTTTTTTATATATCCATAATATCTGGATATGTGGTTTGTTGTTGAATATACTAGCCCAGGTGACAGTATCGCTGAAACATTTACAGAATTATTTCCTCATGAGTGCTTCAGAAAAAATTGCCTTGAAAGCATTTTGCTTCCTCCCCCATCCTCACATTTTGTCTTATCACGCAGCTAGCACTGGATACAAAGTTAATTTGAAATGCTAATTAAAGGTTAATGTTAATTTGGAAGAATACCATGGTCCATTAAGTGCATGTACCCTCCTATTATATGGGGCAAGCAAGTTGATTAAGTGCAACTAAATTAAGAGGAAGTAAATTGTGCTCTGGTAAACAAATTCCTGGTTCTTAACAGGAAATTCAGGGAATGGTAGACCCGGTACCTCTATCAACCTTGAGGAACGAAATTTTGAATCCAATAATCGCTTCCTGTGTATGCTTTCTGTGTCCAAAAATATGATTTTTTACAAATATTTAATAAAGGCTTTGTTTAATATGTTGAGCAAGGATCAGAATTTGACCTCGACCACCCCTGTTATAAACTCACGTATGCCAGTTTTTATTTACCCTTACCTCCCGCTTACCTGTCATTCCAACCATCATTTCTTATCTGCTGTAGTAGCAAACCTCTTACATCACAGAGTTCTTGCTTTATCACTGATACAGCATTCTTTTAATCTACCTCATACATTACTGAACTCCCTCCACATCATCTGTACTCTTCTCTAGCTAGCCCACCTATCCTTTCAAAGTTTGCTTAGTCTTGTTTTCCTAACTATCTCATTTTTTGTTCTTTAATTTATAAACTAATAAACGATTTTCTCTCTTTTACCCACTGTTGAACATTTGTCCTTGTACGCACTGTCTACCCTTACACTCGCTGATTTGCTTCTCTTCTTTAAAACCATGCATTTTATTTTTTACAGGGTTTACAAGGTTAGTTTAGGGTTCCGAATTAACAAGTTAATAGCTGTTGCCATACATCAGCTCATTTGAAAGCCATTTTTAATTGTTAAGATAAAGAACAAGATGAAGCTGAGCCACTGTGGCCTTGATTTCATTTGGTCAGCTGACTTTATTTCATTAATGTCATACTGTATGACATGTTCCAGTCAAGTCATCTAGGAATAAAATGATCTCAGATAAAGCGATGTTCTGGAGATGGGTACAGAATGTAGTTTGTGCTTGCTGTCCAGCTTAGGTTATAAGCTCAATTCTCACTGTCCTTGGAGTCGAGCCAAGTGTGGTGCCTTGGACCATTGTTGGCCTGTAAGTAACAGTAAGGCACCCACATCCCTCCTGTGTTGAAGGCACTGCCTGAAATGACAATCTGTCCCGGTTGAGTCCAGGCAAGAGAAGAATTCATCTTGCTTCGTCTCTATTTTGTCCAAAAAGTTGCAGATGAGTTAGGAGACAGTAGTCCAAGAAAGTGAGGCATACATGAAGGTGTGAGTGAAAACTTGAGTCTGGCAGAAAAACAAGTGGAAATGTGAGCCCTGATGTATTACCCAGACGCTGAAGCAGGAAGGATACAATGGAGCTGGTAAAAGCCCATCCCCACGCTCGACATCTCTCCTCCACACCCTTATCATCCATCCCCTACCATCCCCTCAATTGATCCCTCCCTCTAAAATCACACACACTTATTCCCTCTCCCCTCCCCTTACCCCACCTCTTAACACCGATATAACACAGTACAGACCGTTTTTCATTATACAACTAAAAGAAAAACATGAGTCATCTATATTTATACTTCTTGATAAGAAGCCAAGGATACTGTCAGCCTTTTTGTTGCAAACACTTAACGCACTGTTTTGTCTTGTTTAGAATTACGCCAACCATAACTCCTAAATCCCTTTATTGCAATCAGTAAAATTAAGATCTACATTATATAGTTTATATGCAGCAAATGGTTATTTTCCCTGTCCAACATTTTATGAACATGCATTTGCCTATATAACACTGCATCTGCCACATCTTCCGACCACTTCATCAGTCTAATCAAATCATCCTTGGAGTTGCTCTAATGTCCCATTAAATGAAATTGGATGGCCAATTTTGGTGTCAGCAAATTTGCTTATGGTCGCTTATATTTAATCCTCATCTAGTCGGTTATGTAAAAATTGTGAACAACAATGGCCCACACGCCCCTTGTGGAACACCGCTTGTGACGGTGCCCCCATTCTGATTTTCTTCCATTTGTGGGGAGAAAGTTACCTTCAGTATATTTTATTTATTTATTAACAAACATTGGTAGCTTGTCACAAATGCGGGTGTCCCAAAAAACAGGAAAGACTTTCCATCATCATCACTCCATCACTGTCTTGCCCAGAGGTGTGCTTACACTACAGTTATAAAACAGCAACATTTAACACCCCTCCTCCAGAGTGCATACACTGTCCTATCACAGCTCCTAGGACTCAAAGTCCAGCCTGCCATTTCCCCTGAATCCCTTCATAAATGTTACCTTTCTCACACTCCAACAGCCAGTTAAGTCCTAAAAAACCATTTATCTATCAATTCACTCCTACAAATACGCCCACCTTGCTTGCTGAGGAAGGTCCATGCCCACTCGCATGGCAAAATCCCTTTACCCCCATCCCCACAACCTTTCCTAGGCTGACCCCTTCCTCTCGCCTTCCCGTCCACTACAGATTTATACACTCTTGCAATCATTCATTTCATTCCATCCTCCTCTACTTGTCAGAGCAGCCACCTCAACACCCCCCTCGGCCCTCTTGTAAATCCGCACCGTCCACCAAATTTCCGAAGTGAAAGTACGAAGTCTCTCATGATATTCACACCACACATTTGCCCCACTGACATGACATCTCCACTGCCCTGCAGGCTTCTCCCTTGTTGGAGCATCACCACCCATGCTTTCACACCCATATAAGAGTGTCGTTATAACTAGTACTCTCATACATTCCCCCTCATTGCATCCACAAACAAAGTTCTTTGCCTCACAGACACCTTTAAGTGTACCACTCACCTTCTTATCTCCATCATTCCATTTCTTGATTCGCCGCATCCGTTTCATAGACCCTCTGGCCTGACAGTCCAATTCTCCAAATATCAGAATACATTCACCAACTCCATACTCTCCCCCTCCAATCTGATATCAAATCTTTCATCACCTAATTTTTTTTGTTATCCTCATCCACCTTACCTCTTTCCTACATTCACTTTTAATTTCCTCTTCTTTACATACCCTACCAACTCAACCACCAACCTCTCAACTTCTATTCCGAATCTCCCAAAAGCACAGTTTCATCAGCAAAGATCAACTGTGTACAACTCCACACTTTTGTTAGGATCTCTATCTTTTAACCCCACACCTCTGTTCAACACCCTGCATTCTCATACTCTTCCCAGCCATCTATAAATATATTGAATAAACGAAGGAGAACATCACACATCCATTTCTAAGACCTACTTTTACTTGAAATAATCCTCCCTCTCACCTAAATACTCCTAAACCTGAACCTCACTATACACACAAAACTCTTCACTCCTTTTCAGTGACTTTAACCTTTATTCCAAACACCTGCAAACATCTGCCAATTGCCCCCTTAATTCCACCCTGTCACGGCCTTTTCCAAATCAATAAATTACACAAAAACCTCTTTACCTTATCTAAAAACTGTACACCATATAGTTCACTGTAGTAACACTTGGTCTACCACACACCCCCTACCTTTCCTAAAACCACCTGTTGCCTCAGCTATCCTACTCTGTCATACTCTAAATTCTTTCCATAAAAACTTGACCATACACATCACCAGGTATAACTCAACAGACGTAATCCCTTTTTATTTTTGCACTCTCTTTTGTCCCCCTTGCCTTTATACAAAAAAAACTATGCAGGCACCTTGCAACGCTCCTAGGTACCTACCCTCTTCTATACATTTATTAAATCATAGCACTAACTACTTACAAAACTGTACTCCCCACCTGCTATTAAACTTATCTGTCATTATCCCATCAAGTCCCGAGCTGCTTACCCCACTTTCATACTATCCGCTGCCCTCACTAACTTCCCCCACACATACAACTGGGCTCCTCCCAACTCCTACAAAGATTTATTCCTCCTGCCATATCACCACGAAATCACAGCCTCCCTATCATCAGCATTTAACAATTCCTCAGAATATTCCCTCCATTTTCCCGATACCTCTAACCTCCATTTAATAACTCCTTCACTCTCCTATTTTTAACTGTCAAATCCAATCATTTCCCTATGCTTCCTTAACTTGTTACTCGCACCCAAAACTTTTCTTATTTTCAACAAAATTTGTTGATAATATCTCACCCACTCTCAATTTGCTCCTCTTTTTACATTAACTTCACCACTCACTTAAACCTCTCTTTTTTCCTCCATATACCTTCCTCCTTGCATCACGTCACTTTGTAAAAAACATCTTATAAGCATACTTTTTCTCGATTTTTACTGATGTTTCCACCAGTTTCGACTCTTCTTCCCTCCCGACCCCACTAGCCTGTAACCACAAACTTCTGCTGAACAACTTAACACTACATTCTTAAACCTACCTCATACATTCCTTCGACCCTATTGCCTATACTCTTTACTAGGCCCATCTATCCTCCAACAGATGTTTATATTTTACCTTAACTGCCTCCCTCTTTTTAGTATTAAAAACCTTCACCTCTCTCGTTACTTGCTGCTTTGCTGCTGTTTTACCTGTATCCCATCTACCTTTTACTCTCACTATAGCTACAACTAAAAAGTGACCACAGTTATATCAATCGCTGGTGCCCCTCTTAAACATGTACATCCTGAAAGTACTCAACAGTCCTATATCTACAAATAAGTAGTCCAACAAACTGACGTCATTATGCCCACTCATATCTTGAAGACATATTTATCCTCTTTTTCTTAAAATAAATGTTACCTAATAGCTAAACCACCCCCGTTTCTAGTACAAAGTCCAGTCCAAAGGCTCCCATTATCCTTATACCTGGTACCCAAATTTACCTATCACACACAGTCCCTCTCTAAAGTGTTTTCATCTACTTTATCATATTAGGTCCACTACCAACAATTTGCTCTCCTTCACAATGTTCACAAGTTGCAACTACAATCGCTTAACATCTCCCGAAATCTCTGCTCTCCTCTACACTCCTCTCTGTTCCGGTGCATACTCTTACTATAACCCAGTTTTTGCATCTGACCCTTATTTTAATCCATATAATCCTTAATTCATACATTTATATTCCCTCTTTCTCCTTCTATAACTGATCCTTTATCATTATTGCTACCCTTCCTTGCCTAACTCTCTCAGATTATGCCTAACCCTAAACCCAATTATTTTCCCCACTGAAAGCTCCCCTAACCCCTTCAGGCTTTGTTTCACTTAGGGCCAGGACGTCCTAAGCTTCTTTCATTGTCATAGCAAGCATCATCAGCAATCGTCTCTCTCTATCATACCGCACTACAACCACGCACATTCAAGCATCCCAGTTTTGTAATGTATAACTTCTCTTTTTTTTAGTTAATATACAGGAAAGGGGTTACTAGCCCATTGCTCCCCTCATTGTAGTCACCTCATATGTCACACATGGCTTAAGAGGAAAGAATCTTTTCCACATCCCAAAGTGAGAAATAGAGGAAATAAAGAAGAACAAGAGCTGTTAAGAAAAAAAGAGAATCCTAGATTTTTTATTTAACAACTGGCCGTATCCCACCAAGGCAGGGTGGCCCAAAAAAAAAAAACGAAAGTTACTCTTTTAAATTAAGAAATATACAGGAGAAGGGGTTACTAGGCCTTTGCCTCCCGCATTTTAGACGCCACTTACAACAAGCAAGGCTACAGCGAAGAATTCTTGTATCCAGTTCCCATGGAGATAAGAGGAAATAACAAGAACAAGAACAAGAAAGAAAATAGAAGAAAACCCAAGGGTATGTATATATATTACCTTGTACATGTATGTGCAGTTTGACTTACAGTGGTAATTAGAAGGAAGCAAGACAACCTGAAAATCTTTGCATGGTTTATGAGACAGAAAAATGGACACCAGCAATCCTACATCCCACATGTCAAACAATATCAGGCTTTCATTTTACACTCACTTGGCAGGATGGTAGTACCTTCTTGGGGGGGGGCGGTTTGCTGTTTTACCAACCTACAACCTAGAAAAAACCTAATGAGTGTGGATATAAATAAGGCCCATGTCATGCCTTGTAGATAGGACCTAAGTGTAAGTAGAAGTAGCACAAGATATACCTGTTATTCACAAGCAAATTTATGAGACAGAAAAACAAGACACCAGCAATCGTACCATGTAAAACAGTTGACAGGTTTTGGTTATCCACACTCACTTGGCAGACGGTAGTGGGCCTACCTGGGTGGGTTTCAGTCACCAGCCTACTGCCTCAGTCACTTCCCACAAAAAAAATAATCTTAATAATAATTGTATTGCATTAGCCTTTTCACCAGAATGTCCTTACTTATATCAGTGAACCCTCGACCTTGCGGAGCACATCCACGTGTAAGGTTTTCCAAATATTGAGCAGGTAGTGGGTGACACACTGCGAGTGTTCGAGTTTTTTGCTCATACGTGAGTCAAGGACACAGTCGCGCTAAGCGAGCATGGTGAAGAGGGGGACTCACGGCGAAATAAGTATATGGGGAGAGCCTTGACGCGTGAGTGGCTCTTGCTCTTGATCTAGGGAATTGTGTCTCATTTGTTTGTTTGGACATTCTTAACATGAAACTGGGGCAAATTATGATGGAAAAGATGTCTTCTTAACCCCTTTGACTGTCACGCCTTATATAAACGTCTTACGAGGCACCGTGTTTTACGTATATATACTCATAAATTCTAGCGGCTTCAAATCAAGGCAGAGAAGCGGTTAAGGACCCACATGTGAGAGAATGGGTCCTGTGGGGTCAATGTGCCCCGATAAAAAAAAATCCTGGAGCACGCAGTGCATAATGAGAAAAAAAAACTTTCGACCGTTTTTTTTATTAAAATAAAATCCTGACTTTGTGGTCCTACTTTTCGTATAGTATTATGGTTGTATTCTCGTTATCCTTGGTCTCAATTGATAGAATGGAAAACATATTATAGACATAGAATGATTATTGATTGATTTTACTATAAAAAGAACCTGGAAATGGAGCTCAAAGTTAGGGGAAATGTGTGATTTTTGCCCATGTTCAAAGTAAAACAAATGAGTCATAGTCCAATAACTGTCCAACTAGCCATTCTAATATGCAATCATGAATGGGTTGAAGTTATTTATACAATTATTAACATTGTTGCAGTAGTCGTGCATAATAGGTAAGTCTGCTATTTTTTGTTTGAATTAAAAATTCAAAGTAAAAGCAAGAGTAATATCACATGGACCTGGAGACATAAACTGATGAAAACAAGAAAATGTTATTTTAGAGCGAGGTATTCTGCATGTTTTCATTCTGGACGCTCTATTTGTGAAATTGTCATATTTTTATACCTTTCGTGAAATACGCCAATTTGCCAAATTCAGACCACATTATTGTCAGTTAAATTAGTAAATGGAGGCAGTTCCTTGTACTCATCAATAGAACAAATGGAGTACTAAAGAAATGCTATATTTGTTCGACTGGAACAACGAATTAGCCGAAAATAGGGCTCAAAGTGGCGAAATAGCGAATTGTAAATATTGCCGAGGTCGAAAAACTTCGCAAGAAGCATAAATTCCATTCAGTTTTCCATAAATTTCAATTTTTTTTTTGGTGTCATTACAATCGGGAAAAGATTCTCTATCATTTCATAAGATTTTTTTTTTTTTTTTTTTTTTTTTTTTTTTTTTTTTTTTTTATAATTTGCGACCCCAGGAGACACATCATGATGGGGGTTTGTGACAGTCAAGGGGTAAATGTATACCAAAATGAAAGGAGTCTAAGGCATAAATACAGATGGTCCAACTTCTCAGCAATATAAGTCCACCCCTTAATAGCAGTATTTTCACAATGGTTTTTATTGTTGTATTCACATGTTTTTTTCCTCGTTTGATAGAATTGGAAGATATATTACAGAATAGATATGATTTTTGATTGTTTTCACTACAAAAAAGTACCTTGAAAGTGTTGTCGATTGTTTTTAGGCTATGTTCGAGTAAACCAAATGATGTCACTGAGTCCATTCCAATAGCATTCGTGAAATGGTTGTACTTATATATACAATTCATGCAATAAAGCATAAACCAGTAAAATACTACATTTTTTGTATGAATAAAAATTACAAATTATTTTTATTATATTTTAATTTTAGAGTAATGTCAGGTTTCTCCAGTAATTTATAAAGGTTTATTAAGTCTATTAATAACGTGAGATAGATAAATAAGCCGTAAGTGGATATTATGCGCAAATATTTAATTAACAGAATTCCAACCACTGAACAGATTAATTGCCTTATCAATTACTTTAAATAGGAAAATTGACTGCAAAATTAGCAAGAAGAGGTTCCACTGTAAACTGAAGCAAGAATGAGGGAAAGCTTCAGGAGGGAGGAGATTAGAACTCATAACAGTGCCTGAAAAAAACAGGTTGGTCCCTGGAGCCTGGGGGGCCATGTGTCTCCAGAGCCTGATGAGACCAGGTTCCCTGCGTCACACCTGAAAACCAGTGTCCCCTGGAGCCTGAAGAGAAACCAGTGTCCTCCCTGGAGCCTGAACCAGTGTCCCAGGAGCCTGACCAGTCTCCCTGTAGCCTGACCAGCACAGTTGAAAACAACATGGAATTATCAAGTTTTAATATGTACAACATATAAAGTAAAATTATTTTAATGAGTCTTTCTTGGTCTTTTTTTTTTTGTATCAAAGAAAGCAGAAATCTGAAATGCAGGAGGCCCTCCAGCAAGTAAGGATATCAACTTTAGAAGGTTGGCCACTCACTACATTGTCTGAAAATTTGGTCTTAAAATCTTAATACAGTGAGTACTGTATACCATATGTAACTACAGGTAACACATTTCTTTCTATATGGAATTTAAGAGAATTATATGCGTGTGTTTCATCATTAGCAAATTTGATGTGGCATTTCTTCTATCATTACTTCAACAAAAATATCCACGAGGCTGACCAATATGACAAGTACCACAGAAGTATGGAGCGAGCCTCCTTGAAAACTGCTACATCCTTGGCAATAACTCAACTGGGGTCAGAATGCAATTTTTCACATCCAGCATTGCTTTGGTCACGCAATGATGGTTTCTGGCAACCAAGGAAATTATTGAAGGTAAATTGGCCAAATCAATATAAAAAAATAAAAAATTGCTATAGAATAAATGGAGGATTGTTGGAAATGGAATTCTTGAATGATGTACTACAAATATTTAAGGGCATTTTTTTTTTTTTTTAGGAACATAGGTTTTTTTTATGAACCAACTGTTTTTTGTTAGGGGTCATGTTATTTTCACTGTAAATGAAAGGTACCCTCTCTCAGCAAGGATGCCTATGAACCTCATGGTAGAGAAAGTGTCTACCTTTCACTTTGATGCTTTGGTGAGGATGCTTTTTCATCAGATGGGAAGGATTTCTATGCCTTTCTCATTGTTTCATGTAACTGCATGCTTTCTCAAGCAACCCAGATTTTTATAAAATTTTATGTTGCTATCATTATTTAATCAGTAAATAATTCTTTATTTGTACATACTGGACTCACTTTTCACAAAGTTAAAACAGTAATTAAGCACAGCTTGCTTTATATAATTATGCAAGCTTTGTCCCATCAAATTCATGTTGATAAGTTCTTTGGTGAAAAACATGTAAATGTTATATACACGTACATCTGTGGACTTGTCAGTAGATAGTTCTGTAGAAATAAGGGGGGGGGGGGGGGGGGGGGGGGGGGGGGGGGGGGGAAAGGGGGGGGGGGGGGGGGGGGGGGGGGGGGGGGGGGGGGGGGGGGGGGGGGGGGGGGAGGGGGGAAAAAAAAGGGCGAACTGGTAGAATTGATAAAGGAAAAAAGTTGGTGGTGCATTGACAGAATCAACAAACTTGATTCCATGGAGGCAAAATGGGAGTGTACTAGATACAGTGAAAACAACTGTTGTAAGGTGTGAAGCATTGTTTGCATATTGGTAGTGAGGAGGAGGCTGAGGCAGTAGCAATGCCATGTTTTGAAGGGCCATAAGTGGTGTGAATATTTGATGAATTCAGATTTGCAAGATGTGTTGAGCTACTAAAAGTTTTATTCAGAGGCTGAGAAGGGGTTGAGGTGTTCTAGACACTACGACAAGGTCCTAAATGCACTAGAAGACAAAAAAGAAGCATAAGAAAATATATACAGACTTTGCAAAGCCTTCGACAAGGTGTGACCATGGCGAATAGCCGCACAAATGCGTGCTGAAGGAATAACAGAAAAGACGGTCGATTGATCTATAATTTCCCCACTAACAGAACACAGAGATAGTCGTGAACAGAGGTAAAGCCCGAGGCAGCTACGGTGACAAGGCTCTGTTCCACAAGGCACAGACTTCCGCTGCCGCTTTCCCACTTGTTTCCTCATCCTCATATCCGGACATAGTGACAAGGAAGTCCAGCCACAGCACCGTGTCTTCCTTTGCCATTGACACCCAGAATCTGCATGACAGTGTCTTCCATTGCAGACACTGCAAGGCTCCAGCGGACAACAAACCAAATCATTCAGTGGGTCTGCAGAAAACCATAATGAAGTTCAACGATGAGAAATTTCAATTACTCAGAAATGGTAATCAACGAGGAATTAATATTCAGCCAGAGTACAAACAAATTCCCTGGGCACAAAATAGAGCGAACACCACGTCAAAGACCTGGGATTGATCATTCGAGGATCTCGCCTTCAATGGAACCATAACATTGTATCATTCGCAACTGCTAGAAAAAATGACAGGAGGATAATGAAACCTTCAAAACTAGGGAGCCAAGCCCATGATGACACTCTTCAGGTCACTTGTTCTAGTCTAGCTTGAATATTGCTGCACACTAACGCACCTTTCAAGGCAGGTGAAATTGCTGAACCTAGAAATGTACAGAGATCCTTCACGGCGCACTATAACTGAGAAAAAACACCTCAATTACTGTGAGCGCTTGAGATTCCTAAACAGTAATTCCCCTGGATCAGACGCAGGCGGAGAGATACATATTATATACACCTGGAAAATCCTAGAGTGACTAGTACCGAACTTGCCACGAAAATCACTCACTACGAAAGCAAAAGACTTGCAGACGATGCAACATCCCCCCAATGAAAAAGCCAGGGGTGTCACTAAGGCACGTTAAGAGACCAAACAATAGAGTGTCAGGGGCCCGATCCTGTTCAACTGCCTCCCAGCATATACATAAGGGGGATTACTCACCAGACCCCTGGCAGTCTTCAAGCTGGCACTGGACAAGCACCTAAGTCGTTACCTGATCAGCCGGCAGTTGGCTCTGTAGCATGTTGCGTGCGAGCCAGCATCACCAGCCTGGTTGATCAGGCTCTGATCCACCAATGAGGCCGTTGTCACAGACTGGACCACGGGGGATTGCCCCCCCGGAACTCACGCTCCAGGAAAACTCGTAAAGGGAATGAGGTGTGGGGTCGACCTAGGAACGGTTAGAGGGAGGTTTTAAAATGCTAGGGTAGGGATGTTGCAGTATGGAGGGCCTCCAGACTGTGATGTCAGCAGTCTTCTTCTATATAGCATAAGTTAAATGAGTGACATTAACCCATTGACGGTTTTCCGATCGTATAAATACGTCCTTTACGAGCCAATGTTTTCAGACGTATTTATACGCACAAAATTCTAGCGGCTATCAATCAAGCGCCAAAGCCTGGTATGCCTCCACGAGAGAGAATGGGTCGCAGTGGTCGGTGTGCACCCTGTGACAAAAATCTGGACCGCCAGCGGTGCAATGATGGGAACGACCATGTTAGTCCCATTTTCACCATGTCTCTCGGTAAGGAAAGTTCCTCACTCACTCCCTCGGCGATTGGAGGTCTTTGTTCCCAAGTGATAGCTCTATACAGCGAAGAAAATGTCAGTGACAGTGAATTCCAGGGTTTTGAGTGAGTGTTACCGGAAAAGGCCCGGAGATAACGTAAGTAGTGCATGAAACACATAAGACCCACAACCTTCCACCTTGGTGCTGTGCCGGCTTGCTCACGTTCACACGTCGCTTCTGTACCAGACGAAAGAGGACACTTTTGTCCGTGTACAACACCCAGATGATTGCAGTGTATAGTGATAGTGGATTTCA
The DNA here is from genome assembly GCF_026875155.1 of Cherax quadricarinatus. Classification (NCBI taxonomy): domain Eukaryota; kingdom Metazoa; phylum Arthropoda; class Malacostraca; order Decapoda; family Parastacidae; genus Cherax; species Cherax quadricarinatus. The sequence continues at coordinate 1,793,590 of NC_069459.1, read as the reverse complement.
AGGTCATTGAAAGCAGTTCTAGTGACAGTGAGATGATAATCCCCAGTGAAGTGGGCGCAGTATGTACGACGTATCATGCGTCTGGAGTGTTTCATATGTTTTCAAGGGGGAAGGAGAAACTCTGGAGCAACATCCCGTGGCCCCACAACCACGAACCGATAGTGAAGATGACGATATTGTAACGATGGTAATGAATGTGACAGTGAGGGAGGGAGCATTGGTGAGATAGTGGAGGGTGGCTACGGCCCATGTGGCCATCAGCGGGCCACGCTACTAACCCACGCTGCTACGGCAGCACAACAACCAGCCTCACCTACTACCCACACTCCCACAACCTGCACCACACCACAACCTGCACAACCACAACCACGGTACAATATCCAACCCCCAACCAGCAGACCGCCTCTGGGATTGGCAGGACGGTGACGAGTTTGTTCCAGTCCCCATACTTTTGATGCAACACAAAGTGGAATAAAGCCATCTTGTCCACTTTGGGAACAATGCCAGTGAACTGGACAGCTTTGAGAGTTGATTCTTCGATTAACCCCGGATGGACATCATGTGACAGGGAAACAAACACCTACTGTGATTACAACCATGGCAAATACAATTCACTACCAAAATCAAGCAACACAAGTGGAAGGAGACAACGTGGCGAGATGTAACCTGTTTTTGCCACAATAATACTTATGCCACATGTTGTATAAGCACAACTGGTCACCACAATACAGGGCAACAGAACGCCTGATTTAACTTCCAGTTTTGTGACATCATAGGTGTCCAATCTTTACTGATACTGATACGTAGATACACTTTATCAGACAAAACCACCTGACAGAAGCCGACAGTTTATATAAGTTCAAAATGTGTTTATGTACCTGAAACAAAAGTGCGGCATGTATTTTTATCCCATCCGGAAGCTGATATTGATGAGTCCTTGATTATTATTCAAGGAAGACACTCATTCAGCAATATATACCAAGCAAGAGGAAACGCTTTGGTATAAAGCTATTTGTACTGTGGTGATTGCAGAAGTGTTCTAGTTTTTGGATATCTTTGTGTACACAGGCAGTAAAGATTTGAAGATAACCATAGAAGTTATTGGGTATCTTCTGGTGATTGGTTCGAACAATGATGAACCATATCTTGTAAGGGGCACATGTTATTTACTGAAACTGGAACACAAGCCCCTTACTCAGTGATTTCTTGCGAGTGAAACTGACAGCGGAGTGTGGCACAGTGCTGGTAAACCAAACCATATGCCAAGGTTCAACGCTGCACTACACACGCAGAGGTGAGGATCAAGCCTATGCTGCCCATGACATCATGGCATTTCGGGCATGGCATACAAACTGAAGTCCCATTGTGACAACAGATCACAGAAACAGAAATGGTAACCCATGGCATGACAACAGAGAGACCAAAGAACCGCATACTAAAGCCGTGCAGCTGTCCATGGACTACAACCACAATATGCGCTTAGTGGACAAATGTGACATAGCAATTGGGTTTGCAGAACTGGTAAGCAAGAGTTATAAGTGGTATATAAACTTTTTTTTTTTCCATCAAGTTGATATCTCTAAGCTAAATGCTTATAACAAATACAAGTTGAAGACCACAAACACCAAAAATAAGGTGAATTTTAGCCTGTCAGTAAACAGACAAAAATCGCAAAGTCCAAGGACAACACCTTGCGATAAGACTCATCGCCCACAGACGTCATCTCGTTTGAGGCCTGGTGATCACTACCCCATACAGCTGCCTCCTACTACTGCCAAAAAATGCTCAGAAGAGGGTGTAATGTATGAATGCATACTCACAAAAAGCCCACAAACCACGCAAAGACAACTCGTTTTATGTGTTAAAGCGCCCCTCTGCATATACCCATGTCAGAGAGTTCCACAATCTGCAGCAGTTTCTAGGAACGTGTTTAGTGACTGTACATATGTATATATATATTATTGAACAATAGTAATAAACTTTGTTTGTATTGTTTGTTTGTGTAAACAAAGTGTATAACAAACTAATAGTGATAAGATTGTTCTGTTATTGGTGTTGAAAACAATGAGTGTATATTTGAAGAATCTGCAACTACATGGTCTCACAGGCCACATAAGTTACCGGAACAGCAAACTATTGAAAAATGCAAGAAACCTTTGAATTAGAGTAAATAACAGAATACTCTGGTGGGGCGGCTGTCACCGCTGTTTGCCGTACGCACGTCTCTTTCTGCAAACTTTGTGGCTCTATTTCTCGTACGGTACTGATTGCAAAAAAATTTTTTTAGGCTAAAAACCTACTAAAAATATCCTAACATTTCATAAGAAAAAATATATTTTTTTTTTTTTCGAATATTTGCGACATAGAATGAACAGTATCATGAGGGGGCCTAAAACAGTCAAAGGGGTTACCCATTCAGGGTCCGTCCCGAGATCTAACGGCTTTACGTCAGGTCCAAACCGTAGATCTAACCCATGAGCACACATCACTCTGATAAACTGAGAGTGGGTACATTTGTGCCTAGATATGAGAGAATACATCTATGGTATGAGTGCCCACATAAAGACAGATTTCCTGCCGCACACTGTGTATAATGAAGAAAAAAAATGAAATCAAGATTATTTCGAATAAAATCAGCAACTTGTCAGTGTTTATTTTCGTATTTTTTATATATGTTTTGTAGTTTGCGATTTCTTGGTCCTCATTTTGATAAATGGAAGACATATACAGAATAGAGATAGATTTGATTGGTATTTAAAGCAGTGGAAATGGCTTTAGAACTGAGCACAAAGTAGCAAAATTGTTAGAATTTTTGCCGATATTCAAAGTAAACAAACGACCTCACACGACTAATACACGTCCAGCTGTGGGTCCTAATATCCATTCACAAATATGGTGATGATATTTATACAATTAGTACAGATGCATAACAGTAAAATCTTCTATTTTTGGTGTTAATTATAAATTCATTATTTGAATAAAAAAATCAAAATGGGAATTTATTTGTAAAGCCTCAAAACATAACTAATGAACAAGGACATTTAGTTTAGTGCCAGGAATGCTACATTGTTCATTCAGACCCTATTCGAAACTGGTATATTTTTGAAACTTTGATGTTAAATAAGGGCCAAATTAACAATTTCCGATCCACTATATTTGTAGTTGAAACAGTTGACTTGGCGATTTCATGTGCTCAATCGAAGAATAGAAGTAATACATATTGACATAGCAAAGAATTTGGTTTATAGAATAAGGTAATTGGGCCTAAAATGGGAGTCAAAGTCGGCAAAATGGGTCCCCGCGATTCGTAAAACCGGTGAAACATCACAAATCACGAGAGAGCATAATTTCGTCAATTTTCCACCAAATTTCGTACTTTTTGTTTTAATTACGTTCACAAAAGATTCGCTACTAACGATTATCATAAGAAAAAATAACAATATTTTTTTTGAAAATTCTTGACACGGGGGACTAGGTGCGTTGACCTCCAGATTTGGGCTTGGACCCTGAAAGGGTAATTAGTGGTTTTCTTCATCTTTGTTGGGTTCACCACTACCTGGTGGGAGACAGCCAGATTTAAAAAAAAAAATAAATGCAAAAGTGTGTGTGGTTAGAATAGAGTGATTGAAGACAAATCGTTATTTTTTGGTCTTGACATGCTGTTAGTGTGTAGCAAGGCACATATTAAACAGGGATTCAGGATAAACAGGTTAACAGGAATTAAATTTCCTGTACCTGAGAAAGCTGGGTGGATATTTGCAGTTCAAAAGGTCAGTTGAATTGTATTTTTTTTTTTTTATCATTTCCTGGTGAAAAATACTAGTAATTTTTAACAATTTCTTAAAATCCGCTCAATTCTTTACATCTAAGGACATATTATGGCAATCTATTGATGACCACTAGGGAATGTTATGGTTTATATGTAATTATATTGGATTATTGTTTTAGTATTTGCAGGTCCATTTAACAGTTGGTTACCTTGTGATGGTTAATGGACTTTTTTTCAACTGTCTCTACCACGAACTCCTAGATCAGTTTTTATCGTGAAGTACGCCAGGCCCTAATTGACAGCAGACCATGTTCACACTGAATGCAACAGCCTGACTGCAATTACATTAAGTAGGCTCTTCATAAACACTGTGCATATCATCAAACATTTTTTTATATATCCATAATATCTGGATATGTGGTTTGTTGTTGAATATACTAGCCCAGGTGACAGTATCGCTGAAACATTTACAGAATTATTTCCTCATGAGTGCTTCAGAAAAAATTGCCTTGAAAGCATTTTGCTTCCTCCCCCATCCTCACATTTTGTCTTATCACGCAGCTAGCACTGGATACAAAGTTAATTTGAAATGCTAATTAAAGGTTAATGTTAATTTGGAAGAATACCATGGTCCATTAAGTGCATGTACCCTCCTATTATATGGGGCAAGCAAGTTGATTAAGTGCAACTAAATTAAGAGGAAGTAAATTGTGCTCTGGTAAACAAATTCCTGGTTCTTAACAGGAAATTCAGGGAATGGTAGACCCGGTACCTCTATCAACCTTGAGGAACGAAATTTTGAATCCAATAATCGCTTCCTGTGTATGCTTTCTGTGTCCAAAAATATGATTTTTTACAAATATTTAATAAAGGCTTTGTTTAATATGTTGAGCAAGGATCAGAATTTGACCTCGACCACCCCTGTTATAAACTCACGTATGCCAGTTTTTATTTACCCTTACCTCCCGCTTACCTGTCATTCCAACCATCATTTCTTATCTGCTGTAGTAGCAAACCTCTTACATCACAGAGTTCTTGCTTTATCACTGATACAGCATTCTTTTAATCTACCTCATACATTACTGAACTCCCTCCACATCATCTGTACTCTTCTCTAGCTAGCCCACCTATCCTTTCAAAGTTTGCTTAGTCTTGTTTTCCTAACTATCTCATTTTTTGTTCTTTAATTTATAAACTAATAAACGATTTTCTCTCTTTTACCCACTGTTGAACATTTGTCCTTGTACGCACTGTCTACCCTTACACTCGCTGATTTGCTTCTCTTCTTTAAAACCATGCATTTTATTTTTTACAGGGTTTACAAGGTTAGTTTAGGGTTCCGAATTAACAAGTTAATAGCTGTTGCCATACATCAGCTCATTTGAAAGCCATTTTTAATTGTTAAGATAAAGAACAAGATGAAGCTGAGCCACTGTGGCCTTGATTTCATTTGGTCAGCTGACTTTATTTCATTAATGTCATACTGTATGGACATGTTCCAGACAAGTCATCCTAGGAATAAATGATCTCAGATAAAGCGATGTTCTGGAGATGGTACAGAATGTAGTTGCTGCTTGCTGTCCAGCTTGTGTAAAGCTCAATTCTCACTGTCCTTGGAGTCGAGCCAAGTGTGGTGCCTTGCCCAATGTTGGCCTTGTATGTAACAGTAAGGCCACCCACATCCCTCCTGTGTTGAAGCTCTCCCTGAAATGACAGATCTGCCAGGTTGAGTCCAGGCAAGAGAAGAATCATCTTGTTTTGTTCTCTATTTTGCCCAAAAAGTTGCAGATGAGTTGGGAGACAGGTAGTCCAAGAAAGTGAGGCATACTTGAGGTGTGAGTGAAAACTTAGTCTGGCAGAAAACAAGTGGAAATGTGAGCCCTGATGTATTACCCAGACGGCGGGAAGCAGGAAGGATACAATGGAGCTGGTAAAAGCCCATCCCCACGGCTCGACTCTCTCTCTCCACACCCTTATCTTCCTTCTCCCCAAACCATCCCCTCAATTGATCCTCCCCCTAAAATCACACACTCTTATTCCCTCACCCCTCCCTTATCCCCCCCTCTTTTAAAACTCGTATACACAGTAAAAACGTTTTCATTATACAACATAAGAACGAAAAAATACTGCAGTAACTGGCATCTTTTCATTTTCCTAATATCTTATCGATAAATCTATCAAAAGAAGGAGGGGAAAACTGCAGCAGGCCCATGCTAGGAAGAATCAGCCGCACCTGTCCACCCACACTCACTCATTTACCCGTCCAATTTATGTTAAGCTACCCCAAGTTGTCCCCCATATAGAATCTTTGCATCCTCTGCTGTTAAGTAGATGCAAGATACGTCTAAGGCTGTAATTTTTCCTGGCTGTTTTATTGCAAGATTACAACGTGGTCATAGTCAGTTGGAGTCAAATTTCACCCCAAGAATATCAACTTCACTCTGGGTACCAACACTCTCCCACTTTCTTATTGCTTGCTCCAGCATTACCACATGGTGCCTAGAAACAGTCATTTTTTTGTGTTTTTTCAGGAACAAATATGACCTGCCATCATTTTCCTCAGGCTGATGTGCTTTAGCTTTTAAATTTGATATAGCAGCTTAGAGCATTTCCTCTCTTGGCTAAGTAAATGTCAGAGTACAGTTGTTTGGATATGCATGGGATTCTGGAATGAGATGGAGGTCATTAAAGTAGACATTCCATAACAATAGCCCAGGTACTCTTCCCTGTGGAACACTGACACCAATTGTGTGTCTTGTTGACTCTGTCCCATTTATAAACTTATCCTATGCTGCTGCTGATGTTCTGTTTGTGTGCTTCAAAAAACAGGCTTGGTATAATATTTTATTATAAGGACATTTTCTTCTACTATATGAGATTTTTCCTTCTCAAATTGTATGATGCTATATTTTCATTTTTTTTTTTTTATCCCCATCTTCCTGCTTCATAACTTATCTGTTGCTCAGGTATAGCGTGGTAAACATTGCAGTAAGTTCTATTAACAAAGTGTTTAAAATGACTGTAGGGTCCCTATAACCTTTGTGGACAATATAAATGAATGGAGCTTTCTCCCATAACAGTTCTTTTCTTGGGGTACACTTGTATGCATTTGTATGTAAAATTTTTTAACTAATATAGATATTAAATGTTTTTTCAAACATTAATTTTTTGGATGTATGCTGTATTGACTTCATTACATTATTATTCATTGCATTTTTCACATGAAGCTCCAAAGCGTTCCATTGACAATTTCTCAAGAGGAGGCAACAATAACTTTTTAACAATGTCAGCTTTGCATACACATCAGGGAATAAAATTTTAGATAAATTAAGTTTCACTGTTCCAGCTGGCAAGAAGATTGCTATTGTTGGAGGATCAGGATCAGGGTGAGAATTACCACTTTGATTTAAAAACTTTAATTATTTCATCATTATATTTATATCTGCATCAGTCCAACAGTGGGAAAGTACAAGAGAAACAGCTTTGCTCCATTGGTGGCTCTGTGGTTTCACACACTGCAGTCCTACTTGGTTATCTGCTCCATTTTCACCACATCCACAGAACAAAACAATGGGGAAATAGAATGACAAAATTGTTGCATCAGTGGTATAAGATACTGATAAGTTGATGAAAAAGACGTGTGTAATACCTGGGAATCTTTATATTGAAGATGTTTTGCCAATCAGTGGCTTTTTTTTAATACAAAGTACAGTACTGAATGGCTCAAGGCTAAGGGACTGATTACCTCAGCTTTCACTGTCTTCTGTATATAATTTGGCAAGGCAGGAGAACTGGTTACTTCATCTTCCACTGTCTTCTATATATGTTTCCAGGGGAGTGGTGGCTATAATGGAATGGATGTACACAACTGTGACAGCTATAGGAGGCAAGGGGAAGACAAGGAGGGGAAAGTTAAGTGTGAAGGGCAAGAGGTTAGGGGGGAATTTTTGTGACTGGAAGAGTTTTGGATCTCTGAGGTTTTGGTAGAAGAGATAAAGGCCCAACTGGGAATGCTATATGAGAGGAGAAATGAGGAAAGTGGAGGAAGAATGAAGTAGGGAAAGAGGTGGGAATATCAAAGTGAGGATTGAATAAGGGTTTGAACACAGGGGGGATTGAAAAGAGGGTTCAACAGAACCTGAGGGCACTGAACCCCACTAGAAATAGGTAGCCCAAGCGAGTCTTCCTTGAAGATGGAGTTTTTGTTGTTGTCATAGCAAAATGAAAGGCCCCCCTTTCCTTGGGACAACAGATTTCACGTTCCTCAAGAAAGAGAGCATCACTGGAAATATGCAGGGTGAGCTTCATCTCATTAAGGCAAGTGAGAGGCAGGTTGTAGGAAAAGATTAATGATCTGCACCGCAGACTAGGCATTCTTCCGGTGCCCAAAACAATATACTTGCTTAGGTGCCAAGAAATTGTCTACATTGTTGAGGTGTAGGAGCAACTCTGCACCTGTAAGCATTGGCCCTGCTGTACAGACAGAAGCGGAAGCATAGCAGACATTGAAGTTTAGTTTAGCAATGTTGCTAGGATTATGTCTCCTACTCAGGCCAGGCAGACTTTAAGTTTCCATTTGGTGACTGAGAGATGTTGGAAAGCTCAAGTTACTTCTGAATGCCGGGCCATATTGCAGAAAGTCTTATTGATAATTGTATGCAGGCTGAGGACAGTACCACATCTAGAAGTGTGAAAGGAAAATGTGTGTGTTCTGTGACAGGGATGTTGTCAGTAAATTGAAGGAGGGAAAGCTTGTCAGCTTGCTTAGTGTCCTTCACAGTGACAATATGCATTCCTTTCTTGAGGCATTAAAGGATACATTTTAAACTCTCATGCCTCATGAATGCTTTGCTAATGCCATGGTCATAAAACTGAGTGGAGGGGAATAGGTTTTCGGGTAGTGCATTTCTTAGGGTTTGGGGGCAAGAAGAAATGTCTGTAAAGACATCAAGTAGATTCTAGGTTGTTTGGATGCTGGTTTTCGAGCCAATCTGTCCTGTGACGTACCCCCATTCAAAAAATCGAAATGCCATCGTGGAAGAAGCTGAGTACATGGTCAAGGTAGAGCAGTCAGAAGTATCACAAGAGTTGAACCAGAACACCAGCACAGGCATTAGGCATGAGGTTTGTCCAAAAGCAGTACTGGGTTTAAAGGACTGTCTATGGGTAAGTCTGGGTCAGGTAAGGGTGCTGCAGAGGTAAAAGGTTCAGGAGGAGGCAGATCATGAATTGGACCGTCTGTTTTTTTTTTTTTTTTTTTTTTTTGAGGGGGGAAGAAAAGAGGAAACAGATAAAAAAAAAAAGGGGGGGCATAAAAGGAAGAGAGGGGCAGCTCTGAGGAGAAACAAAGATCACATCTCCCACCATGTCCAAGAGTATGCCTTTTGCAGCAAGTATGCCGATGCTGCATAGAAACTGCCCCTACCCTGCCCTGCATGCTAGTAAATGAGCAATTAAGATGGCTCCCTGACATTACTGAGCCATCTCAACTGACAGAAGAGAACCACCAAGTCTATCCCATTGTGGCTGCCACCTCTCAAAAAACTGATATGCAAGCCCAGGGATACTACCATCACCCAAGGACACAGGAAGCACCCTCCGAAACTCTGGAGGATAGTTCAGCATATCCTAAGATGCATATGACTGGCAGTAACACCCTGGTTGATCATGCCTGATACACTGCAGGCCTGGTCATGGACCGGGTTTCGGGGGGCATTGACCTTGGAAATTTCTCCAGGTATGCATTTCCTATGAAAAACACCACCCGGGGCCCTTCATTGGAAGGGGATGGAGAACAATCTCTCTCTTCTCAACCTAGAATATCCCAAAGGCTGAATGAGTAATGAGGGAGGGGGGGGTAATCAGTTTCGATCAAAGGGAGGAGACCAAAGGTTTAATTCCTTGGATCAAGACCCCTTCACTGTGTCAAGGGACCTCTCTTGAAGGAATATAAATATGTAGATTGGATCTCTAATACTTTTATCTTTGGTAGCTTCTCATCTAAGATGGGAGGAAAGTACCTTAAGCTTAATTTTTAATTCATTGTTTACACTTTAGGAAATCGTACTTGAAATATACTATTAATTGGCTTTAACCCGTAAACGGTCCAAAGTATATATACTTTTTTTTCAACATTTGAAAGTATGTAAAAAAAGTAGATCTTCTTTTTTTTTTTACATTTGAAAATGTGTAAAAACTTTGATCTATTTTTTTTTTTTTTGGTTATATTTGAAAATATGTAAAAAACATAAAATCTATTCTTGGAGCACTACAAAAGTGAACAATAGATCTGCTTGGACCGTTTCGGGTTAAGGAAAAGACTTTTTAGTTCCAAACTTACTTATCTTTAGGACAAATTTTTATTTTTTATGGACTTTTAATGATCCTGATTCTGGGTTGGCCTGCTTTAGAATTTTTCCCCAAAGGAAATTTATTACCTACCCAAAATGCAATGACACTGAATTTTTTTAATTAAATTGGGCCCTTTTGTTTTAACTATCACTTAAATATGAAGACAAAGATACAAGATGCAAAACAAACTCTTATTAGGACAATGTTTGCTCTGTGTACAGCTTATCAAGTCATATGAGGTTACAGTTAACAAACATGTATATCACTTAAATGGTGACTAATGTTATGAATTTTTGGGATGCTTAGTGTGAATGAGGTTTAAAAAGAAGGAATCAGGAACCGTTAACCAGATTTAAGTCTGAAGGTGGGGAAGCACACTGCTTGTACTTTGGAAAGACAGTTTGGAAATGAGTAATAATAAATGAATTTTTTTTGGGTCACCCTGCCCTTGAGGAAATTACTAGTTTTCAAAACAAAACATTAAAAAAAAGTGAAGCTGCTGATACTTGCATGTAGTGAGAAGCAAGTGGTATATTTTTAAGAAAAGTATCTGAGAAAACAGAAAAGACACTGAAGTGTACAAATAAAATCCTAACTAATGAAAATAATAATTGAAAAAATAATGGTTAATAAAATGTAGCAGACCCCTACATGGTTTTTTCTGTGTGAGTAGCCAAAAAAAGGAACTGTCAATGGGAAAAGGTGCAACCTCAAGGGAAACAACCTGGGACAACTCTCTATCATGACTTACCTAGATTAGTATTGAACATGTTCAACATACAGGGGTTTTTTCTTAAATATTTATTAAAGTTTTACCTATAATTTGAATTCTCCACTCCCACAGGTTTGATATGAAATCGGGGTTTATCCTGTATATCGTATGACCTCTGTGGGTTTAGCTCTTTCATTGTTTATAATTATCCTTTTACAGGATTGTTATACTGTATTAATAAATATTTGTGAGATAAATTCCTTGCATTTCCATGAAATATTTATTTATATTCAAGGAAGTCGACAGTTGTGCGCCTCCTGTATCGCTTCTATGAACCCAATAGGGCAGCTCTTTATCAATAATCAAAACATAGTGATGTGAACATTGGATAGTTTGAGAGGGCCATTGCTGTTGTCCCACAGGTAAGTTAATGGATGTTTTTTACCTGTACCATATTTGTCAAAATTGAACATTTTTCTCTTAACAATTTTGTAATTCATTTAGGAGAAGTTGTTACTAGCTCCTTGTTCCAGCATTTTAGTTGCCTCTTACAACGTGCATAACTTTGGAAGAAGGATTTTTTTTCCACTTTCCCATGGAGAAATTGAACATACCTTATTTTGTATCTTGGTTTCTGTCTCAGAATATTTCCCATCTTACAACCACTTTGGGGTTCCTACTGTCATATTTTTCTTGGCAAATTTTTTTTTTAGCCACAGAGCTAATAATTCTACTGATAAAAAGACATTTGGCAGACACTATGAGAACATAGAACATAAGAAAGGAGGAAACACTGCAGCAGGCTGTTGGCCCATACTAGGCAGGTCCTTTACAATCCCCTCCCACTAACAAAACTTTTCCCAACCCCAATTTTTAATGCTACCCATGAAATAAGGTCTGGTTAACTATCCACTCATTTGCAAGTCCCACTCAAATCCAACCCCTCTCACTCATATATTTATCCAACCTAAATTTTTAAACTACCCAACTAGGTAGACTGTTTCCACTCATCAACTCCCCTATTTCCAAACCAATACTTTCCTATGTCCTTTCTGAATCTAAACTTGTCAAATTTAACTCCATTACTGCGGGTTCTCTCTTGGAGAGATATCCTAAAGACCTATTAATATCCCCTTTTTTAAATACCCATCTTCCACTTTACACTTTGATTTTTGTCTCCCTCATTCTTCGTCTAACAAGCGAATGTAATTTTTAAGAGTCTTCAATCTTCTTCATAAGGAAGATTTCTTATGCTATGTATTAATTTAGTCATTCTACGCTGAATGTTTTTAACAAATTTATGTCCATTCTGTAATATGGAGACCAGAACTGAGCTGCATAATCTATGTGGGGCCCTTTACTAATGATGTATAAAGCTGCAGTATAACCTCTGGACTTCTGTTGCTTACACTTCTAGATATAAATCCCCAATAATCTATTTGCCTTATTACGTACTCTCTCATTGACACAAAACTTGTTTTACAATCAAACTGTTGTCTCATAAAAGTTCCATTTTGCTGTAGTTTCTTTTTATCATAGTGTCATTTTTATGACCTCTTTTCCACATTCTACTTATTATATATATGTTGTTCTTTAATGTTGAAAAACTCTAGCTATGAAGCTTGTGTTGTTATTTTATTTGATATTAATTTCAGGACTGTGTGTTGTTCCCTGACACCCTAGCATATAATCTGCATTATGGTGATCTCTCTAAGGATAGCAGTCAAGTCCAGGAGGTTGCACAGTTAGCAGAGCTCCATGACTCCATTATTACCTGGAAAGGGTATGATACTCAGGGAAGAGTTTGAAAACTGAGTTATATAAAGAAATACGAGGCATTTGGGGGGACTTCATTGTTAGTAGTCCATTATGTTTATACATTAGACTTGAACATAATGTCAACACTTCATGTAATTTGTGATATGCGATGCGAATAATATTGGGAAAAAAATAGCATTGCATTCATTATGACTTTAAATAAGCCTCTCTTTTTTCTGAATCTGATTTTTAGATTCTTAGTTGTCAAAGTAATGAAGTTTTGTACTTTACATTGTAATTATGCTGCTTGTTGTGTTTGGGATAGGCTCACATGATGCTAAATCTGATTAAAAGTTTAAGTTTTCACAGTTGCTCTTTTCTGATGATAAATTTCTTTATGAAATTTGGAGGGAAATTGCAGAGGGTTGGCAGAAAAGTTTGGGGTATGTAAAAGAAGGAAGATAGAAATATACAGAAAAGAGCAAGTTGATGAGAGTAGAAAGAAGTATAGGCAATGAAAGATTAGAGAAAAGGAGTTTTGGGAGGAAATAAACATTTTTAAAATTATGAGAGAGTGGGTGTGTCAGAGTAAAGGTGAGGGGGCTTTTCCCCTAAAAGACCCACGGCTAAAATTTTTTTTTTGGTGTACTGAGGAACTAAAAAAAAGTTTGTCAGGGGTTTGTAAGAGGTAAGTATCAAGTATAAGGGTCCAAACTTTTTTTTAAGAGGGGAGTGTGGTTCTTTACTCCTTTTGTGGTGGGCTGGGCATGGAGATTTCTTTTTTGAGTTTAAAGGGTGGGTAATTTTTCATAGAAAAAGAAAATTAAAGATGTTTTGGGTTGGAAGGGAATAATTCGGGAATATCTTGAACAGATTTGGGGAAAACGGGTTTTAGCCAATCAAGTTCCAGAGGCAAAAGTGAAACCCTTTGCCTATGAAGGAGAGGTGGAAATGTTAAGTTCATAGTCTTTAAATTGGTAAGTGCATTTTAGAAAGTCAACTAAAAGTGAATGAAAAAAAATGACTTTCCTTTTTTGGGGGTTTACCATCCCCTGGTGGGAAAAATGGCCATGTCTTTTAAAAAAGTTACCTTTTTGGCTATTTTTTTTACCTTACATTACAATGATGAATGTTATGACAGGTGGGAGGCGGGGGCCCGAAATTGTTGGTGGGGAAAAGCAACGTGTAGCAATTTAAGAGCCATTTTAAAAAATGAACCTATCCTCATCTTTGTGAAGCCCCTTCCCTCAGACCTATACAGAAAAAGGGACCCGATTTAATTTTTTTTGTTGTTGAATTTTTAAATGTGATTAAGTCAGCCTTAAACCCTTTTTGCTGGCCCCGTACTAGTCGCAAAATGTTTGTCGTGTAACACTAGTACGCAAATTTTTCCCTCCCCAAAACCACTGCCCAAAATTTTAAATTTAGCACCATCTTGGGCTTTCCCTATTATAAATTTGAAAACATCAAGGGCCGCAGGGGGCCACAAAGTTTATACCATTAGCAGAATAAACAAAAACCGAGCTGTTGTTCTACTACCACTTTCCTACCCGCAATTGGGTGTTAAAATGGCACTGAGATACTTTTTCATTTCATATTTACAGTTTCATGATACAACGGGAATTCGTCACAAAACAACTTAAGTATATTTAACCCGGGTAACCCCGTAAAGTCATGTGAATAATTCCATGTTTGAGGGGGTACATAGTCCCCCCAAATTCACGGGGGTTCTTCCCAAAACCCCCCTCAAATTTGGAAAAAAACGGAATTTTGGGCTGATTAAAAAACTGCTTTGAATTCTTTTTTTTAGTTTAAAACCCAAATATGCCCCAAAAAAACTTTAAATTTCAAACTCAGCTTCATCATATCCTTAAAAAAAAAAAAAATAAAGATAAACCCATAACAGTACGTACGCTATTCTCCCGCAGTGCTAGAAGTAAATACCGATGTTACCCCCTAGTACTGTAATTCAGCAAACCATTTTTTTGGTAACTGTAATTCATGCAGCCCTGTTTTCTTTGTTTTACTTACGGTAAAAAAATTTTTTTTTTTTTTTTTAACAAACTGGCCTACCCACCCAAGGCAGGGTGGCCCAAAAAGAAAACAAAATTTTTCTTTTTAAATTTAGTAATTTTACAAGGAAGGGGTTACTGGCCCTTGCTCCTGGCATTTTTAGTTGCCTCTTACAAAAAACCATGGTTTAGGGGAGGAAAATTTTTTCCCACTTCCCCTTTAAAAGATAAAAAGAAATAAACAAGAACAAAAAAACTAGAAAAAAAGAAAAAAACCCAAGGGGGGTTGTATTAAAGATAATAGGGCTTGCCCCATGAAATGTTTATTTTACCTAAGTGTAAGTAAAAAAGGGCCAAAGACGAAACCTAAAAATCTTCCCATGTTTAGAGACAAAAAAAAAAGAAAACCGGAAAAACCCTTTCCATCATGTAAAAACAATTACAGGATTTTTTTAAACACTGCTTGGCAGGAGGGTTAGTACCCCCCGGGGACGGTTGCTGTTTACCAACCTACTACCTAAAAATTTTTGGTAAATCATCACCCTTTCAACAAACCAGCCAAATCCCACCGAGGAAGGGTGGCCCAAAAAGAAAAAAAAAATTTTTTCCCCCTTTTAAATTTAGAAATTTATAAGGAGAAGGGGTTATTTCCCCCTTCCCCCCCCGGGAAAATTTTTGGGTTTTTTTTTCCCCTTTACAACACGCATGATTAGGGGAAGAATTCGGGTTCCACTTCCCCATGGAGATAAGGGGAAAAATAAAAAAAAGAAAAAAGAACTAAAAAAAATAGCAGAAAATCCAGAGGGGTGTTTTTTTAATGTTTGTAAAATTATGTGTATTTTGGCCTTTAAGTTTTTAATAAAAGTACAAGACTTTCCTGAAATCTTGCATTTTTAGGGAAAACAGAAAAAAAGGGCACCAGAAATCCTACCATCATGTTAAAACAATTACAGGCTTTCTTTTTCCCAACCCCTTTGGGCAGGATGGTTAGTACCCCCCCCCCGGGGGTTGCTGTTACCAATATTTACGGAAAAATATACATTTAATAATTTAATTTATTTAACAGTAAAGTTAAATGTACGGGAACTAAATTAAAAATGAAGGATACTGTTCTCCTACAAAAATTTAAAAAATTTTATACAGAATTATATTTTTTATGGAATTTGCTAAATTTTAAATTTAATATTTATTTAAAAAAAATTATTAAATTATATTTTTTTAAAAATTTAGCTTTAAAAACCCCAAAATTTTAAAAATTTTTCCCAAAGAAAAAGTAAAAAAAAAAAAATTTGTGAATTTGCAGGGATTTCTTTTGAAAAATTAAAATTTGGGTTTTTTGGGGAAAAATTCGAAAAATTCTGAAGGGGGCGAATTCATGGGGTAAAATGTTTTACTCTCTAAAAACAATTCCCCAATTTATTAAAAGTTTTCCCTTTATAAAACCCTTAAAAGACCCAAAATTAAAAAAGACATTAGAATAAAAAATTTATACGTACAGGGGAAACCCTAAATATTTATGTCCCTATTTTCGTAAAACCAACATTCGCCCAATTTTTTTGGAAAAAAATTTTGATTTCAGTATTTGAACATTGCTCTGATATTCGCCCCTAAACAAAACGATCCATTTGGGGGAGGAAGTCTGTTTAAAAAACAAAGCCCCCATGTGCGTTTTCTTGTCTCTTTAAATTCGCCCAAGCATCATTCATAAAAGCTTCTGAAACTTTTTTTTTACTTATTTTTATTCTGGGGTGAATTTTAATATTTTCATTGAAAAAATTTAATTCTTTGGTCCCAAAAAATAGTTGATCCAAAAACCCAAAAAAGAAGCAGTGAAAAAAAAAACAATTAACGGGGAAAAAAAAGAATTTGGGGAAAAAGTCCCCACAGTGGAAAAATGTGTTTTGGGAACCTGGCCCCACTAAAATATGGTTTTTGGCAAAAACCCAACCGTATCGTCCATTTTTAAAAAAAAGAGGCAAAAAAGGGCAAAGGGGCAAAAGGAATAAAAAATTTCCCCTTGCTGTGGAAAGGTCCAGATAATTGAAAAAAGGGAAAAAAAATTTTGTTTAGGTGGATTAATGAAAAATAAGGGCCCAGTGGCGTTTTTCCCCGAAACAGTAATTTGTAAAAAACCCAAAAGCGTTTTTTTGTGAGTTTGGGGTGGGGCCCCCCTGAAAAAAAATCTAAAAGGGGAAATAAATTTGGGGGAAATTGGGGGCCGGGGTTTGATAGTTTTAAAAAAAAGAGGATGGGATTAATAGGGGTTGAAAGGGCTTTTGGAGGGCGGGCCATTTCCAAACAAGATGAGGCTGAAAAGTTTTTTAAAAGGAAATTTAAAAAACCTATGTAAAAATTGAGGGTTTTATTACTAAAACAAGTTTTTAAGGAACTTGTTACCATTGGGCTCAAACACAAAACCTTGGGGAAAAAAAGGGGGCATCCAAAATTACGGTTTTAAATGGGGACATCAGCCGTTAAATAAATAGTGTGGGTTGACCACTTTAGAAAAATTTTGAAATCCATCAAATGCAACAAACAGGGGAAAAGGGCCTTCTTCACCCAAAGAAAAAAATTTCAAATCCCAAGTGAACCCCCCATCATCTTCAAGTGCTACTGAAACGGAAACTGGGGAAAAAGACACCAGACAGGAAACCCCGTTTGAGCTTTTAACATCTCCCCACCTTCCCTTAGGCCATCGGGCATCCTAGTAAAGAAAAAGTGCATTTTTTAAATTATCATTTATTGTTTTTTTATTTTTTATGTATGATTTAAAGCATACAATTTTTATTATACAGGTTAAAATAAGCAATTTTTTTTCACTTTAAATGTATTATAATTGGAAATTTTTGGGGGGGTTTTCCGGAATGGATTAACCCTTTTTTACTTTAATTTCTTAGGGAAAAAATTGTTTCGGGGAATTCGAACAACTCGCCTTTTTGAACAGCCTTTCCTGGAATGGATTAAGTTTGAATATTGGGGTTTCCAGGGAAAGTATATAAACAGGGGAACCTAAAATTTCGAATTTAAAATCCATTCCAGGAGCTAGTTCTAAATTCGAAAAAATCTGAAAAATTTTGAAGCAATATTTCCCTAAGAAATAAGGGAAAAAAAACAAATTAAAAACCCTTTTCCCGAAAAAACCCCCAAAAATTAAAAAAAAAAATACATTTTATAGAGGGTTTAAATTTAAATTTTACATACACATAAAAAAAGCTAAGTCTTTAAAATGTATAGTAAAAATAAAATAACATTTTTTACTTTCCCCTTTTTTTGAAAAATTTGGGGATGGGGAACTGGGAAAATAAAGGGGGGAGGAGAGAGGGAGTTGGGGTTAGTGTTTGGAAAGAATCCCCCTTCCCTTTAGGACTTCCGGTAAATTTAAAACCCCCTCTGGGGGGTTTCTTCCCCCTTTTCTGTGTTTTTTAAAGCCAAAATAGGAAACCCCTTGAGATCATTGGCCCCCGTCCACAAAAAAAAACTATCTACCCGTTTCCCCGGGTTTTTGTCTCACAAAATTTTAAATATCCCCAGGTTTTCTGTTTCTGTCTTCCAAAAAAAACTCCCCAATCTTTTAAAAAAAACCCACGTCTCTTTTTTGTCTCGCCCAAAATAACTGTCCACAATCATCTGTTTGTTCCCCCCCAAAAAAAACTCCACAGTTGCTTTTTTCTTCTCACAAAATAAAAATGCCACAATCATCTGTTTGTTCCCCAAAAAAAACCCACTTTTTCTGTTTCGGGCTCACAAAAAAACTCCAAAAGTGTTTTGGGTTTTTGTCTCACCAAAAAAACTGTCCCAAAAAACGTCTGTTTTTTCTCACAAAGTAAAACCCCAGTTGTCTGTCTCCAAAAATAACTCCCCGTCTAGTTTTTTGTCTCACAAAAAAACTGTCCACAATCGTCTGTTCTCACAAAATAACCCCCACATTCCCCGGGTTTTGTCTCAAAAAAAAAAATGTCCACAGTCATTTGTTTCTGCCTCACAAAATAACTGTCCACGTTTCCCGTACATCCTGGGAAGCTCAACAAGTTTTACTCCAAACTAAAACCTTTTTGTATAAATTTCCCTTTTCCATCTATGGTGTTTTCACTTTTCCCTTTTCCCCAGGGGGACTGCTACCCAAATTTCCCTTTTGGGGCCCCTGGCAGCTTAATTTCCCCAGCCTCACAAGCACCCAAACACAAATTAAAAAAATCGTAAAATGTGTGAATGAGATCGCAGGTTAGGTTCACTCAAGCGTTTATAAAAAAAAGCTTTTAAATGCTCGGGGCCTGCGCGGGGGGGCGCGGACAGATCGGGCCCCGCGGGCGGGGGCCCCCAACCCCGCTCCAAAAAAAAGGGGGGCGTTCGATTAAAAAGGGGCCCCGTTTTTTCCAAAAAATGGTCTTAATTTTTGAAACGTTCGATAAGTGGGTACGTTCGATTTTTTTAGGTTCCATTGTATTAAATTTTCCCAAAATGAACAATGTTGGGCTAAGCATTTCACTTTTTTTGAA
This sequence comes from Cherax quadricarinatus, assembly GCF_026875155.1. NCBI lineage: Eukaryota > Metazoa > Arthropoda > Malacostraca > Decapoda > Parastacidae > Cherax > Cherax quadricarinatus. The sequence goes on along the minus strand of NC_069459.1, from coordinate 1,774,492 downwards.
GTTCTAAACACTTTTAAATATTTCTAATGTTATAAGACACCCTTTTTTGTTTGTGTTAGAAATTTAAAAGCAATTAAAAAAAGAACAGAAAACAATCTATCTTGGCATCAAAAATTTTAAAAAGTAAATTTTCGTTGGGGCCTTTTTCACCCCTTTTTTTAGAGAGTGATCTTTTTTTTTACCAACTTCACCACCACATAAAATTAAAATTTTCATCAGAATTTTACTAATTTTAAATCCATATGATTATGAAGGATTGAACTGTCGGGAATACATGTATAAGACAAAATAATTTTTTTTTTTTTTCCCAAAACTTCCCACACATTTTTTTCAGGGTATCCCCCAATTAATTAAAAAAATGATTGATTGATTTTTTAATAGTTTATTTACTGACATTAAATGCTTTTTTTTTTTTAGTAATCAGTGCAAATTATATGTTGTAGCATCAGTTGATAGTTATATGCTACTATACGTAAATTTCCCCCCGGGGAAAATTTTTGGGCTAGGTTTCATTTAGATTTAAAATACAGTAATTTGGTTAAAAATTCTAGAGTTTTTTTTGAATCATTTTTTAAAAACTAAATTTTTCAAGACTCCCGGGGACCACCCATTTAGTTTTTTGTCTGTAAGCCTTTTTAACCAAGTTTTTAAAATTTTCAAAATTATCAGGGTTTAATTAAAAATGTAATTGCTTATAAATTTTTTTGGGTTTTTTAAAAAAAATTAAAAAGTATGTTTTATATAATTTTAAAAATCTTGTGATACAAAACATACTTTTAAAGGAAAAATTTTGTACAACTTCCTTTTAACGAAAATGGGCTGTATCCCACCAAAGCATGGGGCCCAAAAGGAAAAAAAAAAAAGTTTTTTCTTTATAACTTTAGTAATGTATAAAAGGAGGAGTTACTAGCCCCCTTTCTCCTGGCATGTTTTGTCGCCTCTTACGACACGCATGGTTTTTGGAGGAAGAATTCTGTTCTGTTTCCCCCTGGAGATAAGAGGAAATAAAGAAGAAAAATGACAAGTTTTTTTACATGATTCATTTTTGTACAAAAAAAAGTGTAACAATTTTGGGGAACATGCCCAAAAGCCCTTTAAATTTTTCGCAGAGCATTTTGGGCAAACTTAAGGGCAATTAAGATTAATAAGGCAATTTTTTAAAGCAGTACGTAAAAACAATTTAGAAAAATTTAAACCACTGAAATTGAAAGAATTTTAAGTTTGAGTAATGATTTTAAATTGTTGAGCAATCAAGCACAATTTTTCAATATGAAATATTACAATTTAAACAATTTAAAACAATGAAATTTTAAATATTTTTGGTTGAAGTAATGAGTTCCCTGGTTTTTAGTGAACATCAGGCAAAAATTTTTCAGTAATTAAAATTCAATTATAAGTCTGGGAATGATTTTAATTTGTTGGGGAATCTTCAAGCATTTTAAATGCCCGTAATGAAAGTGAAACAATTTTTAAGTTTTTAAATAAATGAACAAATATTAAGCAGTCCTTTAAAAAAAATTTTTAGTTTTTTTTAGTAACTTTTGAGTAAAAATTGGGGGGGTTATTAAGGGAAGTGTTTTTCTGGGGTTTTTTTGGGGGAGGTGGTTTCTAAAATAGGACCTTAAAAATTATTTTTCAGGCAAGGGTTCTTTAAAGTTTTCCCCGGCAATGAATTCCCAAACTTTTTGGGGGGTTCATGTGCATAGCATTTTTTTCAAAAGGGGGAGAGGACATGATGGATATCGAAGAGTGATTTGTGCCTTGTGTTATGCCTGTGTAATTTTTGTATTTATAAAGGAGTAGTTTGAGAGGAGGGTTAATATATGAGTTAATGTTCTGGTGTGTGAAGGCACAATAATATGTGGGGATGTTTTGTATATTAAACACGTTAACTCTTAAAAAGTGGGGGAATGTTTGTCTATGCAGGATTTGGGGTAAACAATTGCATGAAGCATTTTTGTTGGGTTATTAAAGGTTTAAAGTGATTTGCTGGGGTTTTTGAGCCCATGCAACAAAACCATGGGTGGGGGTAAGGTAAATAGAGGTGGTAAAGAGCAAGAAAACCCATTTTGGGGTAATAGTACTGTTTTTTAAAAGGGAGCCTCTTTTTTTGGAGACTTTTCTTGGTTTTGCTGTATGTAGGGTCGGAATTTTAGACTGCGTCAAAAGGTGGAGACCCAGAAATTTGCCCTGTGTGTGTCTTAAAATGGGGTGAAACATTTATCAATGTGTTTTTCTATACATTTGAAGCCTGTTTCCAAATAGATAAGTAAGCTTTGTCTTATTTAGGTAAGTTTGTTTTGGTAGTATCCAGTAGATTTTTAGTAGTTATTTACAGTGTCTGTTAGTTGGTTGGGTTTGGGTGAGAAAAGAATAAGAAGTTTTCTGCAAATGAAAGGGGTTTAAGGTTTTATTTGCATTTGGGAGGTCTTGTGTAAAGAAAAAAGGAAGTGGCCCAAAGGGGGACCCCCCCGTGGACCCAAACAAAAAAGTTGTGTAGTGGAGTTACCTCCATTTGTGTTTTAAATACTGGTTTTGTTGCTAAATAAGTTTTTAGGTAATCGAGAGTTTGGCCCTCTGACCCCGAAAATTTTAAAATTTAGGGGGAATGGGGCATGGCAACTGTATAAAAAGTTTTTCGTAAGCTAGAAAGTCTTGGGGGAATTTCTTTTTTTCAAGGTGAAATATTAGTTAAAGCTTTTGTATAATTGCATTGTTAGTATTTTTTTTTGGTCAAAAAATTTGACGGGGTTAATATGTTGGGGTTAAAAAGTAGGAGTAGACTTGTTTGTGAATTAATTTTTCAAAGTTTTTTAGATAGTTAGATCACCTCCTTTGGGGGTTTGGGGTGCCCTTGCTGTTTTTGAGTATGGATGGAAGGGGGAAAGTTAAAGGATTTGTTAAAAAGAGTTGCAATAATTGGTGACAACATGTGAAAGTTTTTATATATGAGTGGTGGGTAATTATTTAGGTCTCCTGTCTTCTTTTTTATGTTTTGGAGGCGAGGTTTTTGTGGTTTATTGGGGGAAGAAATAGGCTTTTGGGTGTTTTATAATAGTTTTAGGCGAAAGTTTTTTGTTTGGGAAATTTTCTTGTAGTTGGGTTTCCCACAGTCGAAAAAGACATTAAGTTTATTGGCAGATCTTTGGCTGGAGGGGAGGTTTTTCGGTTTCCCTTAAGTTAATGACTTTTTTTTGAGAAGGTTTTTTTGATCCTGAATTTCAGATAAGGTTTTTTTAGGGCTTTTTTTATATGCCCTTTTTTTCATGAAATCTGTTTTTGTAATTTTTTTCTTTTTTTTAGATCTTTTTAGATTAGTTTTGTTTGACAAGTAACGTTTTGCCCAGGTCCTTTGTTTTAGACCCATTCTGTAGTTTTTCATATACAGTAGACGTCATTTAAACAGTATTTTGTTCCTGAAAAACCATGTTAAGTAAATTGTGTTTGATGAACTGAAAAACTTTTGGGGGGGGAAAAAAAGGGTTCTGTTTCCTGGAAACCCCAAAAAAAGCCAAACAACTTTTTTTTTGGCCTCAACATCTTACAAAAAAAAAAAAAAATTTAAATGTAATTGTTTGTTTTTTGTTTTGTGTATTATGTTGTTTTTATGTTAAGACTACAAATGTAACAAAAAAAAAAGTATTTTTACCTTAAAATTTGGGGGCTGGTGTTTGTGGGGATTGTGAAGAGAGTGGAGTTATTTGTGGCCCCATGGGCTGAGGTGGATGGTAGAGGGTTTTGTTTGGTACTGAAGTTTTATGGTTTCTGGGGTCTCTTTGCATTTAGTCAGTAAAAATCTTCATTCAATCAATCAATCAGTACGGGGTGATGTTGCTTGGAAGATACAAGATTAAATTAAAAGATAAAAACACAATTCACAAAACAGCTAGCTTGTAGCAGAAAGAAGGAGGACACATATAAAGTAAATTATTTGGGGGATGGTGGGGTGGCGGGGGATGGGGGACTCCTTCACTGTCCACAACAAGGGGCCATGTGGTGGAATCTGTGATTATCCTTTTTTGGGGGGGATTTTTTTTTTTAAAAAAAAAAAAGGTTTTTTCCCCATTGGTCAAGTAAAAATTATTTGTCCCGGAGTTCATGTAGGGTTTTTTTTTTTAAGTAAAAACTCCCGTTTTCTGCTTAATCCATTCCAGAAGGTCATTCTAAATCCGAAAACATATGAAAACTGAAGCAACATTTCCCATAGGAAATAATGTAAATCTAATTAATCCGTTCCAGCCCCAAAAAATATTAAAAAAAAAATACATTTTTTAAAGAAAAACAAATTAGTTTTACTTACAGAAAAAAATGAGAAATACAGTAGGGCCCCGCTTATGGCGTTCCGCTAATAGGACATTTCAATTATGACCAAAACTCGTTATACGGCTCCCCCACCTGATTTTCTAATGCGGTCACCGCCCCCCACCCGGTTTGTTTACTTTTTCTGTGAGCTCCATAAGCACCAGTCTCTCCATTACAAGAACATAAGAAAGGAGGAACACTGCAGCAGGCCTGATGGCCCATACTAAGCAGGTCCTTCACAATCACCCACTAACAAAATATTTGCCCAGCCCAATTTTCAATTTGCTACCCAAGAAATAAGCTTTTGAGAATTCTTTTTAAATCATGTGCAAGCCCACTCAAATCCAACTCCTCTCACCCACGTATTTATCCAACCTAAATTTGAAACTACCCAAGGTTTTAGCCTCAAAAACCCCTACTAGGTAGACTGTTACACTCATCACCTACCCTATTTCCAAACCAATACTTTCCTTATCCTTTCGAAATCTAAACTTGTCTAATTTGAATCCTTTTATTGTGGGTTCTCTCTTGGAGAGATATCCTCAAGATCTCATTTATACCCCTTTGTTAATACTCATCTTCCATTGTACATTCGATCATGTCTCCCCTCATTCTTCGTCTTACAAGTGAATGTAATTATACAGTCTTATACAGTCTCATACAAAGCAGGAAGGTATAAGGAGAGGAGGAGTTTGAGGTAATCAGTATAATTCTGATGAAGCCACTGTGTGGCGAAACGTTTTTTTCAATAAAGATTCCCATATGTTGCATAAGTGTCTCAGTTCTTCAACTTGGGCGTTTTCAAAACCATTCATCACATCTGTCAGACACTGTATCAAACATGGGATCTTGATACAAAGATTTCTTCAAAACTTGTCCAAACTTTGGGCGAAGACCTACTTAGAAAATAGTGGATGGTTCCACTACGACCCCACCTCCTCCTGCTTTGCCTCACCTGATACAGTATATAAGCCACTGCTACGACCCTGTGCTGTACTTTCTACAAGATTGATGGACTGAACACACCGACTCCAGGCTGAGGGACTGATTACCTCAAGCTCCTCCTCTCCTTATACCTTCCTACTTCGTATAAGATGATGAAGCCCCTGTGTGGCGAAACGTTTCTTCAGTAAAGATTCCCCTTAAGAACATAAGAAAGGAGGAACACTGCAGAAGGGCCTACTGGCCCATACAAGGCAAGTCTTATCAAAACACCCCTACCCAAAGCTACCCAAGAATATCCTCCTTACCCAATGACACCAATCAAAACCCAGCCCTCCCACTATACATTTATCAATCTCTTTTTTTAAAACTATCCAAGGTCCTAGCCTCGATCACCCTACTCGGGAGATTGTTCCTGGCATCCACAACTCTGTTCGAAAACAGTACTTACCTATGTCCTTTCTAAGTCTAAATTTATCCAACGTAAATCCATTATTTCTGGTTCTTACCTGGTTCAAACCCTCAGTACTTTATTAATATATCCTTTGTATATACCATCATCCCTTTTACACTTTTCGTGATATCACCCCTCATTCTACTCTCTCCAAGAGTGGAGATAAAGGGGCCTAAGTCTGTTTTACGGGAGTTTTCCTTACACAGTAAATCATTTTAGTCATTCTTCTTTGTATTTCTCCAATGGTTTTATATCATCCCGTAGTAAGGAGACCAAAAATGAGTGACATAAACAAATGAGGGGCCCCAAAATGATGTAAGAGCTGTTAAAAAAACTTTTGGATTCTATTCTTATACTTCTTGAAATTTTCCTATAATCTGTTTGCCTTATCTGCTACTTAGACATGTGTCTTGGGTTTAGATTTCTCTTACCATGGCTCCCAATATTTTTCACACACGATGATCAAGCTCTGCTTCCCTATTTATAAATTCAGGGTTATTTTCTTACCAAGGACTAGTACCTTACACTTATCCACATTTAACTTAAACTGCCCCCTTTTTCAGACCAAAAACATTAATTTGTCCAAAACCCCGGAGTTCATTGGTACCTCCTAGTGAACATACGGGGCCCATTTTTTTTCATATAAATTTGGGATTCACTTGTAATTCCCTTTGTCAATTACGAAAAAAGGGGCCAAAAATGATCCTTGTACAAGGGAAAAGCAAATGTGACAAACCCCCCTTCGTTTGACCCCCTTAACCCCGAGGGTCGACAGGCCCCTCCGAAAAATCGTTCTCAGGGGGCCAAAAATTTTAAAAAAAAAAATTTTTTTTTTTTTTAAACATTATAGGATAAACAAAAAAATTTACCACAATACTTACGGAGAAGGATGCAGAATTTTGCGAAAAGAGCGCGTAGGCAACACGGCGACTCCGTCACCGGTAAATTTTATTTACTCGTATTTAAAGGGTTTGTTTTTTTTACTATTTATTTTTTCACATAACTTATGTGGCCATGAGCCCAAAAGGGGGGTGCAATGTAATATTACACTCGTTGTATACAACCAATAAGCACACAAAATAATTTCATATATTGTTTACAAAACTTTTTTAAAAAAACAAACAATCAAAAATTGTTTATTATTATTGTTCTATAATATATATCCATTAAAGTCACTGAACATTTCCTATTAGTTCTGCAGTTTGGGGAAAACCAAAACTGGTGTCAACAAAATGGTGTTTTTACTTTCTCCCTCATTCTATCTCTTTCAATCTGTCTCCTCTTTCTATCTGTCGTCTATCTTGTTCACAGGTAAATAAATAAAAAAGTATTACATATATAAATTCCCTGGGGAAAACCCCGAAACCCAGAAAAGTGTATACTTGTTTGAAAGATGTGAGAAAAAGTGTGACACAGTCTTGTGGCCTCTCTGGACAGAAGCTAGAGGATAACAATAGACGGGAGCTTGACAAAGAAAATAGACAGACAGAAATGTTGTGCCCTTTCCATGTCTAGTGTTCCACCCCCCTCCCCCTCTTCTTCCTCCTTTCCCCCTACTTTTCCCTCCTCTTCTCCTACTTTCCCTCATACTTTCCTCTTCCTCCTCCCCCTTCCTCCTTCTCCTCTTTTTCCTCTTCCTCCTACTTTCCTTTTTCCTCCTACTCTTTCCTCCTCCTCCTCTTTTTCCCCTTTTCCTCCTTTTCCCCCCAAATCTTCCTCCTATTTCCTCTTCCTTTTTATTCCTCTTCCCCCTACTCTTCCTCTTCCTCCTCCTCCTCTTTTTCCCTCTTCCCCTACTCTTCCCCCTTCTCCTTTCCTCCTCCCCCATAGTGAAAAATTCCCAGGAGTCGGCACTGTCAAAATGACATTTGTTCATTACTCACCCCCCTCCCGCCTGTCAAAAAATGGGGTGGGGACTGCCCCCCTTCCTAATCTACTAATTATCTTTTCCCATTCTTTGTTTTTTTATCTCTGTCTCACAGGTACACAAAAATTACAAGTATAATAGTATAAATTACCTAGAAAACCCCAAGAAACCCAGCAAAGTGCTATACCTGTTGAAGATGTGGTAAAAGTGATGACACAGTTTGTGGCTTCTGAGCAGAGAGCAGACGGATGCGGGGAGTTTTGACGAAGGAAAATAGACAGACAAAAATTTTAGTATCCCAGAAAAAAAAAAAGGGGAGGGAGATGTTTATCTCACTTTTGGCATCACTCTCCTCATTTACCCCATCAAACGTCAGCACTTTCAGATGTTATTCCCCTTATCTTTTCTGTCATGGGTGAACATTTATTATTACCATTTTTATTTTATTATTTTATTATTATTATTATTAGTATTATTATTATTATGTATTATTTTTTCATTTTATTCTTTTTCTTCCTCCCCCTCCTCTTTTCCTCCCCCTCCTCCTCCTCTTTTTTTTCCTCCCCCTCTGCCCCTCCCCCTTTGCCCCTCCCCCCCCCTTGCCCCCTTCCCCCTCTTGCCTCCTCCCCTCTTGCTTCCCCCTCCCCTTGCCCCCCCTCCTCGCTCCTCCCCTCTGCCTCCTCCCCCTCCCCCATTTTGGAACAAGTTTGAAGGCTTGTAGTTTTAAATCACTATCATATCATCACCAATGCTCACATCTGAGTCTGGGATTTTTGGAAAAAAGGATTCCCCTTTTTATTTGGTACAACTGAAAGGGAACAAATGGGCCCAGCCCAGAGGTGGAAGCTGTGGGGTTTTCTGGGTTTTCCCCATATTACCCTATTATGGGCATTTGTTTAGTCAAAACCTCACCGAACCTTGAAAAAATCATCTTTGTACTTCCTCTGTATTGAACTGTCACGGGGAACAAAAAATGTTAATTTGCCCAGGAGTAGGGAAATTTTTACCACGGGCAAAGGGGGAAAAAATTTTGTACTTTTTGGCATTCCACAATGACCACTGGGGCCCAGATTTTTTTTCCCACGCCCACCCCCCACACGACCATTCTTCACATCTAGGGTTACAGCTTTTCCCTGTGAGATTTGAGGCCCCTAAATTTTTTGCTACTGTACGACAAAAACCCCTACGCTAAGAGTATGTAGACCAAAAACCCCCAAAAGGGGTTAAAGGGAAACTCTGCTTTCTTTGGTAAGCCCATGCCCCTGTCCGCTAGAATTTTCCCCCTATTTCATAAAATTGCCCCTTCTTTAAAGGGCTTTTGTAGGTCTCTGTTGAAAGGCTTACTGAAATTGAATTTTTGGGGGAGTTAAGTGAAAGTATAGGAGCCTTTGAACCCAAAAGAGAGGTAATTGTGGGGGGGACCTGAATCTAAAGTAGGAGAAACTTAGAGAGGGTGGGTAGGTAAGTTTGGGTGCCAGGTGTAAAGATAATGGGAGCCCTTTGATTGAATTTGTATAGAAAGGGTTTTGTTATAGGTAATACTATTTTTAAGAAAAAGAGGATAAATAAGTATACACATATGATGTAGGGCGAAATGACAGTAGTTTTTTGGATTATGTATTTGGGAATAAAAATGTTGAAGGGCTTTAGGATGTCATGTTTAAAGGGGGGGGGGCCCCAATAATCAGATCACTTCTAGTTGTAGCTACACTGGGGAAAAAGGGAGATGGGATACAAGGAAAAAGAAGATAGGGGAAGAGGAGGTGAAGGTTTATAAACTAAAAGAGGGGGGCAGTTAGGGGAAGAAAATAAACAGTATTGGGGATGTGGGCTAATGGAGCATGGGAAAGGGGTCGAAGAGGTATGGGGGAGGTTTAAAAAAGTAGTGTTAGAGGTTCCAGAAGTTTGTGGTTACGGAAAGTGGGTGCAGGAGGGAAGAGGAAAACGATTGGGGAATGATGATGTAAAAAGAGTAGTAAGGGAGAAAATTTTTCATATGAGAAGTTTTTTTCAAAGTAAAGTGATGCAAGAGGGAAGGTATATGGAGAAAAAGAGAGAATTAAGAGGTGGTGAAGCAATGTAAAAAGAGAGCAAAAGAGAGAGTGGGTGAGATGTTTTCAACAAATTTTGTTGAAAAAAAAGAAAAATTTTGGAGTGAGATTAACAAGTTAAGAAAGCCTAGAGAAAAAAAGGATTTGTCAGTTAAAAAAAGGGGAAGGAAGTTTTTAAATGGAGATTAGAGGTATTGGGAAGTGGGGGATTTTTTTAGGGAATGTTAAAAAGTTTATGAAGTAGGGAAGCTGTGTTTCGTGTAAGGGAAGGAGAATAAATCTTGTAGGGTGAGGGGAAAACCAGTTGTGAGTGTGGGGGAAAGCGTGAGGCAGAGGTAAAATGAAAGGGGGTTAAAGGGAGCCGGGATTGATGGGATAAAGATAGAAATGTTAAAGCGGGGGGATATGTTTTGGAGTGGTTGGTGCAATTTTTTAAAAATGTATGGAAGGGGTAAAGGGACCTGGGGTTGGCAGAGGCATCATAGTTCCTTGTTTTTAAAGGCAAGGGTAAAAGGGTGCAAAATTATAGGGGTAATCTGTTGAGTGTACCTGGTAAGGTGTAGGTAGAGTTATAATTTAAGAATTAAGAGTAAGACGGAGAATAGGATGGAGATGAACAAGGAGGCTTTAGGAAGGTAGGGGGGGTGTGGGCCAGGTGTTTACGGAAAATATAAGTAACAGTATTTAGATAAGGCTAAAGAGGTCTTTGTGGCATTTATGGATTTGGAAAAGGCGTATGACAGGGTGGATAGGGGGCAATGTGCAGATGTTGCAAGTGTATGGTGTAGGAGGTTAGGTTTACTGAAAGCAGTGAAGAGTTTTTACGAGGATAGTGAGGCTCAAGTTAGAGTATGTAGGAAAGAGGGAAATTTTTTCCCAGTAAAGGTAGGCCTTAGACAAGGATGTGTGATGTCACCGTGGTTGTTTAATATATTTATAGATGGGGTTGTAAGAGAAGTAAATGCGAGGTCTTGCAAGAGGCGTGGAGTTAAAAGATAAAGAATCACACACAAAATGGGAGTTGTCACAGCTGCTCTTTGCTGATGACACTGTGCTCTGGGAGATTCTGAAGAGAAGTTGCAGAGATTGGTGGATGAATGTTGGTAGGGTGTGCAAAAGAAGAAAATTAAAGGTGAATACAGGAAAAGAGTAAGGTTATGAGGATAACAAAAAGATTAGGTGATGAAAGATTGAATATCAGATTGGAGGGAGAGAGTATGGAGGAGGTGAACGTATTCAGATATTTGGGAGTGGACGTGTCAGCGGATGGGTCTATGAAAGATGAGGTGAATCATAGAATTGATGAGGGAAAAAGAGTGAGTGGTGCACTTAGGAGTCTGTGGAGACAAAGAACTTTGTCCTTGGAGGCAAAGAGGGGAATGTATGAGAGTATAGTTTTACCAACGCTCTTATATGGGTGTGAAGCGTGGTGATGAATGTTGCAGCGAGGAGAAGGCTGGAGGCAGTGGAGATGTCATGTCTGAGGCAATGTGTGGTGTGAATATAATGCAGAGAATTCGTAGTTTGGAAGTTAGGAGGGGGTGCGGGATTACCAAAACTGTTGTCCAGAGGGCTGAGGAAGGGTTGTTTAGGTGGTTCGGACATGTAGAGAGAATGACGAAACAGAATGATTCAAAGGTGTATCATCGTAGTGGAAGGAAGGGGGGGGTAGGGGTCGGCCCAGGAAGGGGTTGGGGGGAGGGGGTAAAGGGTTTTGTGTGGGGGGCTTGGACTTCCCGCAGGGGATGCGTGAGTTTTTTGATAGGATGAATGGGGACAAATGGTTTTTAATACTTGACGTCTGTTGGGGTGTGAGCAAAGTAACTTTATGAAAGGGATCAGGGAAACCGGCAGGCCCGGGCTTGGTCCGGAGATGGGAAAAACATCCTCACTCTGAAGGGGGGGTGTTAATTTTTGCAGTTTAAAAACTGTAGTGTAAAGCCCCCTTTCTGGAAAGACAGTGATGGAGTGAATGAGGGTTTTGAAAGTTTTTTTTTTTCGGGCCCCCCTCCCTTGGGGGGAAAAACGGCCTGTGATAATAATAATAATAAAAAAAAATTTTTTATTACTGTCCATCCCTAAAATGTTTTATTGAAAAAGTCAGCAAATTTGTCAGGCAGGAACGACCCTTTTGTAAACCCCATGCTGAATTCATTAATCAAATTATGTCATAAGTGACTTCTAAAAATATCAGCTAAAATTTGATTTAACAATTTTCCCTGCAAAAGACGTCAAGCTGTTTGGGAGGGTAATTTGAGGGAATAGACCTACCCCCTGTTTTAAAAATTAGGAATTATATTAGATATTTTTCCCATCTTGGCAAACTCAGTTAAGAGGGAAAGCATTAAACACGCTCTTTAAAATGGGCCAAGTTCCTCTTGATTTTTTTAGTACCCTGGAAAACAACTCGGGGGGTCCTGGGGATTTTTTTGTTTCAGTTTACATCGTTTGTAACCTCCCCCTTGGGAGAGTAATATTTGTTAATTTGAATTTTTTTGGAACTAAATAATTGTTAATTTCTGGAATCTCATAACGTCTTCTTGAGTAAAAGACTGACAAAAAAATAATAATTAAATAGGAACACATTTCCAGTTCGATATCCGTCAGCTGTCCATTCCCAATTTTCAGAGGCCCTATTTTTTCCCCTCCCCTTCGTCCTGCACATTTGAAACAACCCTTTTGGTTTGTCTTTGATTTATTAGCCTTTAATTTCTAATCCTTTTAGTTTTTTCTTCCCTTTTTTTACTTCTCTTTTTAACTGAACATATTGGTCGAAAGGTTTAAATCTCTCCTCTTTTGTGCGCCTTTTAATATTCCCCTTTTTTTTTCCCTAGTAAATGCTTTAGCCCCCTGTTAACCCATTTGGGGGGGGTTTTATTTGACCTAAATCCTCTGGGGAATATATATGCTCGAGTCGTTTACTTTTAAAAAAAAAAAATTCACAATCACAGATCCGTTCGAAATCATAAGTTGATCATCAGAAAAATTATTAGCAGTTTACCCCAACCCAAATTAGCGGGTTTCCCGAAGTCCATTATAAGGGCAAAACGAAAATCAGGAATTTTACTGTATTATATTATTCTCGTACCCCCGCTAATGCTAAAATTTTGGGTTGGGTGATCATGGGCCCAAGTCTTCAGAAATCCAGATTATTTATGAGTGTTTCCTTATTTGAAAAGCTAGGTCGGAAAATTTTTCCCGGGAAAGGCTCTATTCACATGCTTCAGAAACAGCCCTGAACTACTTCCAAAAGTCCTGGACCCCGATTACTGGTAAAAGAAGTCAAGCTTTAAACTGAAGTTAAAATAATCATCACTACATTTTGTGTCAAAAAAGCCTAACAATTTCGTCCCAAAGAAGTTTTCCTCTATCGTACCCAAGCCTGGAGGTCGGTATATTACCTAGAATTAGTTTTTTTGCCCAACAAATTCTACCCAAACATACCGTTAAAACCCTCTTTTTTATACCTGTTTTGATGCAACAATTAATATTTTTTGTACATAACTGCAACCCCTTCCCCCCTTCCGTGTTTATGTATCCACATGGAATCATACCATATATGGTTATTGCAATGACATCAAAGTTCCAGCACTTGCTACCAAACTTAATTCATTAATCTTATTTTTGCACTTCGTTGTTAGTAAAAAAAACATTATATGTATTTTCTTCTACCCCTTTTTTTTCCTTTTCCCCTTGTTTTACAAAATTTCTGTAATTTTATTCCCCTGTGGTCCCCATGACTGTTGTTTTTTAAAGATTCTAATATAAAAGTAAGCAATATATTATTCTCTTTATTCTCCATTTCTAAAACCCATAACTCAAAATAATCCTATTTTAAACCCCCAACCACACCCTAAAACTGAGTTAGCAAAAAACCACACCTGCTTAGATAAGTGAACCCCATCCGCATACGTCATTTCTACCTAAAGTGGTCCCAGTTTAAATGAAGGGTACTGCATATGCTTAGAGGCTTGTCCACCCAAAACTTTTATCCCAAAATTGTCTGGACAACCTTCTTTTTCAACCCCCCCTTTTGGCAAATGCCCATATAAAGGGCCCCCCACCCCCTATCTTTCAAATTATGTCTGTTGGCCCTGTCCCCTTCAACTAATCCTACTTCTATGCTTGCCTTCTCATTGCCCCCAACTGAGGGTAATGGTTTTGATATTACCTTCTATGAAAGCCGGCTAAAATATCCCCCACCCCACCCCGGGAAAAAGCAAACCCTCTGTTCCTACTCGTACCTTCAAGCAAATGCCCCTATATATACCTACCGGGCTATCCCCAAAAACAACATTTTTTTCCTTTCCCTTTGGGATTTGTCATGCTTCCCAGTAGTCAACTCACATTGCGGGTAGCATGGAGAAGATAGAGTTTTCCACAACAGTTTCCACACAGTCTCTTTCTTTTTACGTTTCTCCCCTTTTTTTGTGTCTTGATCATCAATTTCATTCCTGCTGCCACCACTGCCAGGTTCCATTCTTGACTTGGATCACAACAGGAGAACTTCTACGAAACCTTTGTTTTCTCATCAATCGCCCATCTCTTATTTTTTCCCTCAGTTCCTCCTTAAGCTGCTGGGAAGTTGTGTGGAGGGCATTTGGTTCAGTCCCCGGGGTACCCTTGACATGTCCCCACATACCAAGACAGGTCCCACTGTACTTCCCCCACACCCGACAGGGTACTTTCCCCCCCACCCGACGGGTACCTCCCCACACCCCCAGAAGGGACCCCCCACACATGATTTATTTGAGTGGGAATTGTGCATGGGAAAGATTATCAAAACTTATTGCTTGGGAAGCATTGAACATTGGGGTTTGGGGTTTGTAAGTTGATGTTGAACCAAAGGTCTGTGCATTTTCCGCTTTCTTATGTACACCAGCCAGGGTACTTCCCCACACACCACTAGGGACTTCCCCACCACCAGCCGGGACTTCCCCAAACCACCCAGGGAAATTTCCCTACACCCGACGGGTACTTCCCCCCACACAAGCAGGGTTTCTTCCCCCATACCACGACAGGGTACTTCCCACATACCCATGACGGGTACTTCCCCACATACCCACGACGGGGGCTTCCCTACACACAGCCGGGTCTTCCCCCACACCAGCAGGGTACTTCCCCACACACTTATTTGATTTGAGTGGGACTTTGGGGACGAGGAAAAGAATTATCAAGCCTATTTTCTTGGGAAGGATTGAAAATTGGGTTTGGGGAAATCGATTTTGTTGTGGGATGGTTTGTGAAGGACCCGCCCCAGTAGGGCCAGCAGGTCCCATCAGTGTTCCTTCTTATGTTTGTACACAACTGAGGAAATTGTTCAGAGGAGGAAAAGAGGAGGGAAGAAGGTCCTTCTTAAAAGATTTAAAGGAACCTGTGCAAAGTGGGTGAGGTGCAAAAATTTTTGGAGGGAAAATCACCCCAACCCCCTTTCCCCCCCTCCCCATTTCCATTTTCACCAACAAGAAATTTTAATAAAGGGAATGTGAATTTTTTTTTTTTAAACTATAAAAAAAAAAATTTTTAGTTTAAAACTTTTGGGGGTCTGGAAAGGATTAATTGGAATTTCATTATTTCTTTTGGAAAAAAAAAATTTTGGAAATTGTCAGATCGGATTTTGTCACTCTCTGGAACAGATTAATTGATAACGGGGGGGCCCCTGTCTTGATAAATTTTATTGGTATACCTTACTGTACCTAAAATAAAACTTATACACTGTGCTGAATGCAGGTCACATTAACCCCTTTACTGTCGCACAAAAATCCGTGATCTCCTGGTGTTGCAAAAAACATTTGAAAAAAAAAAAAAATTTTTTCTTTGAATGATGGAAATCTTTTCCTGATGTAACGAACCAAAAGTACAAAAAAATTAGGAAAAACTTTCGGAATTATGCTCTGCGAAGTTTTGCGACCTCAGTGAAGTTACCATCGCAATTTTTCCCAATTTTACCCTATTTTCGGCCCTTCCCTTGTTTCCCTCCACCAAATCCAGCCATTTCTTTAGAACTCCCTTTGTTCTACAATGAGTACAAGAAACTGCCCATTTACGATTTCAATACCCATAAAGTGGTCGAAATTTGGCAGTTTGGCCAATTTCATGCAAATTAAAAAATTTCAATTTCAAAATAGGGTCCAGAATGAACAATGCGACTCCTGCCCCTAAAATAAAATTTTTCTGTTTATCGTCAATCTCCGGCCCCCCTTATAATACTCTTACTTTCTATTTTTAAAATTTTTTTTCACACAAAAAAAAGAAGATTATTTTTTGCAGACTACTGCAATATTTTAATACAATAATTGTAAAAATAATGTCAACCCCTTCATGCTGCTATTAAATGGCTAGTTGGTCATTTTGGACAATGATGTCATTTGTTTCTCTTGAACATCGGCAAAAAAAGAACATTTTGCCCCTTTTAACCCATTTCAAGTCCTTTTCCCGGAGTGGGAAGTACAGTGCCCGCACTCTGAAAGGGGGGGGGTTAAAGTTGCAGTTTAGGAAAAAAGTATGTAAAACAAACCCCTTTTGGCAAGACAGTGATGGATGAATGATGGTGAAAGTTTTTTTTTTTGGGATTTTGGGGGGCCCATAAAAAAATTTTAAAAAAAAAGTTTTATTTTTGGGGAAGCGCCCCAAAAAATTTTCCCTCGATGGCTTTTTTTCCCGGTTTTAGCAAGCCTGCGGGCCAGGGTTTTTTCGGCCCGAACCCTGTTCCTTACTTTTGGTTTGGGGCTTTTGTTTGGGACTAAATTTTGGGGGAACAGGGCCCGCTTTGATTTTTTGGGGGGTAGGGCAAAGGGTTTGTTAAAAGGGCCGCTTTTTAAGGTTTCTTTTGGGGGTTGTGGGGGAAAGGGTGGGGGCGGGGAGTTGGAGTTTCCGGGCGGGTTCCGTGTCCACTTTTTTTTAAAAACCATTTGTGTTCGTTTTCCCGGGGCGGCTCCTAACCGTGTTGGGGTGGTTTTTTTTAATTTAAAAAAATCTTAAAATTATGGGGCCCAAAAATGCGGCCAAATGGCCTGTTGAAAACCCCCAAACCCTTGTTTTTCCTAGTGGGAAAGGGGTCAAGGAGCTTGTTAAAAGGGGGTTTGTGTGAATCACCGTTTTGAGAAGTGGGTTTTTTGGGGTATTTTGGGTTTTTCAAATACCCTTTTCTTCTTTTTGGGGGGCTTGCCCGCTGTAAAAAATTTTAAAATTTGTTTTTTTCTACAAATGGTTTTAAAAAAAGAAAACTGGGAACCCTTTTAAATTACTATACCCCAAAAAAATAGTGCATTTAAATAAAAACAAAAGGTGAAATTTTCAATTATGAAAAAAGGCCCGGGTGCAAAAGGGTTTTTCCCGGGGAAAAAAAATGCGGGGCACGCCAAAAAAGGGGCAATTCCTCATGTTTTTGGGTAATTTTGGGGGGTTTTTCCTTCTTGAAAATTTAAAAACCCCTTTAGGGAAAAAAATTTGAAAATAAAGTGTTGTTTTCTTTTTGTTCTTGGGAAAATTTTTGTAAAAAATTTCGAAATTTTCCCCCGGGAAAATTTCCTAAAAAAGTCCACGGGTGAGCCGGGCGGCGGCCAGCTGCATTGTTTACCAGTGAGCGAAGGTCCCCTCACGTGCTCCTACAAAATATTTCATAATATTCCACTCATTTTAGTGCTTGCAAGTACTAAATAAGCTACCATGGCTCTAAAGAAAGCTCCTAATGCCAAGCCTGTGGTAAAGAAGGTGAGAAATACGATTGAATTTAAGAAAAACATCATTGAACATTATGAAAGTGCCACAAGTGCGGCCGAAACTGGCCAGGATGTATAAGAAACCCTACACAACCATATGTTCCATAGTGGCCAAGAAAAAGGAAATCAAGGACGCTGTTGTTGCAAAGGGGGTAACTATGCTGACAAAAATGAGATCACCAGTACTCGAAGAAGTTGAGAAGTTATTATTGGTGTGGATCAATGAGAAACAGTTAGCAGGAGATACTCTTATGACTTCGATTATTTGTGAAAAGGCTAGGCAGTTGCACAACGATCTGGTAAAGAAATTGCCTGAAAATAGGGGTGTGTGAGTGATTTAAGGCTAGCAAAGGTTGGTTTGAGAGATTTAAGAACCATACTGGCATACACAGTGTGGTAAGGCATGGTGAGGCTGCCAGTTCGGACCACAAGGCGGCTGAAAAATATGTGCATGAATTCAAGGAGTACATGAACAGTGAAGGACTGAAGCCTGAACAAGTGTTCAATTGTGATGAAACAGGCCTCTTTTGGAAGAAAATGCCAAAGAGGACCTTCATTACACAGGAGGAAAAGGCAATGCCAGGACACAAGCCTATGAAGGACAGACTGACGCTCATGTTCTGTGCTAATACTAGTGGGGATTTCAAAGTGAAGCCATTACTAGTGTACCATTCTGAAAATCCCAGCGTGTTCAGGAAAAACAATGTTATGAAGAGTAAATTGTGTGTGTTTTGGAAATCTTACTATATAGTAAGGCATGGGTCACGAGGGAAATTTTCGTCAAGTGGTTCAATGAAGTGTTTGGCCCTAGTGTGAAGAATTACCTCCTGGAAAAGAAATTGGATCTCAAGTGCCTGCTAGTAATGGACAATGCACCTGCATTTATATGTACTTTGCATTTATAAGTGGAAAAATGCACTATGCATTTATAAGTGGAAAAAAAAGGGTGTTCCCACTTTAAGGCGATTTCCGCTTTACGGTGGTAGCCTGGAACCTAAACTACCATATAAGTGGGGCCTACTGTATGTATAAAGCACTAATGAAATGGATCAATGAACATTTAAATCAATATTACATACCTCTATGGCTTATTTATTTATCACAATTTATCTAATATGACATAATAAACAATATTAATAACATAGAAACATGACATATACTGTAGAATGAATAAAATATGTCATTACATATGTGAGGAGTGGTGGTGGTGTTGGGTTTACAAGGGCTACTGACAGCATAAGCCATATAGTGGTGGGCCGTCACCACTAAACACACTACTAGTCACACTGAAACACCACTAGTCACACTGAAACACTGTACGTAATTTATGAATAAGAATATTTACATTTTAATTTATGGTGTATTTACACTTTATAAATAAGAAATATTTACACTTACCTTAGAGGAGATGCTGGCATTGGTTTAGGGTGGTGTAAGATACATAGGGTTGCATATGTTGTCAGTGGCCAATATACCTCCAACAACATTGGAAGATTCAGTTTTGTGTCGTCTTTTTCTATTGCTTAATCGCTTAACTTATTTGCTACACTGTTAATGCTACACTTTATCTCTGGCTGGTGCTATAGCCTTATCGACTCCTGCTGCTTTAGTATCGTACATATTGTGGAATCACTGAAGAAGGCACATTCTCCCCTCTCTCTCTCAGCCCTTTACCAGAGGGGTGGCACCAGGAACTTCCTTTGGGCCCATAGTGGCTTATTTCGCAGTCGCAATCAATAAGCAAGCACAAAAATTGTGAAATGTTTTGGATGAATGCTCACTCAACCAGTGACAAAGCCAGACTGATGGCGTCCCCGGGCAGGCGGACGTGTCTCGTAGGTACAATTCCGGATTGAGGTCTGACATCCGAAACAAATTTTGCCCAAAAAAGCGTTGTAAATCTGAAACATCCGATATCTGGTAAGTACAAAAACCGGAGTTCCACTGTAGTTGGCAGAAGTAAGCAGTTGCTCATAGTGTTTGTGAATTCAGTTGTTTGTGGTCATGGTAATGGATGAGGTTTATGTTGAAGTCACCTGTAAGTATCAGGTGGTGTTTATTCATGTCTGTGTCAGTTATCATGTTCTTAGGTTTTTACTAAATGAGTACATATTGGAGTGAGGTACTCTGTAGATTGCTTCAGCTGTTAAATAAAATCAAATTAAATCAAGTTTATTCTCTATAAAGATTCAATGTGGGGTTTACATATTACAGGATATTGTGTGGTTTCATATTATATGAAAACTAATTACAGAGAGGGCACTATCACACCTAGCATGACTAGGCATTTTGGGCAGGCTAAGTTTTAATTCAAAACTTATTTTGGGTACCGATTAAGGAGGCATTTTGGGTTTATTAAGGCTAAGTAACTGCATTAGAGTTTGTAAATTTAGCAATGTGAATGGTTTTTTATTGTGGTACAATACATATTTTCTATTGAAGCTCCTATATTGGAGGACTCACTGGCAAACTTGTGACTAGTTCAGATTCATTAGGTAATATGTTGTGTTTACATATTTCTATGTTTATGGTCAATTGGGTGAGTGTAGGTGTGAATTTTTGAGGAATCACAGATATTGGGGGAAGGTCTAGGTTGTTTTTTGTGAGTATGATACAAGAGAATAGGCAGTTTTCATGTAGTTAGCTGACGGGGGGGGTGTGTCAGGGAGATAAGATGTTTTCTAATGGTATTTTGAAAGTGATGAATGTGTCTGCAGTTCTAGGGTTTTCAGGTAGGTGTTCCAGATTTTAGGCCCTTTTATGGACATTGAATTTTTTTTTATAGGTTTAGCTGGACACGGGGAATGTCATACAGATGTTGTGTGTGCTGTTATGCCTGTGGGTCATGTCACAACTATCGAGAAAGTTTTTTTAGGTCAGGGTTAATTTTGGGAATTTACAGGTTCTGTAAATGTAAGTAGCACAGTAGTAAGTGGGATGTTCTAAACAGTGAGTAAGTTTAGATCTGTGAAGAGTGGGGGGAGGGTGTTGCCTGAGATTGGATTGCGTGATTGTTCTTACTGCGGCTTTTTGTTGGGTTATTTTTGGCTTTAGGTGTGTTGCTGCAGTTGATCCCCATGCACAAATAGCATAGGTGAGGTAGGAATTAATGAGTGAATGGTATAGTGTGAGAAAGGCAGATTGTGGCACGTAGTAACGTATCTTGGAGAGGATCCCAACCATTTTGGATACTTTTTTTTTGTTATGTGTTGGATATGGGTGCTGAAATTCAGGATGCTGTCGAGGTGCAGGCCTACGAATTATGTCTGGCAATAAGAGTGTTGTTGATCTTAAGTTGTGCAACACCTGCTCTGTTACCAAACATAATATAGAAGGTTTTGTCAGTGTTAAGTGTAAGTTTATTGGCTATCATCCAAGTTGAGGGTGGCAAGATTTGGGTGGGAGATGACCCCCAAGTCGTGTCGTCAGAAAAGAGAACGGGTTTCAGGTTTTTGTGATACGTTGTGGTTTTCCAATATCAAGTGGCCATGTGATGAGGTTGTATCTTTAATGGTGAATACTGATACCTATTAGTAAGGTAGGATTTAAAATTATGCAAGTGCATGGCCTCTTGTCCCATAAGGGTTTCAAGTTTGTGGAGTAGGATGCTGTGATCTACTGTGTCAAAAGCTTTTTTTCTAGGTAAAATAAAAAGTCCTAATGAATATTCCTTATTTTCCAGTGCTATGTAAAGCAGATCTAGATTTTTAAAATTGTATCATTGGTGCTTTTTTTTTTTTCTGAACCCAGATTGGCAGGGGTTGAGTATGTTTTGTGCTGTTATAAAAAATATAATCTCTTGTGCACAAGTTTCTCGAAGTTTTTGGATAGCAATGGTAAGTTTGTTTATTGGCCTATAGTTGTTAGCATCTGTGGGGTCACCACCTTTATGTATTGGTGTCCCCTTGCTGTCTTGAGTAGTGTTGGGAAAGTGCTAGTTTCTAGTGACTTTTTGAAAAGTAATGAAATAGCATGCTAGGGACATGGGCCACCCCGCTTGTACATTAATGGTGGGACATGAGACAGATTCCCTGAATTATTTTTAAGTCACTTAATAATCGTGGAAAACTTCAGTGGGCTAAAGTAGGTGCAAGATAGGAGGAGTTTGGGAAATTCCCATTTAAGTAATCATTTGCATGGGCGTTTGGTACCTGGGACTTTACTGGTGAGATTAGGTCCTATGGTTAAGAAGTGGTTTATCTTGTTAACTGTATCAATGGGTTTGCAGTGGTGTTTCGTTGGGTTTAGTTGGGACAATATCCTTTTTTTTTTTTTCAGTTTGGGGGTTTCCCCAGAATATGAGTGTTTTTCCAGGTCTTTTTTATATCTCCTCTTGTTTCAGTAAATCTGCTGGAGAAAGAAACAAATGTTTGGCTTTTTTTATTAGTTTGGTTTGAGAACTGATTGAATTAGCTTTCTTAAGGTTTTTGGATTTAAATTTAGAAAATGTATATCGCCATATTCATCAAGAATTAGTAAGATATAGTAAGAAAATAGAAGAAAACCAAGAAGGGTGTGTATATATATGCTTGTACATGCAAGTGTGGGTGTGATCTAAGTGTAAGTAGAAGAAAACGAGACATCCCTGAAGTCTTGCATGTTTGAGACAGAAAAAAGACACCAGCAATCCTGCATCATGTAAAACAATTACATGATGGTAGTACCAGGGGGGGTACTAACAGGACGGTAGTACCTTCCTGGGTGAAATTTCTGTTTACCAACCTAGAAATTTTGTCTATATGTACAGTGGTACCCCGGTTTGAACTGCTCCCAAATTGACCAATTATGCAAGTATATTATTGTAAGTGCTCTTTGGGAAGTGCATTTTTGGGGGGTTGAAACAGACTAATCTAATATACATTATTCCTTATGGAAAAAAATTCTTCGGTAACAGCACTCGAACAGCCCCTTTGGAACGAAGAAAGTTCAAAACTCAGGGTAACCCCTGTATTATAAAAAAAGTGCAGGGGAAGGAAGAACTCAATTTTTAATTAATGTGGAGCTACAAAAGCAGCCCCATGTCATTTGGGGCCAGCCCCAGCACAGTCATGTTTCTCGTATTCAAAATACTTTCTCAGGCTGTTTTGTTTCTTATTAGTCAATGTAAGCATGCACAAGACTTGTGGAATTATATTCTGGTTATTACATTGTTAGTGTTGGAATTATATCTAAATAGGGAATAAAATAATGCATGTTTTTAAATTTTCATCTATAGTACTTAAACACCTGACACTGACACCTGACTCTTGCCTGGTTTCAGCTCTAGTTCACTTAAAAAAAAAAAAAAGTTCCGCTTCATTTTTGAGAAGTGGTTTTTAATTTTGTATTGGTGTGTTTACTGGAAATTTGTGCACACCCTGAAATGATCAGCCCACCATAGGTTATTCTATTTTAGAATTCTTGTGATAACATGGTTCAACTATTCTGCCCACAGGCAACGCATGTGAAACCTTTTGAAATGTGTATTGACAAAAGAAATCCCCTTAAAATCAGAAAGTACCTAAGTATAAATTTCTGGATTAGTTACTTCTGATACCATTCTGGACATCCCTAGCGTTGTAGAGGAAGTGGTAAAAAAAACTACTATTATTGTATCTGTAATGTTTGTACAGTTGAGAATCATTTATCCGAAATGCTTGGGACAGGAAGCTTTTTTTTTTTTTTTTTTTTTTTTTTAGGTTGTGGAATATTTGTATATAGCCTCTCCTCACTTAGTGACATACTTGGTTACTGACGAAAACAGACTTACGACAGGTACTCTGACCAGTATGCATACCTAAATAATGTATATTAGAGCTGATTTCCTCTATTCTGTTTTTTTACAGTATGCAGTACACTACTGTATGAACATTTAAAAATATACCAGAAATGTTATAAATGGTGCAAATGTGACATTAAAAAGTGACTATGAACAGGAAATGAGTGAAATCCCCCTAAAAGAACAGTATGAGTCAGTGTTCAGCAACCCACTAAATGACAGCAAGGTAGAAAACGCAAGAAATATTTTTCACTCCAGCAGAGGCTGTGCAGACCAACAATTGACAGTAGTACTAGTCCCATTGATTTCGAAAAGAAATGGACAACATGCCCCACTCACTCAGCACCTGGACCAGATTCATGGAATGCTCTATTTTTAAAGAAGTGCAAAGTACCATTAGCATGAGTCCTCAGTATTCTTTGGGAGAAAGAGCTTAGAGCTAGGTGAAATACTGGAGGCCTTAAAGAGTGCAGACATAGCTCCTTTGCATAAGGGGGGATAGTAGAGCACTAGCTAAAAATTACAGACTAATAGCCCTAACTTCTCATATCATAAAAATCTTTGAAAGAGTGATGAGATGGCAGATTAAAAAATTTCATGGACAAGCACAACCAGCATAACCTGAACCAGCATGGTCATACCTGTCACAGTGCTGAACCATTATGGACAGAAATTTTGGAGGCACGGAAGACGACCAAAATGTAGATGTGTTTTATACAGAATTTGCAAAGGCGTTTGACAAATGCAATCATGGAGTGATAGCGCACAAAATGAGGGCCATGGGCATTACAGGGAAGTTAGATGGATTTTCAGGTTACTAACACACAGAACACAAAAGTAGTAGTGAACAGGGCAAAATCCAGCATCATCAAGGTCGAAAGCTAAGCAGCCCAAGGCACTGTCCTGGCACCTCTGCTGTTTCTCGTCCTCATAGCAGATATAGATAAAAACACCTGGCACACTTTTGTATCATTTGCAAATGATACTAAAATAAAATAAGTATATATTTATACTTATATTTATACTTATTTTACTACTAAGGTAGTAGGTTGGTAGACAGCAACCACCCAGGGAAGTACTACCGTCCTGCCAGATGACTGTGAAACAAAAACCTGTAACTGTTTTGCATGATGGTAGGATTGCTGGTTTCTTTTTCTGTCTCATAAACACGCTAAGATAACAGGGATATCTTGCTACTCCTACTTACACTTTGGTCACACTTCACAGACACACACATGCATATATATATATATACATACATCTAGGTTTTTCTCCTTTTTCTAAATAGCTCTTGTTCTTTTTTATTTCTTCTATTGTCCATGGGGAAGTGGAAAAGAATCTTTCCTCCGTAAGCCATGCGTGTCGTATGAGGCGACTAAAATGCCGGGAGCAATGGGCTAGTAAACCCCTTCTCCTGTATACAATTACTAAAAAAGAGAAGAAAGAAAAAACTTTATAAAACTGGGTTGCTTAAATGTGCGTGGATGTAGTGCGGATGACAAGAAACAGATGATTGCTGATGTTATGAATGAAAAGAAGTTGGATGTCCTGGCCCTAGCGAAACAAGCTGAAGGGGTAGGAGAGTTTCAGTGGGGGGAAATAAATGGGATTAAATCTGGAGTATCTGAGAGAGTTAGAGCAAAGGAAGGGGTAGCAGTAATGTTAAATGATCAGTTATGGAAGGAGAAAAGAGAATATGAATGTGTAAATTCAAGAATTATGTGGATTAAAGTAAAGGTTGGATGCGAGAAGTGGGTCATAATAAGCGTGTATGCACCTGGAGAAGAGAGGAATGCAGAGGAGAGAGAGAGATTTTGGGAGAATGTTAAGTGAATGTATAGGACCTTTGAACCAAGTGAGAGAGTAATTGTGGTAGGGGACTTGAATGCTAAAGTAGGAGAAATTTTTTAGAGAGGGTGTGGTAGGTAAGTTTGGGGTGCCAGGTGTAAATGATAATGGGAGCCCTTTGATTGAACTTTGTATAGAAAGGGGTTTAGTTATAGGTAATACATATTTTAAGAAAAGAGGATAAATAAGTATACACGATATGATGTAGGGCGAAATGACAGTAGTTTGTTGGATTATGTATTGGTAGATATAAAAGACTGTTGAGTAGACTTCAGGATGTACATGTTTATAGAGGGGCCACAGATATATCAGATCACTTTCTAGTTGTAGCTACACTGAGAGTAAAAGGTAGATGGGATACAAGGAGAATAGAAGCATCAGGGAAGAGAGAGGTGAAGGTTTTATAAACTAAAAGAGGAGGCAGTTAGGGTAAGATATAAACAGCTATTGGAGGATAGATGGGCTAATGAGAGCATAGGCAATGGGGTCGAAGAGGTATGGGGTAGGTTTAAAAATGTAGTGTTAGAGTGTTCAGCAGAAGTTTGTGGTTACAGGAAAGTGGGTGCAGGAGGGAAGAGGAGCGATTGGTGGAATGATGATGTAAAGAGAGTAGTAAGGGAGAAAAAGTTAGCATATGAGAAGTTTTACAAAGTAGAAGTGATGCAAGGAGGGAAGAGTATATGGAGAAAAAGAGAGAAGTTAAGAGAGTGGTGAAGCAATGTAAAAAGAGAGCAAATGAGAGAGTGGGTGAGATGTTATCAACAAATTTTGTTGAAAATAAGAAAAAGTTTTGGAGTGAGATTAACAAGTTAAGAAAGCCTAGAGAACAAATGGATTTGTCAGTTAAAAATAGGAGAGGAGAGTTATTAAATGGAGAGTTAGAGGTATTGGGAAGATGGAAGGAATATTTTGAGGAATTGTTAAATGTTGATGAAGATAGGGAAGCTGTGATTTCGTGTATAGGGCAAGGAGGAATAACATCTTGTAGGAGTGAGGAAGAGCCAGTTGTGAGTGTGGGGGAAGTTCGTGAGGCAGTAGGTAAAATGAAAGGGGGTTAAGGCAGCCGGGATTGACGGGATAAAGATAGAAATGTTTAAAAGCAGGTGGGGATATAGTTTTGGAGTGGTTGGTGCAATTATTTAATAAATGTATGGAAGAGGGTAAGGTACCTAGGGATTGGCAGAGAGCATGCATAGTTCCTTTGTATAAAGGCAAAGGGGATAAAAGAGAGTGCAAAAATTATATGGGGGATAAGTCTGTTGAGTGTACTGGTAAAGTGTATGGTAGAGTTATAATTGAAAGAATTAAGAGTAAGACGGAGAATAGGATAGCTAGATGAACAAGGAGGCTTTAGGAAAGGTAGGGTGTGTGGACCAGGTGTTTACAGTGAAACATATAAGTGAACAGTATTTAGATAAGGCTAAAGAGGTCTTTGTGGCATTTATGGATTTGGAAAAGGCGTATGACAGGGTGGATAGGGGGGCAATGTGGCAGATGTTGCAAGTGTATGGTGTAGGAGGTAGGTTACTGAAAGCAGTGAAGAGTTTTTACGAGGATAGTGAGGCTCAAGTTAGAGTATGTAGGAAAGAGGGAAATTTTTTCCCAGTAAAAGTAGGCCTTAGACAAGGATGTGTGATGTCACCGTGGTTGTTTAATATATTTATAGATGGGGTTGTAAGAGAAGTAAATGCGAGGGTTTGGCAAGAGCGTGGAGTTTAAAAAATAAAGAATCACACACAAAGTGGGAGTTGTCACAGCTGCTCTTGCTGATGACACTGTGCTCTTGGGAGATTCTGAAGGAAGTTGCAGAGATTGGTGGATGAATTGGTAGGGTGTGCAAAAGAGAAAATTAAAGGTGAATACAGGAAAGGTAAGGTTATGAGGTAACAAAAAATTAGGTGATTGAAAGATTGAATATCAGATTGGAGGAGAGAGTATGGAGGAGGTGAACGTATTCAGATATTGGGAGTGGACGTTCAGCGGATGGGTCTATGAAAATGAGGTGAATCATAGAATTGATGAGGAAAAAGAGTGAGTGGTGCACTTAGGAGTCTGTGGAGACAAAGAACTTTGTCCTTGGAGGCAAAGAGGGGAATGTATGAGAGTATAGTTTTTACCAACGCTCTTATATGGGTGTGAAGCGTGGGTGATGAATGTTGCAGCGAGGAGAAGGCTGGAGGCAGTGGAGATGTCATGTCTGAGGGCAATGTGTGGTGTGAATATAATGCAGAGAATTCGTAGTTTGGAAGTTAGGAGGAGGGTGCGGGATTACCAAAACTGTTGTCCAGAGGGCTGAGGAAGGGTTGTTGAGGTGGTTCGGACATGTAGAGAGAATGGAGCGAAACAGAATGACTTCAAGAGTGTATCAGTCTGTAGTGGAAGGAAGGCGGGGTAGGGGTCGGGCCTAGGAAGGGTTGGAGGGAGGGGGATATAAGGAGGTTTTGTGTGCGAGGGGCTTGGACTTCCAGCAGGCATGCGTGTGAGCGTGTTTGATAGGAGTGAATGGAGACAAATGGTTTTTAATACTTGACGTGCTGTTGGAGTGTGAGCAAAGTAACATTTATGAAGGGATTCAGGGAAACCGGCAGGCCGGACTTGAGTCCTGGAGATGGGAAGTACAGTGCCTGCACTCTGAAGGAGGGGTGTTAATGTTGCAGTTTAAAAACTGTAGTGTAAAGCACCCTTCTGGCAAGACAGTGATGGAGTGAATGATGGTGAAAGTTTTTCTTTTTCGGGCCACCCTGCCTTGGTGGGAATCGGCCGGTGTGATAATAAAATAAAAACTAAAATAAGCATGAAAGTCACTACGGTAGAGGACACTGAAAAAGTACAGAAAGACATAAGCAGGGTTTTCCAGTGGGCAGTGGAGAACAGCATGATGTTCAATGGTGATAAGTTCCAGCTGCTTAGGTATGGAAAGAATGAAGAACTCAAAAGGAACACTATATACAAAACTCAAGAGGGTCACCAAATAGAACAAAAGGAACACACAAAAGACCTGGGAATAATTATGTCATCCGACATTTCTTGTAAAGACCATAACAAGACAAAGATCACGACAGCCAGGAAGATGATAAGGTGGGTATTGAGAGCTTTCAGAACGAGAAATATTGCCGATGGTGACGCTCCTCAAATCGCTAGTGCTCCCTCGTTTAGAATATTGCTCAGTGCTGATGGCCCCGTTCAAAGCAGGAGAAATATCAGAGCTGGAACAAATACAAAGATCGTTTACGGCTCACATTGAGCCAGTAAAACACCAAAATTACTGGGTGTGCCTTCAAGTCTTGAACGTGTACTCATTGGAGAGGAAGAGAGAGAGAGAGAGACATAATATTGTATACCTGGAAAGTACTCGTGGGCCTGGTCCCAAATCTACACACTGCCATAACATACTGGAGTGAGAGATATGGGAGGAAGTGTAAAATAAACCCAGTGAGGAGCAGGGGTGCGGTGGGGACAATAAGAGAACACTGTATCAACATCTGGGGTCCCAGACTATTCAACATCTTACCAGAAGATATCAGAAACACGGCTGGAACAAGTGTTGAAGCCTTCAAGAGGAAACTGGACAAGTGTCTTCACCAGGTGCCAGATCAACCATGCTGTGATGGATATGTGGGGCAGTGGGCCTCCAGCAGCAGCAGCCTGGTTGACCAGGCAAGCACCAGACGTGCCTGGCCCATGGCCGGGCTCCGAGAGTAGACAAACTCTCACAGCTCTTCGAAGGTATAAAACTATAGGTTATAAAAGTATATTATAGTATGCTCCTCACTTAGCAATGAATTCATTCACCGATGTGGTCTTATGAACAGAACTCCATCATTAAGTGAGGAGAGGCTGTATTTGCATCTGTAAAATGGGACAGAAGCTAGGGAATTGGACCCAAGTCTAAACATGGTACTGTACTGCACAGGTACTATACCAAAAAACATGATCAAACCCAGACACTACAACTGTGCCAGGTCTAAGAAACTTGAGGGAGAGGGTTACCTCATCCATGACATCCTTTTGAGGAGGAACATTAGAAGCAGTTGAGGGACTTGAAGATGATGCTCTAGGAATGAGGAAACACTGTGCTGGATGGCTTTTTTTAATGTTTCTTTCAGTGTTATCTGCCTTGGTGGTTTTGTCGTAGCAGTCTTTCTTTGATTTTATACACTGACGTGATTTCTTGTTCTGTTATGAATGCTTGCTTCTCTAGTCCTTCAGTAAGTCCATCACACATTTTTACCATGTTATCTATTGGCACCTTAATCTCAGTTTATCTGTCCTTGGCATCCTTAACTCTTGTAGGAGCTCTCTCATCAGCTGTAGTCATTGTTTTTCTGGGGCACTAATGCCAGAACAGTGATGTCTCATCAGCATTGTAGATTTGTTCTGCTGTTAGGTTTTCATCAGTAATAATCTTGGTAAACACATTAACGAGTTTCTTTGCTGCTTCGTGATCAGATACTTTAATCACTTCTAATCTTGAAATATTTAATGCCATGCCTTTTCTTAAATTTTTGTAACCAGCGTGCTAAATATTCAGTTACCTTCAATATTCAGTTTGTCATGATAGATTTTTTGCTTGTTTCATTGATCAGCTTTACGCTCACTCCAACACTGAAAAATTTACTCCATGTTTTACTAATTTTTGTTAACTTCTGTTCATCACTTTCAGCATAGAACTTCAACAATTTGTCTTTCTAGTTCTTTAGGTGGTAGATGGTGGTTGTTCAATGCCAGACTCCTTAGTCAGACACTTCATACTTATATAAATGCTTCCTCTTTTTCTTTTCACTATTACCCATAGGCCTTTTCGACATTTTCGGGCAATACAGTGGACCTCCGCGTAACGATCACCCCCGAATGCGACCAATTATGTAAGTGTATTTATGTAAGTGCGTTTGTACGTGGATGGTTTGGGGTCTGAAATGGACTAATCTACTTCACAATATTCCTTATGGGAACAAATTCGGTCAGTACTGGACCTGAACATATTCTGGAGTGAAAAAATATCGTTAACCGGGGGTCCACTTTTATTTTCATACCATAGAGCACAAACCACATGGTAATCAGTGGGTAATTCCTGTGACAGTAAACTGGCACTAATACGAATTTGAAGTCGTATGTCTTGGTTCAATAGATGGAAGATTGAGCCTCCACCATGTCTTGCACTGAAAGACTCATTTGTGGTGCATCAGGTCATCACAAAACTTAGATTTTCAGATAAAGGATTCCCTACTGTACTGTGATCCCCGTTGATATTTTATGGTTTGCATAATAAAAAAACACCGCGATATAACTTATACAATCCAGTAGAGTATGGTAGGTCCCTGATTATGTTCTGTATTATGATGATCCACATATTTACATTGGCTTTTTTAAAAAATTTGATTAATTAAAAGTAATTGATCTGTGGGACTAAATTTCTCTCAACAGTAGCACAGCCACTAGTGAGAGATATCCATCTACATTCACAATAAATTTTCATCTTTAGCTTAGTCGTGTGTATGGTTTTGCTGTTGATTTTTCCTTATTAAAGAAACTAAAACATTGTTTTTAACCAACAGAATATAATGGGTGCCCTTTAAGTATGCAACAAGGGAAGAACATCAATATGCATTGCTCATCGTTTGTCAACTGTTTTGATGCAGACGAATTCTTGTTTTGCATGAGGGTCAAGTCACAGAGAGTGGCACACATGAGCACCTTCTTGCTCAAGATGGATATTTACTAAACTGTGGAATTCACAGCACCATGTTCAGCAAGAGTAAATTCTGCTTACTAAAAAGTTGTCTCTTACCAGTAGGAATTGGGGCCACTTTTGTGTCATGAAAATATTCACATTATATTGTTTGAGATGTATATTATTTTTCCTTTGACATACAGTAGTACGCCCATATCCGTGGGTCCGCTTCCGTGGTTTACATGGCACCAAAGTGTAAAAGTAGTGATTGATGGCAGTTTTTCAAAGCCTAAGAGAAGCTGCAAGTCCTTCCATCAGTGAAAAAACTGCTAATTCTCCACTTATTATGTGTAATTACCAAATAAACTTTATCATAGGTGTGTATATAAACAATAAGGGATTATATGTGGGGTTTTCATACTTTCCACAGTTTTGCATATCCACGGTAGGTCTTGGAAGTTACCCCCTGCAGATACAGGGGGGCCTACTGTATATTGCCCTAGAGGATAAAGGTTATTTTTATGGTATTCATCTTTCACTGAAGAAAATCTTTTCCACTTTTTTCTATTTTTATGATGTAATCAAAATATTACAATGTTTCCACAATTTAATCAAATAGATGAAGCTTTCAAGGAGTAAATAGTGGTTTATTGTGGCTACAGATGATAGCAGAACATTTTTGTCTTTACCACTTACAGCCTCTCCTCACTTACCGACGTACTCGTTTAT
Source organism: Cherax quadricarinatus (assembly GCF_026875155.1). Taxonomy (NCBI): domain Eukaryota; kingdom Metazoa; phylum Arthropoda; class Malacostraca; order Decapoda; family Parastacidae; genus Cherax; species Cherax quadricarinatus. The sequence goes on along the minus strand of NC_069459.1, from coordinate 1,743,149 downwards.
CGACAACTCCGACAGGCTCTGAGAAGTCGTTATTGTGTACTGTACGAGAACTTATGTCATGAAAGGGCAGCACACCGTCTAGCGTCCCAAAAATCTGAATCCCTTCCTAAAGCCTCGGTATACTAGCTATCAAAATCTGCAGGACTACATTCTTCTTCTTTCAACAAACTGGCTGTATCCCCCCAAAAGGCCCAGGGGGGCTCATAAAGAAAAAACGAAATTTTTCTTTAAATAAAAAAAGGCCCAAAATTTCCCAGACTGGAACAATACAAAAACCCAACCCTGCACCGGGAGAGAGGAGCTTTTTACGACTTTTCCCAGCCCGACTTGTATTTTGAAAAGGGTCTAATTTCAGCCCGAAACTTTCATAAGCTCCTCTCCCTATGTGGGGGTTTATTTGTGTATTTCTTTTTTTAAAATTTTTTAGTAATTTATAAAGGGATAAGGTTACTACCCCCTTTGGGCTCCCCCCAAAGGAGGGGGAAAGTACAAAAGTTCTTTTGAAAAAGGGGTTAGTGATGCACCCTTTTAAAAAGGGCCATCAAGCAGTCCCAGGATAATATTTTGTCTACAAAATTTGTTACTTTATTGTGCTTTCCCATTTTTTAGAAGTTTAAGAGTTAGAAGACAGCAGCACTTGGAAGGGGAAAAAACCCGAGGAAAAGGGGAAGAAGTGAAAAAAAAGTTAACAGTAAAAGGTTAGTGGTGTGTTCTTTTGGGTTTATATTCTTGGTGTATCGTGGAGTTTAAAGGGAAAGGGTTTTTAAAACTCAGTGAAAAAAGGTTTACGTCGATGGTAATGATGGGTTAATAATAAAAATAGTAATAATAATAATCACTTGGAGAAAAATTTTTTGGCCCTAGGGGTTAGGCCTGTCGGGTCTTTTCCCCCTTAGCCCCCCCGAACCAAATTCCCCCCTTTTCCCCCCTTTTCCCCAAAATTCCCATCCCCCCCTTTTTTCCCTTTCCCTCCTCCTCCTCCCCACCCCCCCCTTTTCCCCCTTCCTCTTTTTGGGCCCTTTTGGGATTTCCCCCAACAGGCGTGTATTCCTGGGTGGGGGAAAAGGCCCCCGGGGGGCCCAACCCCCATTCCTTTTGGGGTTCTTGGGGGGGTGGCGTGTTTGCCAGGGAATCTGGATCCCCCTGGGGATGTCCCGATCCCTCTCCGGTCCCCCGGGAAAGTAGTTTTGGGGTTTGTTTTTTTTAGGGGGGAGGGGGGTTTATCTCTGGAAGCCACCTTTCGGATTCCGGGGGTGGTGGCTGAAGGGGGGTATGCTTTTTTGGGGATACCCATCCGCCCTCTCTTTTTTTCCACCGAGGAAAGCTCGGAGATGTGAGGTTGCTACCCGGGATTGTGTTTTTCGGGCATGAAGGGTAGGGTATGGCACGGGTTCCATGCTGCATCTCCCGCTACTAGGGGTTTGCTGAGGTCCTTTTTGGGGCGGGGGAGGGGATTTGGCCCCTTTCTTTCCCTCCTGGGAACTTTTTCCCCCCCGCCCCCCCCCTTTTTTTTTATTCTTTTTTATTTTTATTTTTTTTTCTTTTCTTTTTTTTTTTAAAAAAACCAAAAAGCAAAGGAGAAACCCTTTAACCCATGGGGGAAACCCAATCTTTAAAACCCACTATTTCCCGGGGGGCCCCCTTCTTGATACCGCCCCCCCTTCTGACCCTGCCTTGTTTTTAGCCCAACTCTTCGGGAAAACTCCTGAAACCTTTGTGGTGCTGTTTCCTAAACCCGTTTTCAAGAAAGGGGGGCTTCGATGATTTCCTTAAAATTTTGTCTAAACTGGTTTCTCCTTGACTATCCCTTCCGGCTTCCCCCTCTACGGTACGGAAATTTTTTCAAATCGCCCCCCAAATTTCCGCCGGACCAATGGTTTTCCTCCCCTAAGCACCAACGCCCAATTCCTGATGATGCCCCTTTCTTTCCCTTCCCCATTCTATCGGAAAAGACCGACACTTCAAGCACTCCCTCCCCTTCCCCATTTTGGACCACACAATGGACTAAATTTTTTTTTTAAAGGGACCAAACTTCTTCTTTGCCTACCTTTTGACCATATTTTGGGGCAAAGCGCCCCTGCGTCTTTTTGGGTTTTGAGATATTTCATTTCATGTCTCAAGGCGGTACGCCCCTGTCACTGTCCAAAATTTGTACCCAACTATGATCTTTCTCTCCTTTCGAATATCGATATTTAATCCAACCCCACTATTAAAAAACTTCTTTCTTCAATTTTGTAGGGGTTTAATGTCTTCTCCCCATACCTAGCCCAAACAGAATTTCCGGGTCATGTGGCAATGACTTTCCCTTAAAAAGCTGAAAAACGTTCCCCTTGAAATGTGGTCGTTTAATTTTTGGGAAACCCCGAGAATTTCCCGGGTCCTTGTATATGTCGCGGGCTTTCGGTTACAAGTTCAAAAGGGGGTTTGATACCTACACCGAAACAATGTGGGAAAAAATTTGCTTGGCTTTTGGTCCCCCCAGCTAAATATTGCAGATCTAGGCCGATGCCCGTCTGGGGGCCCGGGACGCCCCATTTAATACTTTCTTGCAGTAAAACCTCCATCTTCCCTTTAAATTTGGGTAATGAAGCTCACCCTTCGTACCCCCTTTGGGCCGGGTTTTTACTTAAAAAACGGAAATCCGTTGCCTCAAAAGGGGGCAGAAGGTCCCCCCTTATGCTATGGAAAGTTACTCATCTCCCCCTCCAAGGGGACTCCCCCGTGTTTCCAAACATCCCCCCACTTCGGGGGTTTCCATCTTCTGCAGCCCCCTTTGGGTTGTTCCCCCCTCCCTTACCCAAACTACGGTTTCAATCCTTTGTTGCGCCCTTTGGCTTTTGACGTCCTGAAAAACTCGGTCTGTTTCCACCCTTTTTGTCCTTCCTCACAAGCCCCAGTATTGGGACAAGACCTCATCGCACCTAATCCCAATTGCCCCTCTACTTTCAGAAGCCCAAACCCAAATCCACATTGCTCAAATCTTCTTTGCCCCTTCCTTCCCTTCTTCCACCTCCACATTTTCCTTTTCCCAGTCTCTGTCCCTTGTTCTTCCCCTCTCTTGGCTTTTTTTTCAAGTGTGGAGATTCACCCCCCTCCCTTTACTAGCCTTCCACCCCACCCCCTCCCAAGTTTCCCCCCTTTTCTGCCACCCCGGGTTTTCTGCCTCTTCTGTCCCCCCCCCCACACAAAAATCTCCAGCCCCTTTAAACACTTTTCCCCCCCCCTTCCTATTTTTGGTCCCGTCCTTTTTCCCTGCCCAATCTTTACTCCCCCTCTCTTCTTTTCTCCAATTTTGGCTCCCATACATTTTTGGGGAATTCAAAAAACACTTGAAGCTTTTCGGGAATTTATTGCGGGGGACAAAACCCTTTTAAAATGGACACGATTAAATTCCTTTTTCCTTTCCCTTTTCCCCTTTTCTTATCTCAGTGAAAAAAACAGTATTTTTGTCCCTTTTACATTTTAAAAAATTGAGGCAATGCTCTCAGCTTGCCGATCATCGGCAGCGGGGCCTGACGACATTCATTTTTGTTTGTTACAAATTTACTTTGGGTAACCCCTTTTGGAGCCCTTTTACACCTCTTCAATCTTATTTGGGCAAAAAGGTGTTCTTCCCCAGCTGTGGAAATCCCCATTGTTCTCCCTTTCCGCAAAGGGGACTAAGGGGCATGATGCCTCCCACTATCGTCCCAACGTCTTACTAGTGCAGTTTGCAAAGTGAGGAACGTCCGTGGGAAACGACGTTTTGGTATTTTGAGACACACAACAGTTCTCCGCTAGTCCCAAAATGGCTTTTGTAAGGGGGTTCTACCATAGACCCCTTAAATACGCTTGGAAAACGTTGTTCGTAAAGCCTTTGCGGGGAAAAATCACTCAGTTATTGGCCCTATTTTTTTACCTTGAGAAGGATTTGACACAAAAATTTGGGGGTATAAAATTTTGGCCCAGGCCCCATTCCTTAGGGCCCCCGAGGCAATCTTCCTTTCCCTTTCCCTTAAAAACTTTTTAAATGGGCAGGGGCATTTTCCCGTGTTCGAGTTAATTTTGTTCTTTCCCCCGGGCTTCGTCCAAAAACGAAGGTGTCCCTCAGGGAAAGTGTTTTAAGCACAAAAACTTTTTTTCCTTGCTATAAATGATTTTTGGGCCCTGTTTTCCACCCAAATATTTGCCCCATACTCTATGTTGAAAGACTTCACTATTTTCTTGTGCAGGCGCTGACTGTCTTTATTGTAGTTTCTCTTCCAGGAAAGCGGTCGACCGTTGTTTCCCCTTGGGCCACCACGCACAAGTTTAAATTTTCAAGTACCAAAAAATCACCCAAAATTAAATTTCACTAGATGCTCTGTTGTCTCCGATCATCCTTTGATCTCTATGGCTCCCCTTTTCCCGAACGTTATACAGTCAGGTTTCTAGGCCTTCTCTTTGGGCCGTTTGGTTATCCTGGAAAACCCCAATTACCTCTCTGAAGGCAAAAATGTCACAGGGCCCGGCCCCAAACCCTTTTTAAAACCCATGCTCATCTTTCCTGGGGAGTGGTCTTTGGGCTCTGCTTCGCCTACTTCAGCCCTCGTTTTATCGAAACTCGTTTTTGGTTGGGGCCGATTTATTTTCCCCGGGCCTTTTACTGCTACTCTCTTTTAACCTTAAATCTAAACCAAAACCCCCAAAGGGTTACGTTTGGCCTTGGTGGGTTTTCGCCTTCCCCTGTTGAGGCCTCTATGCAAAAAAACGGGAAAGTTCCCCCTCCCTTTTCTGACCCGTATGGCCCCTTGCCTTTACTACTATGGGATGCTCTACGATTAAAAAACAATCCTTTCCCTTTATAGATTTGGGCACGGGTATTAGTAGGGGCATTCTTTATTCGTTCGCCGCCCCTGTTTGCTCCGTTTCCCCTTTTTTCTTCGCCTTTCATTCCCCTCTTGTCTTCCCCTTTAGTTTTCCCCCCTTTATATGTTCCTGTAGCATCTCCCCCCTTTTTCCCCACCCCCCGGGGGAAATTCCAGCTGTTGGGTCTGTTCTTTCCACTCCCCCTTCTCGAAAGCTCAACTGCCACGGGGCCCTTTCCCCCTCTCTTTTTCTTGATCATTTTTACTCCCCTTTTTTCATGCCACCGCTGTGGAAAACAGATGGCTCTAAGTCTTCAGACGGGCGGTCGGAGTTCCAGCAGTGTTTTGGACAGCGGCTGCAGGGGATTTACATCTTCGGCTTTTTATTTTTACTGCTGAACTGTATGCCATTCTTGCAGCACTTTTCGTATCGCATCTATTTTCCCCTGTCCCTTTTTTGGGGAGTTCAGACTCCCCCCAGTGGGTCTAAGGCTATACAAAAATTTTATAAATTTTCTCCCCCTAGTTCTTCCGTAAACCAAAATTTTGGCTACGCCGTATTTTCTCGGGAAACAAAAAGAAATTTTTTTTGTTGGGTCCCTGGTCATGTTTTCGTAAAAGGGCAAAAGAACGGGGAGACACTGTGCGCGGGCAGAAATTTCATTTACCTACCAAAATTTTCCCATAGAATTTTTTCCATTTCTGGGGGATTTTGGGTTTCTTTAGCTGCCCACCTTTCGCCCGTTTGGGAAAAAAACGTTGGTCAAAATTGCTTGGTAACAAACTTTATTCTATTAAACCCAGCCCTAGGTTACTGGGGCCCTTTTTTTTGTCATCCCCGGCCCTGGTTGGGGGGACCACTCTCCCCGTCTTGCATTGGCCACACTCGTCTTTCTTTACGGGGTTTTTCTTTGGGGGAGGCACCCCTTTTCCTCTCTGTGAGGGAAATGTTTAAGTTCCAGTATCGATTAGCCCCCATTTTTTAGACCCGCCCTCTTTATCAATGAGCACGCAGAATTTACCCAAGCCGTCTTCGTTCTATACTCTTCTTTTCCTTCCCTTTTTGATGATGGACCCTCCTTTAAACCTGACTTTATTGATTTCTTGACAACGGGCTGAATTTTCTTTCCCAAAACCTGATGATGATACCTTATGCACCCCTCGCCCTTCCTAGCTCAGTCTCTTGCTGCCCCTTTTTCCCTTTCCCTTCCCCCCCTGCTCCCCTGTTTCCGTTAACCCTTTTTCTCATCCACCCCCCCTTTTTGCCCCCCCTTTTGCCCTCGTTCCTTCCCGCCCCGCAGCGGCTGTTTGCCCTTTTGGGTTTTTGCGCTTCTTTTTGTAAAAAATTAAAAATTGGAGTGCTTTTTAAAATTTTGGCTACCCAAAACCCATTTGAAATCGTTCGACATTTTAAGCACTCCAGAGTGATTATTTATTATTATTATTATTAAAATTTTCCATCGACATACCTTGTTCAAATGAGTTTAATCCCTTTTTTAAGTGCCAAAGAGACAGAGAACATAGCATATGAATCAGAAAAAAAAAATTGGGGAAAAATCTTGCCCAAATTTTTTTATTTTTTTTTTATGATTTAAAAAGACCCAGGAGTGTTTGCCCTGATGTAAACACTGTTTTCTTTCGTCATAGACCAGAGGTACAGGCGAGAGAACGGCAGCCTCCACCCTTACCCCACTCACATAATATAGCACATATTATTCATATCGGCATCTTTATTAAAGTTCTAGGGCATTTATCGTGTTTTTCTTATATCAATTTGGAATAAATGTGATAACCTTTATTACTAATACAGTGGACCCCCGCTTTATGATATTAATCCGTTCCTGAGAGCTCATCGTAAGCCGAAATTATCGTTAGCCGAATTAATTTTCCCCATAAGAAATAATGGAAATCAAATTAATCCGTTCCTGATACCCCAAAGTATGATAAAAAAAAATTTTACCACATGAAATATTAATTTTAATACACACAAACTGAAGAAGACATGCACAGTTACTACTCAACGAAGAATAGAATACATGACACTTGCCTTTATTGAAGATCTGGTGATGTTTGATGGGATGGGAGGAGGGGAGTGTGGAAGTTATTGTTTAGAAGGAGAATCCCCTTCCATTAGGACTTGAGGTACCAAGTCTTTTTCTGGGGTTACTTCCCTTCTTCTTTTAATGCCACTAGGACCAGCTTGAAAGTCACTGGACCTCTGTCGCACAACAAATCTGTCCATAGAGCTCTGTACCTCCCATTCCTTTAAGACTTTTCTAAAATGGGCCATAACATTGTCATTGTACAGGTTGCCAATACGGCTTGCAGTAGCTGTGTGAGGGTGATTTTCATCCGTAAAGGTTTGCAGTTCAACCCACTTTGCACACATTTCTTCAATCTGTTTTTTCAATTCCATACTAATTCTCACCCTTTTTACCACAGGGATGGCACTAGAAGCTTTCTTGGGGTCCATGGTGACTTATTTTGCAGTTACAAGCACTAAAAACACTGGGATAATGTGAAATGTACCGAATGTATGAGTACATGCGACCGCACTGGCTGGCTTGTAAACACTGAGCGCTGAGGCCACACGTGGGACGCGTCCCGGACGAATCACATAAGGCGAGTTTTTTATCGTGAGGCGAGGCAAAATTTTTGCGTTCAAATGCTTCATATGGCGGATTTAACGTAATGCGATGCGTTTGTAAGGCGGGAGTTCACCGTATTAGTGTTATTACACATTTTATTAACTCGTGATGATTCACCAGATACTGAATGCTTCTGCTGGCCTCTCCCTCCTATAACTCCTCCCACTTCATGACGATGTTAGATGGTGAATTTAATGTATTAGACAAAAAAATTAAAAAAAAAAAAAAATAATCAGAAAATTCACTACGTGTTCAGATGTATATTACTCGCCGCGTCATAAAAATAATTTTTGTAAAATGACTATAATTCTTTGTAGAAACATTGTATAAAAATGATACTTATACCAAAATGTTGCCAGATTCTGAAGTTATTTTTCTGTAAGCTTAACTTGTATGCGTATTTTACTTTATTGTTTTCTGTAATATATGAGAGTTATACAAATTAAAATAAAGTTATCAAGTTGGAGTTTCATTTTTTATTTTATTCTTTTCTTTCTAATATGAGTATTTAACCCTTAACTGTCCAAACATAGATCTATGTTTTTACTGCCAGCACTCCAAATATTTTAATTTAAGAGGGCAATTTTCTGTGTGTAATAAGACCAAAAACAAAATTTTAGGCTCAGTACATCCGAGATATAAGACCACAAAGTTGGCGCTGGCTGCTTACCTGAAGGCAACGTGGAATCCTGCCACTTGCAGGAGTGTTACTGATATACCTTTCTCTTTTTTTTTTTTTTTTTAACCTTTTCACTGTTTTGGTCATATATATATGTCTTACAAGCCAATGTGTTTGATGTATATATACTTGAAAATTCTAGTAGTTTCAAATCAAGCAGGAGAAAGCTGGTAGGCCCACATGTGAAAGAATGGGTGTGTGGTCACTGTGCACAGTATAAAAAAAAATCCTGCAGCACGCAGTGCGTAACGAGAAAAAAAAAAAACTCCGACCGTGTTTTTTGGATTTAAAACCCGATTTTTGAGGTGTATTTTTTGTATATTTATGTTTGTATTCTTTTTCTTGGTTCATTTGATAGATTGGAAAAATTATAGAAATAGAAGTGATTTGATTGGTTTTACTGTGAAAAGTATTTTGAAATGGAACTCAAAGTGGCAGAAATGTTCGTTTTTTGCTGATGTTCAGAAGTAAAAAAATGACGTCATTGTCCAATAAATGCCCAACTAGCCATTCTAATATGCAATCATGAATGGCTGACATTATTTATACAATTATTACAGTATTGCAGTAGTCTGCATTGCAGTAAATTTTATTTTTTGTGAATAAAAATTCAAAATAGACAGCAAGAGTATTATAACAGGGCCTGGAGATGTGGACTGATGAACAGAGAAAAATTGTTATTTTAGTGCCAGGAATGTCTGCATTGTTCATTCTGGACCCCTGTTTTGAAATTGACAAATTTTTTAATTTGCATGAAATTGGCCAAATTGCCAATTTCTGACCATGTTATTGGGTATTTGGGAAATTGGTAAAGGGGGTTGGTTTCTTGTACTCAATCGATAGAACAAGTGGAGTTCTAAAAAAATAGTTATGAACTTAAATTGACTGGAACAAGGGAAATTGGCTGAAAATAGGGCTCAAAGTGGGGGAAATCGTGATGCTTAAATGTCGCTGAGGTCGCTAACTTTGTGATGAGCGTAAATTTCCCTAAGTTTCCATCAAATTTCGTACTTTTTGGTGTCATTATCATCAGGAAAGATTCTCTATCATTTCATAATTTTTTTTTTTTTTTTTTTTCAAATATTTGCGCACCCGGAGATACTGCAGGATTTGGGTTATGACAGTCAAAAGGGTTAATTTTTTTATACAGTGGAACCTCGTTTTCGTGATTAACCGTTTTAAAAAGTCTCGCGAAAACCGAATTGTACAAAAAACTGAAGTAATATTTCCCATATGAAAATAATGTAAATCCAATTAATCCATTTAAGACATCCAAAAATATTAACATAATATGCATTTTATAGAGAATAACTATAGTTTTACATACAGAAAACAATGAGAAATAAATATAAATGACTAGTGAATGGATAAATAAACATTTAACATCATTTTTTACCTTTATTGAAAACTCTTGTTGGTGTAGGGAAGATGGTGAGGAGGGAGAGGGTGGAGAGGTTATCGTTTAGAAGGGGAATCCCCGTCCAAAAGGAATTCGGTTATCAAAGCCCTACCCGGGGTTACTTCCCTTTTCTTTGTCTTTTACTGGCACTAAAAACCCTTGAGAGTCACTGGACCCGTCGCACAAAAAATCTGTCCAGAGAGGTCTTTGTTTCTGGCTTCTTTTTAAAGATTTGCCTAAAAATGGGACAAGACATTGTCATTGAACATGTTGCAGACATGGTTGCAAAAGCTTTGTTAGGGTGTTTATTTCTCCACAAAACTTTGCAACTCATTCCACTTTGCACACATGTGGTTAATCACTGAAGAAGGCACATTCTCCCCCTCTCTCTCTCCCTCCTCCTTTGAAGCAATTTTTTCTCAGCTGCAGTGTATTGCTGTTCCAGTTGAAGGTCTTGCAGCTCTTCAGTGGTTAGTCTTCCCTGTGGTTGTCTACCAACTCTTCCACATCCTGGCCACTCGCACCAACCCAATGGACTTCCCCAAATACACAATAGATTCCACAACAGGCGTAGGGTCGTCATGGTCAGCCTTTAACCCTTCAAAATTCTTCTCGAGGACATTCTGGCCACAATTTTCTCCAAGCAGAGTTCGTCCCGGAAGTTACTCCCTGACAAGCCTTATCTATAAGGTATATGCAATGGAGGATATTGAAGTGATTACTCCAGAACTCTCTTAGGGGCAATTCATTGTCCGAGGTCACTTCAAGCACCTTTGAAACGTGCTTTGGTGTAGAGAAACAAAGGCAGACTGAGTCACGAATGCATGGCATGCTTTTGTGTGGGCGCTCAATTCCGGGAAATGAGTGGCCAAATCACACAGGCAGGCGGAATGAATTTGGTACAGCCATTTTCAACTGTACGGAAACAGAGTGGATGCATGAAAACTAGGACAAATTTCGATGAAAAAAGTCGTCAAAAACCGAATCTTACGAAAACTAGGGCATACGAAAACCAAGGTTTTCCCCTGTAATATTTTTTGTTCTGATAATTACAAATTGTAGTAGTTCTTGTGAAATTTTTATAGCCAATGTTTGTTCTGACACTAAATATTTGGTACTCATTTTTGTCCGACACACTGACAGGAGAACATTTTTTACTTGCCTTGGTCACTATATTTTTCTAGAAATATATACATTGTATTTATAGGTGCCAGCAATGTTTTAGACATGCTGGAGTATATATGAAACTCCTTGAAGCAGCACTGTGAAAGAAAATGTCATTTCATTGTGACGTGCAGCAGTGAGTGTTTTGTTATAGTACACTGCCTTGGCTTTGTTTTCACTTTTTCATAAAAACTGTCTGTCTTCTATTTGTCTGTCTAGCTCTATCTTTTATCTCTGTCTCTGCTTATCTTTCTTTCTTCTCCCTGTGTATCGTCTTCCTGTCTGTCTGTTTGTTCTTTTCTGTCCAGAGAGCCACTCATGAGCTAACAGGTATTACACACATGCGGATCGAGTCTGATTCCTGAACAAGTGAAATGCGTGTTATTTTCCCGTCATGCTTATTAGCCTTTTTCTACAAGCCAGTATAGCAGTTTGTTGGGTTTTTTTTGGGTTATCCCAGGTAAAATTTTCAATGTATAAATTATTTATTAGTATACCGTGAGGTGGACGAGACAGGCAAGAAGATAGACAGACGGGGGATAGAGACAGCCACTCGGGGCCCGCCAAACCGTATTACACATGTTCCAGGATTTTTCTCTTTTTTTAGGGATAGGTTGTAGGACATTTGGAGGATGACATACCCTGGGGATTAAAGAAAGGATGTTTTCACATGGGTTATTATGAGGTTTTTGTATTTTCCCCAAACCCCTTGTGGCCCCCATCCTCTCAAAGCCACTAAAATTTTGGGCAACATCACTTTCCTCTTAAAAGAGGAGTGTTTATACGACATGGCATGGGGAATCCCTGGTGTTTGCCACGTTTGTCTAGCAGGTGCTCATTTAAATGGGCCCCCCCAAGGTATAAGTGGTCCCAGATTTATTAATACTGACACACCAAGGTTTAAAACCCCCTTGTTACTGCCCGGCATCTCAGGCCCAACATGCCCCAAAATTTTAAAGGAGGGAAAAATAAAACGTAGATCTACGTTTTGGAACACTAGCGTGCAAACGAGGGCCCTTTTGGGCGTTCTAAGGTTAATTCACCCTTTGGCATCGTTACAAAAATGGGGGGAGCTATAGTAGAGGAAGAAGCAAGCAGTGTCTAGTAACTATGATTGCCCCTGAGTTGGTGGGGTGCCCTCCAGCACTATGAAATATTTTTATAATTTTAACTTTTTTCTATAATAAAGGTTAAACCCCTTTTCAATTTTTTTTTTTTTTTTTTTTTTTTTTTTATCACATGGCCATTTCCCCCCAAGGGAGGGGGGCCCGAAAAAAGAAAAAATTTCACCATCATTCACTCCATCAT
>NC_069459.1:1499915-1730625 GCF_026875155.1 Cherax quadricarinatus | reverse complement strand
ATTCCTTTTAGGGGAACAAAATTCGGTCATCCCGCACCGAACAACTTCGGGAATAAAATAATATCGTAAACCGGGTCCACTGTATTTTTTTTAGGGGGAAAATAATTCCCTTACAATAATTTTGGGCATACATAGCCCAGAAGGGATTAATATTTAAGGGGGGGGGTCCCTGTATATCCTTCCAGCTCTTTGAAAGGGGTCTGTGTAATAACACACAGAATCAAGAAACTCATGCTTCTCCCACATCATTTCCATAGAAAACATACCAGTCCCCATTTTAACACCAACAGGTTTTTTTTGTCTTGCATATATTTTAAAAAATTAGCTCTTCAGAACCCCTACTTAAGGTAAACATACATTCTTTCCCCCGCCGTGGGCAGGGGAGCTTTCCTGGTAACATGCGGTTTAACCTTCCTGCTGGAACTTCCGTCCTCTTCTAATTGGGGGGCCACGCCTAGGGTTCTTCAGTATTCCCCCCCCCAACATGTCGTAACTGCTTTTTTTTTTGGCCACCCCGCAAACATGCAACCCGGGGCAGAATCCCCTGTGTGCAGCAGATTTTTCCCATTACAACTTTATCTTCCCCCCTCTTGTCTAAATTATAAGGAACCTCATCCTTCCTTTTCACACCATTGCCAAAAACCATCGAAATGAATAGAGATCCGTTATTAACCCAAAAAGGTCCAAACTAAAAAAAACTTTTTTCAACTTTTAAAAGTATGTAAAAAAAGTCCTTTTTTTTTTTGTTTTTTTACGTTTGAAAAGTTAAAAAACTTTTGATCTACTTTTTTTTTTGTTAATTTGAAAAATGAAAAAAAAATAGATCATTTTTGAGCCACACAGGGAACGTTTCTTGGACCGTTTACGGGTTAAGGACAAAAGGCTTACTTACACTATACTGCCTCTCAGCTCCGCCTTCAGGAAAAACTTCCTTTTTCCCATAGCTCGGGTAGCCCGAAGACCTCCAACCTCAAGGGCTTCCTCCTCTCAATCCTTCTGGCCTTTTTTTTTCCGGGGTCCCCCACATTTTCTAACCCTTTTGCTTTTTATCCTCTGACACTCCAAACCCCACCCATTTCCCCTACTTTACTTCATCTCGCTCGCGTTTCTCAGCACAAATCTCGCAGACCACACTTTTTTTTGCATTCTCACCTTTACAGAACTATCTTCAACCTCAACCCGGGGTTTCTCCCCCCCTTTCCACTCTCCACGAAGGAGAGGTTCACCCCCCTTTTTAATATCCCCCTTCCCATTCCCCCCGCTTCCCCCACATTTTACCCTCCAACCCCTTCCCCCCCGTTTACACTCAGGATTTTCTACCCCCAACGCTCTCTCTGGTTCATACCCCCTCCCCCCCCCCCCCCCAAAACCCTTTGTTGCCTCCAAGTTACTCCAACCCTTTTTTGCAATTCTCTCCGTCTCGACATCATGGCTCGCATTTCCTTTAACAACTAATGTTAGATGCTATCTGGGGTGTGCTAACAACACACCCCACCACTTTTTAAAGCTCACTTGCAAATATACAAGACCCAAAACCCTTTTTTTTGGCCCCACACATATACAAATATTAAACTCCACTGAAACCCTCCCCCAAAACTACTACTCACATTACAAAAGAATTTACAGGCACAATACAAGGGATAAGGCACTTTTCAACTCCCCCGAGTCAACTTCACTATCAAGTCTATGCACCAAAGCCAAGATCTGGGAAATCGCTATCCGAACAGGTCAAGGGTCCCCTGACAGCTTTTAAAAATTTTGGATTTTTTAAAAAATAATCTTATCTCACAAAATTTAAACCAACATCTGCAAAATATTTTTTTTATTACCCATAGGGTCTTATATTTATATTATTATACTGTGAATGCACCCCCGAGAACACCAACGTGCCTCCTCCCTTTTTATTTTATGACCCTCGCAACAATTTTTTTCCCCACAAAATTCAATTCTTTCCTTCTTACAGCTTACCCGTTCCCCTGCACATTGATGTTACTCCTCCTAAAACCCATAGGTTTTTTTCGTTTCTTATTGTTGCCCATTTTTTTTTCTGTCATAATGTTTTTTTTACAAAGGAATATTTGTGGCCTTATGGGCAATCGAGGAGAACTCAAAGTGTTGCTCTTCCAGTTCCCAGTATGTGTTGGGTTGCAAGAGCCCAAAATTCGTTCTGCTGTCATTCGCCCAGTTTCAGGCTATGTGCTGTTACATTCTTCCGATCCTTTACCTGACGAATCATTTAATGAGAGCATGCTTCTTGTGCATGTTGATATACCATATCAACAAGCTTTTGTTCATTCCCCACTGCATTATACTGCAGCTCGTATTTATTTTCACATATGGTTTACAGTTTGCTCTCTATCTTTCTCCCTCCTGTGCATTCTGTATCTCTGATATCACATTTTTAATTTCTTCTCTGCACCCTCCCATCTTGTTCTTGGGTGATTTTAATGCTTACCATCACCTGTGGGGAGGGTCCCACTATGACTCTCGTGTTGATCAGTTGGAGACTCTTCTTGCTTCTCATCCTCTTCATGTTTTAAATAAGGGTGCTCCTACCCATTTTGACTCTCGCACTCGGTCTCCTGAACTGATATTTCTATCTGTGCCTCGCCCATTACACTTGATTTTGCATGGCCTGTTCTTCCAGATTTACATGATAGTGATCACTTTCCTATCCTTCTTACTTCCACTATATAATACCCTACAATTTTGTAGCACTCGTTGGCAGTTTGCTCAAGCAGATTGGGACTTATACTCCCACCTTACCACCTGTTGTGAGGATCCCCTTTCATCCTCTACTGATGAACTTTCACACCAATTTTCGACCTTAGTCCTAAATGCAGCGACTCATTCTATCCCCCAAACCTCAGGTAGGTATTCTCAGACATGTGTGCCTTGGTGGTTTCCTATGCCCGTGCAGTGCATTTAAAACATGCTGCATGGGGTCATTACTGATATAATCGTACTGCAGAGCGTCTGTTGGATTTAAAGCAGGCAAGGGCAGTTGCTCGCCACGTCATCCGCAACGCTAAACACACTTGTTGGTGAGACTACATGTCTACCATTACTTCGCCTTCCCCCATGTGTGCGATTTGGAAAAAGATGCGGAAATTGTGTGGTAAGTACACTCCGGACCCAGCTCCCACTTTGTGGGTTGCTGGAGTTGATGTCATAGAACCACTAGAAGTTGCCACAGAAATCAGGAACTATCTTTTTCGTATCACCCAAGGGTTTCACCTCTGTCCCTCATTTCTTGCGTCTAAGCCTACCAAAGAGCAACTGCCCTTAGATTTCTCCTCCGATGGATTGAAGCTGTATAACGTACTTTTTACTCTCCTAGAATTGGAGTCCACACTTTCAATTTGCCGGCAGGCAGCAACGGGACCTGATGATCTCCACATCAGTATGCTACACCATCTCCATTCTATGGCCCTTTCCGTTCTTTTACAATTTTTCAATCTTATTTGGAAGCGAGGGGTTCTCCCTCAACAATAGAAATCGGTTACTGTACTGAGATATACACCACAGCACCGTATCATCCTTTGCGGATGATACTACGATCTGCATGAGGCTGTCATCTGCTGAGGACGCGGTTAACCTCCAAGAAGATATAAACAAAGTTTTCCAGTGGGCAACGGTAAACAATATGATGTTCAATGAGGACAAATTCCAACTACTCGTTATGGAAAACTGGAGGAGATAATAACTAGAACAGAGTATACTACTGACTCCGGCCATACAATGGAGCGGAAAAATAATATAAGGGACCTGGGAGTAGTAATGTCTGAGGATCTCACTTTCAAGGATCACAACAGTGCCACGATCGCACGTGCAAAGAAAATGATAGGATGGATAATGAGAACTTTCAAAACGAGAGATGCCAAGCCCGTGATGATCCTTTTCAAATCACTTGTTCTCTCTAGGCTGGAATACTGCTGTACATTAACATCTCCATTCAAAGCAGGTGAAATCGCAGATCTAGAGAGTATACAGAGATCCTTTACTGCACGTATAAGTTCTGTCAAGCACCTTAACTACTGGGAACGCTTGAAAGCACTTGACTTGTACTCGTTGGAACGCAGGAGGGAGAGATTTATTTTATTTATTTATTTATTTATTTATTTATAATTTGAGCACACTTACAGAGGTACAAAAAAAATACAGATAAGAGCAGCATGCCAAAGCCACTTATACTATATATCATAATCTACACTTGGAAAATCTTGGAAGGAATGGTCCCAAATCTGCACACAGAAATCACTCCCTACGAAAGTAAAAGACTGGGCAGGCGATGCAAAATGCCCCCAATAAAAAGTAGGGGCGCCATTGGTACACTAAGAGAAAACACCATAAGTGTCCGGGGCCCAAAACTGTTCAACAGCCTCCCATCAAGCCTTAGGGGAATTGCCAATAAACCCCTGGCTGCCTTCAAGAGAGAGCTGGACAGATACCTAAAGTCAGTGCCGGATCAGCCGGGCTGTGGCTCGTACGTTGGACTGCGTGCGGCCAGCAGTAACAGCCTAGTTGATCAGGCCCTGATCCATCGGGAGGCCTGGTCATGGACCGGGCCGCGGGGGCGTTGATCCCCGGAATAACCTCCAGGTAACCTCCAGGTACTATTGTTTCACAAACCAGGTGCCTCGAGGCCTGACACCTCTCACTATTGTCCCATTGGCTTGACCAGTGTGGTCTGCAAGGTGATGGAACAATTTGTGAATATACGTCTGATGTGGTTTCACAAAGGCCGCTCTACGGTAGACCCCTTGCTCCACTTAGATACGTATATTCAAAATGCCTTTGCTAACAACCACTCTGTCCTAGCAGTCTTTTTTTTTTTATCTAGAGAAGGCATATGACACCACTTGAATGTACAGTAGACTGTCATTTAGCACGGTAGATACGTTCCTGAAAATGCTGTGTTAGGTAAAATCGTGTTAGATGAACTGAAGAACTTATGGGAAAAATAGGGTTACATTCCTGGTAGCCCCCAAAAAGCCAAACACTACTTTTAAGGCCTCCACATCCTACAAAAATAAAAGTGAATATGTAGTTGTAGTTCATTGTTGTGATGTATTATGTTGTTTTTACTGCTTAAGACTACAAATGTAATAGTAATAATAGTATTTCTTACCTTAAATTATGGGTGCTAGTGTTTGTGAATGATTGTGAAGAGAGTGGAGAGTTATGCTGTGGCCCTACTGGGCTGACGTGGATGGTAGAGGTTCTGGTACTGAAGTCGATGGTTGTACTGGAGTGTCTAACTTTAAGTCATTCAGTAAGTCAAGTCACTCAGTAGGTCAGTCAAGTCATTCAGTAAGTCAGTCAAGTCATTTAGCAAGTCAGTCAAGTTACTCAGTAAGTCAGTCAAGTCACTGAGTAAGTTTACCTGGAGAGTTTTCCAAGGGTCAATGCCCCTGCAGCCTGGTCTGTGACCAGGCCTCATGGTGGATCAGGGCCTGATCAACCAGGCTGTTACTGCTGACTGCACGCAATCCAACATACGAACCACAGCCCGGCTGGTCAGGTACCGACTTTAGGTGCTTGTCCAGTGCCTGCTTGAAGACAGCCAGGGGTCTATTGGTAATCCCCCTTATGTATGCTTGGGAGTCAGTTGAACAGTCTTGGGCCCCTGACACTTATTGTGTTCTCTTAACGTGCTAGTGACACCCCCTGCTTTTCATTGGGGGGATGTTGCATCGTCTGCTAAGTCTTTTGCTTTCGTACGGAGTGATTTTCGTGTGCAAGTTTGGTACTAGTCCCTCTAGGATTTTCCAGGTGTATATAATCGTGTATCTCTCCTGCCTGCATTCCAGGGAGTACAGGTTCAGGAACTTCAAGCATTCCCAGTAATTGAGGTGTTTTATCTCAGTTATGCATGCCATGAAGGTTCTCTGTACATTTTCTAGGTCAGCAATTTCACCTGCCTTGAAAGGTGGTGTTAGTGTGCAGCAATATTCCAGCCTAGATAGAACAAGTGACCTGAAGAGTGTCATCATGGGCTTGGCATCCCTAGTTTTGAAGGTTCTCATTATCCATCCTGTCATTTTTCTAGCAGATGCGATTGATACACTGTTACAGTCCTTGAAGGCGAGATCCTCCGACACGATCACTCCCAGGTCTTTGACGTTAGTTTTTTGCTCTATTGTGTGGTTGGAATTTGTTTTATACTCTGATGAAGTTTTAATTTCCTCACATTTACCATATCGGAGTAATTGAAATTTCTCATCGCTGAACTTCATAATGTTTTCTGCAGCCCATTGAGAGATTTGGTTGATGTCTGCCTGGAGCCTTATAGTGTCTTCTGTTGAAGACACTGTCATGCAGATTCAGGAGTCATCTGCAAAGGAAGACATGGCACTGTGGCTTATATCCCTGTCTATGTCTGATATGAGGATGAGGAACAAGATGGGAGCGAGTACTGTGCCTTGTGGAACAGAGCTTTTCACTGTAGCTGCCTCAGACTTTACTCTGTTTACTACTACTCTTTGTGTTCTATTGATCACAAAATTAAAGATCCATCTACCAACTTTTCCTGTTATTCCTTTAGCATGCATTTTGTACACTATTACACCATGGTCACACTTGTCGAAGGCTTTTGCAAAGTTTGTGTATATTACATCTTCATTCTTTTTGTCTTCTAGTGCATCCAGGACCTTGTCGTAGTGATCCAGTAGTTGGGACAGACAGGATCAACCTGCTCTAAACCCATGCTGCCCTGGGTTGTGTAATTGATGGGTATCTAGATGGGTGGCGATCTTGCTTTTAGGACCCTTTCAAAGATTTTTATGATATAGGATGTTAGTGCTATCGGTCTGTAGTTCTTTGCTATTGCTTTACTGCCCCCTTTGTGGAGTGGGGCTATGTCTGTTGTTTTTAGTAACTGAGATGACCCCAGTGTCCATGCTCCCTCTCCATAGGATGTTAAAAGCATGTGATAGGGGCTTCTTGCAGTTCTTGATGAACACACAGTTCCATAAGTCTGGCCCTGGGGCAGAGTGCATGGGCATGTCATTTATCGCCTGTTCAAAGTCATTGTGGCTCTCTCATAAACAATTCATTTAGATCTTCGACTCTCAGTCTGGTTAGCAGCTTGCTAAAAACTAAGTCATACTGAGACTTGAGTAGCTCACTCATTTCCTTGCTGTCATCTGTATAGGACCCATCTTATTTAAGTAAGGGCCCAATACTGGATGTTGTTCTCGACTTTGATTTGGCATAAGAAAAGAAATACTTTGGGTTTCTTTCGATTTCATTTATGGCTTTTAGTACTTACCGTGATTCCTGACTCCTACGAGATTCCTTTAGCTTTAGTTCGATGTTTGCCATTTCTCTGACCAGTGTCTCCCTACGCATTGCAGATATATTGGCCTCTTTTAGCTCCTCTGTTATTCTTTTCCTTCGCCTGTAAAGGGAGCACCTGTCTCTTTCTATTTTACGTCTACTCCTCCTTTTTCTTAAAGGAATATGCCTTGAGCATGCATCGAGTGCCACAGAGTTGATCTGTTCTAGGCATGAGTTGGGTTCTGTGTTGCTTAGGCTATCTTCCCAGCTTATATCATTTAGGACTTGGTTTACTTGGTCCCACTTTATGTTCTTGTTATTGAAGTTGAATTTGGTGAAGGCTCCCCCCGTGACTGATCTCATTTTGTTGGTCTGGGGCTCCGCGCATACATGTCTGAACCTCTATTATGTTGTGATCCGAGTATATTGTTTTTGATATGGTGACATTTCGTATCAGATCATCATTGTTATTGAAGATGAGGTCCAGTGTATTCTCCAGTCTAGTAGGCTCTATTATTTGCTGATTTAAGTTGAATTTTGTGCAGAGATTTAAAAGCTTGTGTGTGTGTGTGAGTTCTCATCTGAGCTGCCTCCTGGTGTTATCACTGCAACAACATTATTTGCTATATTCCTCCGTTTTAGGTGCCTTAAGCTGAAATCCCCCAGGAGCAAGATGTTGGGGGCAGGAGCTGGAAGATTTTTCCAGACAGTGGTCAATTTTCAACAGCTGTTCCTGGAATTGCTGGGATGTTGCATCCGGAGGCTTGTAGACTACCACAATGACTAGATTTTCGTTCTTGATCTTTACTGCTAAAACTTCCACTACATCATTTGAAGCATTAAGCAGTTCTGTGCAAATAAGTGACTCTGCGATATACAGGCCAACCATCCCCCCTTTTGCCTGTTCACTCTGTTGCATCTATATAGGCTGTAACCTGGGATCCATATTTCGTTGTCCAAGTGATCCTTTATGTTGGTCTTTGTGAAAGCCGCAAACATTGCATTTGCCTCTGCAAGCAGTCCACGAATGAAAGGTATTTTGTTGTTCATTGTTGGCTTTAGACCCTGTATATTTGCAAAGAAAAATGTCATCGGATTGGTGGTATTGGTTGTACTGGGGGGGACTTTTTTTCATGGCACTAATAACTGTATCTGTTGGTTTGGAGTGGAGGCCATCGACTGTGATTCCACTCCAGAAATGATCGGATTTGGTGTACAATTTTTGCCACTTCCTGCCTGTGGCTACCCAGGTTTTCCGATGGTCTGGATGTTTTGTATCTTTTTGTCCCCTTTAGATGGTGTGCCTGACAATATAAGTTATATAGACAAGGTGTTTTGTCTGTGCACATAAAAAAAAAAAAGCCCATAAAAATACAGACACACTCGTTTTATGTGAGGAGTGTAAAACACCATTGTGTATGAAACCATGTTTCAAAGAGCTCTACAAGCTGCAGAACTGCTTGGAACATGTCCAGTGACTGTGCATTTGTATATATATTATAGAACAATAGTAATAAAATTTTTTTTGTATTGTCTGTTTGTGTAAACAAGTTTTGTAAACAATATATTGATAATTATGTTTGTGCACTTACCGTGTTGTATACGAGAGTAGTATACAGTGGACCCCCGCATACCGATGGCATCACATAACGATTAATCTGCATACTGCTTGCTTTAATCACAAAAATTTTGCCTCGCATACCTCTTAAAAACCCGCTCACCGATGTTCGTCCGAGACGCGTCCAATGTGCGCCCTCAGCCAGCCTCACATGTGCCGCCGGTGGCATTGTTTACCAGCTAGCCTCCGCGGTAACATCCAAGCATACAATCGGAATATTTTGTATTATTACAGTGTTTTCGGTGCTTTTTCTGGAAAATGAGTGACCATGGGCCCCAAGAAAGCTTCTAGTGCCAACCCTACAGCAATAAGGGTGAGAATTCCAATAGAGATGAAGAAAGAGATCATTGATAAGTATGAAAGTGGAGTGCGTATCGCCGACCTGGCCAGGTTGTACAAGAAACCCCAATCAACCATCACTACTATTGGTGGTACAGCTGCTGCTGCTGCACTGTCAGCTGCTGCTGCTGCTGTAGCATCGTCTGCTGCTGCTGTAGCATCGTCTGCTGCTGCTGCTGCTGCTGTAGCATCGTCTGCTGCTGCTGTAGCACTGTCAGCTGCTGCTGCTGCTGTAGCATCGTCTGCTGCTGCTGTAGCATCGTCTGCTGCTGCTGTAGCATCGTCTGCTGCTGCTGTAGCATCGTCTGCTGCTGCTGTAGCATCGTCTGCTGCTGCTGTAGCATCGTCTGCTGCTGCTGTAGCATCGTCTGCTGCTGCTGTAGCATCGTCTGCTGCTGCTGTAGCACTGTCAGCTGCTGCTGCTGCTGTAGCATCGTCTGCTGCTGCTGTAGCATCGTCTGCTGCTGCTGTAGCACTGTTGTTGGTGTGGCTTATTGAGAATATACCAAGAAACAATTAACCCCAGAGGATTTGCCACCCAGGATAACCCAAAAAAGTCAGTGTCATCGAAGACTGTCTAACTTATTTCCATTGGGGTCCTTAATCTTGTCTCCCAGGATGCAACCCACACCAGTCGACTAACACCAGGTGAACAGGGAAAAATGCCTGGAACTAGTGCTCATATTGGTGAATTTAAAGCCAGCAAAGGTTGGTTTGAGAGATTTAAGAATCGTAGTGACATACACAGTGTGATAAGGCCTGTTCTGGAAGAAAATACCAAACAGGACCTACAGTACTCAGGAGGAAAAGGCACTCCCAGGACACAGTGTCTCATCAGTCATTGCTGCATCTTCAATAAAGGTAAGTGTCATTTATTCTTCATTTAGTAGACTAGTATATGCACAATATATACTGTGCATGTACTACTCTACTATTGTGCATGTATCCTTCTCTTTGTGTGTAGGAAAATGTATATTTCACGTGGTAAAAATTTTTTTTTCATACTTTTGGGTGTCTTGCACGGATTAATTTGATTTCCATTATTTCTTATGGGGAAAATTCATTCGCATACCGATTATTTCGCATAACAATGACCCCTCTTGCACGGATTAAAATTGGTATGCGGGGGTCCACTGTATATGTACACTGCACCTTACTTTGCTCTCACAGGCCACATGTGAAAAAATAAAATAGTGAAAAAAACAAGAAACCTTCGAATACAAGTAAACCAAAGTTTACCAGGTAAGCAGCATTCGCTGCTGTTGCCATACACCACTCATTTTCTGCCAACTTTACTCCTCTATATCTCGGTAAGTACTGATTGAAAAAAATTGGGGAAGGGGAGGAGGGCTTAAAACAAGCATAAAATTAATCTTAACATTTTCATAAGAAAAAAATTTTTTTTTTTTAAACATTCTTCGACACCAGGATTTGGGGTTGCGACAGTCAAAGGGTTTAAAATGCAGTGTTAGAATGTGGGGTAGAAGTTTGTGGCTATAGGAGGGCGGGTGCAGGAGGAAAGAGGAGTGATTGGTGGAATGATGAGGGAAAGTGCAATAAAAGAGAAAAAGGTAGCTTATGAGAGGTTTTTACAAAGCAGAAGAGATATAAGGAGGACTGAGTATATGGAGAGTAAAAGAAAGGTGAAGAGAGTGGTGAGAGAGTGCAAAAGGAGAGCAAATGATACAGTGGGAGAGGCAATGTCAACAAATTTTGCTGAGAATAAGAAAAATTTTTGGAGTGAGATAGCCTAGGGAACGAATGGATCTGTCAGTTAAAAACAGAGTAAGGGAGTTAGTAGATAGGGAGCTGGAGGTGTTGGGTAGATGGTGGGAATATTCTGAGGAACTTTTAAATGTTGATGAAGAAAGGGAGGCAGTAATTTTATGCACTGGCCAGGGAAATATAGCATCTTTTAGGAGTGAAGAGGAGGATGTGAGTATGGGGGAGGTGCATGAGGCATTACATAGACTGAAAGAGGGTAAAGCAGCTGGAACTGATGGGATCATGACAGAAATGTTAAAAGCAGGGGATATATATAGTGTTGGAATGGTTGGTATTTTTGTTTAATAAAGGTATGAAAGAGGGAAAGGTACCTAGGGATTGGCAGTGTGTATGTATAGTTCCTTTATATGAAGGGAAAAGGGACACAAGAGACTGTAAAAATTATAGGGGAATAAGTTTACCGAGTATACCAGGTAAAGTGTATGGTAGGGTTATTATTGAAAGAATTTGAGGTAACACAGAGAACAGGATTGCAGATGAACAAGGAGGCTTTAGAATGGGTAGGGGATGTGTGGATAAGCGTTTACATTGAAACATACAAGTGAACACTTATTTAGATAAAGGTAGGGATGTTTTCATTGCTTTTATGGCTATAGAAAAGGCTTATGACAGGGTGGATAGGGAAACAATGTGGCAGATGTTGCAAGTGTATGGAATAGGTAGTAAGTTACCAAATGCTGTACAAAGTTTTTATAAGGATAGTGAGGCTCAGGTTAGGTTGTTTAAGAGAGGAGCCTACTTTCCAGTAAAAGTAGGCCTTAGACAGGGGTGTGTAATGTCACCATGGTTAACATATTCATAGAGTTGTAAAAGAAGTAAATGCTAGGATGACGGGAAGAGGGGTAGGATTATATTATGCAGAATCAAATACAAAATGGGAGTTGCCATAATTACTTTTTATTGATGAAACTGTTCTTTTGGAAGATTCTAAAAAGAAGTGAATGTGTTCATATATTTGGGAGTAGATTTGTCAGCAGATGGGTTTATGAAGGATGAGGTTAACCATAGAATTGATGAAGGAAAAAAGGTGAGTGGTGCTTTGAGGTGTCTGTGAGACAAAAAATGTTATCCTTGAAGGCAAAGAAGGAAATGTACCATAGTGGTTCTAACACTCTTATATGGGTGTGAAGCATGGGTTGTGAATGCTGCAGCGAGGAGGAGGAGGCTGGAGGCAGTAGAGATGTCATGTCTAAGGGCAGTATATGGTGTAAATATTATGCAGAGAATTTGTAGTGTAGAAATTAGGTGGTGATGTGGAGTTATAAAAAGTATTATTCAGAGGGCTGAAGAGGGGTTATTGAGGTGGTTTGGTCATTTAGAGAGGATGGAGCAAAATAGAATAACTTGGAGGGTGTATAAATCTGTAGTGGAGGGGAGGAGGGGTAGGGATCGTCCGAGGAAAGGATGGAGGGACGGGGTAAAAGAGGTTTTGTGTGCAAGGGGCCTGGACATGCAGCAGGCATGTGTGAGTATGTTAGCTAGGAGTGAATGGAGATGAATGGTTTTTGGGACCTGACGAACTTTTGAAGCATTAGCTGGTTAATATTTTGTGAAGGGATTCAGGGAAACTGGTTAGGTGGACTTGAGTCCTGGAGGTGGGAAGTACAATGCCTGCACTTTAAAGGAGGGGTTTGGGATATTGGCTGTTTGGAGTGACATCTAAACTGTCATATCTGGGCACCTCTGCAAAGACAGTGATTATGTGTGAATGATGGTGAAAGTGTTTCTTTTTTGGGTCAACCTGCCTCGGTGGGAGACAGCCAGCATGTTAAAAAAAATATATACATATATATATATATATATATATACATTAGTAACATCTGGCACACTGCTTCCTAACTCACCACCAACACTGCTGCTACTGTACTACCACACTGCTGCTGTCACTACCTTATGTAAAGTAATTACAGTGGACCCCCGGTTAACGATATTTTTTCACTCCAGAAGTATGTTCAGGTGCCAGTACTGACCGAATTTGTTCCCATAAGAAATATTGTGAAGTAGATTAGTCCATTTCAGACCCCCAAACATACACGTACAAATGCACTTACATAAATACACTTATATAATTGGTCGCATTCGGAGGTAATCGTTATGCGGGGGTCCACTGTAGTACATAGCACTGTGTCTGAAATGCTTTGCATAACAAGGGACTTTCCAATAAAAAACTTTTATATACATATTTAATTCCCAAACAACTGACATCTTTTATTTTTGGAAACAAAATTTGGTATTTGTAAATCAGAGGTAAATGGCAGAGAGAGAGAGAATGGAGGTGAAGAAATGAGATTAAGGGAAGGAGGTAGAAAAGAACAAATCTCTGACAAGTACAATACAGTGCAAACTAGTACTCTGGAATTTCAACATTACAAAATTAATAATCCATAATTATTTTTAGTTACTGTCCCTATCAGCATCTCTAATTATAACATGGGTGTCATAGAAAATAGGATCCAGTTAACGAACCATTTCTCGGGTCACCAACTAATTAAGGGTCGGCAGTTATGTGCTTTGTAATATCACAAAAACATATAGTATTAGGCCTCTTATCTTATAAATAAATAAATAAAGTTTATTTCTTTGTAAAGGTTACAATGTGTAATTACAATTTTGATTTGCTAAGTACAAAGATAACCACTATCATGCCGAGGCATTTCGGGCAAACTAATCCTAATACATAGTAACTAATTAAAACTAGATAAGACAATAGTACATAGTAATTATACTTAAAACTAAACATGGAATAGTGGTTAGCTGTTTTACAATCTTATTTGACTTAATAAATCTTATGTAAACTTAGTACAAAATCTAACTTACAAGTAATGGTGCAGGTGGTAATATTTTATGGAATGGCAGAATTAAAAGCCAGGAGGTCACATGATAAAACTAGTTAGCAGATGTTTGGTTGATTTGGTTAACCCTCTGACTGTTTTGGTCGTATATATATGTCTTACGCACCACTGTTTCGGACGTATTTATACGCGTAAATTCTAGCGGCTTCAAATCGAGCAGGAGAAAACTCGTAGGCCCACAGGTGAGAGAATGGGTCTGTGTGGTCAGTGTGCACCACATAAAAAAATCCTGCAGCACGCAGTGCATAATGAGAAAAAAAAACTCTGACCGTTATTTTGGATTAAAACGCCGACTTTGAGGTGTATTTTTGTATAGTATTTATCTTTGTATTCTCATTTTCATGGTCTCACGAGATAAAATAGAGAACACATTACAGAAGCAGAGATGATTTTGATTAGTTTCACAATGAAAACGACCTTGAAATTGAGCTCAAAGTAGCGGAAATGTTAAATTTTTACCAATGTTCAGGAGTAAGCAAATCACACCACACGTCCAATACACGTCAACTAGGGTGTCTAATATTC
Organism: Cherax quadricarinatus; assembly: GCF_026875155.1. NCBI lineage: Eukaryota > Metazoa > Arthropoda > Malacostraca > Decapoda > Parastacidae > Cherax > Cherax quadricarinatus. The sequence continues at coordinate 1,716,225 of NC_069459.1, read as the reverse complement.
TTTCACTAGTGCACTGATATTATACCATTTTTACAATAATGCAGTAGTCTGCATAACAGTAAATTTTGTATTTTTTTTGTATGAATAAAAAATCAAAATAGAAAGCAATAGTAATATAAGAGGGGCCTAGAGACATGACTAATGAACAGAGGATATGTTATTTTAGTGCGAAGAATGTCTACATTGTTTATTTTGGACCCTATTTTGAAATTGGCATCTTTTTTAATTTGCGTGAAATTGGCCAAATTGAAAATTTCTGACGACTTTACTGGGTAGTTCAAATTGGTAAATGGGTGGTTTCTTGTACTCAACTGATAGAAAAATGGAGTTCTAAAGAAATAGCTACAAGTTTGGTCAACTGGAACAACGGAATTGGCCAAAAACAGGGCTCAAAGTCGGCGAAATAGCTGATGCATATATGTCGCCGAGACCACTAACTTCGTGAGTGTAATTCCATCAGTTTTCAACCAAATTTTGTACTTTTGGTGTCATTACCATCGGGAAAAGAGTCTATCATTTCATAAGAAAAATCATTTTTTTTTTTCCAAATATTTTGCAACATAGAATGGCAGTTTCAGAAAGGGGCTTGCGATAGTCAAAGGGTTAATATTGTGAGATAAGATGATTTTTTAGCAAAGTCCTAAATTTATAAGCTGTCTGGGGATCCTTGACCTGTTCTGGTAGCAAATTCCAGATCTTCAGCCCTGTTATGTGCATAGCGTTCTTGCATAGTGAGAGTCTGACTCGAGGGATGTTGAAAAGTGCCTTATGCCTTGTATTGTGACTGTGCGTTCTGTTGTAACTGTCGAGTAGTAGTTTTAGGGAAGGGTTTACAGTGGAGTTTAAAGTTCTGTATAAGTAGTAGGCACAATAATTAGAGTGTATGTCTTGTATATTTAGCAAGTTGAACCTTCTGAAGAGTGGTGGGGTGTGCTGTCTAGAACAGGAGTTGGTTATCACCTGCACAGCAGGTTTTTGTTGGATTATTAAGGGTCAAAGGTGGTTGGCAGTGGTTGAGCCCCAGGCACAAATACCATAGGTGAGGTAAGGATATATATTAGAGAGTGGTAAAGGGTAAGGAGAGTCGTTTGTGGTACATAGTATCGTATCTTGGAAAGGATTCCTACTGATTTGGAAATTTTCTTGGCTATGTGATGGGTATGGGACTAAAATTTAAGATTACAGTCAAGGAGAAGACTTAGATATTTGCCCTCTGTGTGTCTTGATATAGGGGAACCATTTAACAGTATGAGTTGAATATCTGAGGCTCTGTTGCCAAACAGCATGAAGTATGTTTTATCTGTGTTGAGAGTGAGTTTGTTGGTCATCATCCAAGCATATATCTTTAGCAGTTCATTGTTTACAGTGTTTCCAAGCACAGCTGGGTCTGAGTGGGAGTAGACATATGTAGTGTCATCTGCGAATAGAACTGGTTTAAGGAATTGGGATGCATTGGGGAGATCATTGATGTAGATGAGGAAGAGGAGTGGGCCTAGGACACTACCCTGGGGTACTCCTACAGCTAAAGGTTGGATAGCGGAGTTGACTCCATTTGCATGTACATACTGGTGTCTGTTGTTAAGATAGGATTTTAGGTAGTCAAGGGAATGTCCTCTTATGCCCTAATGATTCAGTTTGAGGTGCAAGAGATTGTGGTTAATTGTGTCAAATCCCAAGCAAGTCGAGGCATACTGGCAAATCTCAAACTCCCCAGCCCTCCAATTGTGAAACATCTGGCCAGGGTAACTGCAATAAGCAGTGTTTCCTGTCCCCCAGTAGAGGCACAGTATATTATATACAGTACCAAAGGATTTTTTTTAACCAAGCTCAGTACTGTATACAGCTTCTCCTCACTTATGAAGGAGTTCCGTTCCTAAGACCACGTCAGTAAACGAATTCATCGCTAATCAAGGAATCACCAGACACTTCAAAAGTGTCACCACCCAAAATTAAAATATTCAAGTTTTATGTTTGCTGGTAAATTCCTTTCAATCTGTTTATTATTAACGGTAATACAACATGAAATAAGTCAATGACTTACTTCTGAGATATTTCAGGAAATGCTTGCATAGCCAATTACTTGGGATTTTTTTTTTTTTTTTTGAGAAAATAGCACTTTTTTCAGTCTTTGCATAGGATAAGAGTGATCGCCTAGAGCTACCCTTCAGGTGCATAGCGCATAACATTTTCTGTAATGGTCATGGTCACTTTTTGTTTTTTGAATCCCTCCTCACCATCCATCCATCCTTCAATACCTCTCTGTATAATTTCAGTTTTTACTAATTTGGGCATATTTATCATGCTTCTAAATTATTTATGTTATACCTAATATTATTCTGGAATAAATATGAGGAATTGTTAAATGTTGATGAAGATAGGGAAGCTGTGATTTCGTGTATAGGGCAAGGAGGAATAACATCTTGTAGGAGTGAGGAAGAGCCAGTTGTGAGTGTGGGGGAAGTTCGTGAGGCAGTAGGTAAAATGAAAGGGGGTAAGGCAGCCGGGATTGATGGGATAAAGATAGAAATGTTAAAAGCAGGTGGGGATATAGTTTTGGAGTGGTTGGTGCAATTATTTAATAAATGTATGGAAGAGGGTAAGGTACCTAGGGATTGGCAGAGAGCATGCATAGTTCCTTTGTATAAAGGCAAAGGGGATAAAAGAGAGTGCAAAAATTATAGGGGGATAAGTCTGTTGATTGTACCTGGTAAAGTGTATGGTAGAGTTTATAATTGAAAGAATTAAGAGTAAGACGGAGAATAGGATAGCAGATGAACAAGGAGGCTTTAGGAAAGGTAGGGGGTGTGTGGACCAGGTGTTTACAGTGAAACATATAAGTGAACAGTATTTAGATAAGGCTAAAGAGGTCTTTGTGGCATTTATGGATTGGAAAAGGCGTATGACAGGGTGGATAGGGGGGCAATGTGGCAGATGTTGCAAGTGTATGGTGTAGGAGGTAGGTTACTGAAAGCAGTGAAGAGTTTTTATGAGGATAGTGAGGTCAAGTTAGAGTATGTAGGAAAGAGGGAAATTTTTTCCCCAGAAAAAAGTAGGCCTTAGACAAGGATGTGTGATGTCACCGTGGTTGTTTAATATATTTATAGATGGGGTTGTAAGAGAAGTAAATGCGAGGGTCTTGGCAAGAGGGCGTGGAGTTAAAAGATAAAGGAATCACACACAAAGTGGGAGTTGTCACAGCTGCTCTTTGCTGATGACACTGTGCTCTTGGGAGATTCTGAAGAGAAGCTGCAGAGATTGGTGGATGAATTTGGTAGGGTGTGCAAAAGAAGAAAATTAAAGGTGAATACAGGAAAGAGTAAGGTTATGAGGATAACAAAAAGATTAGGTGATGAAAGATTGAATATCAGATTGGAGGGAGAGAGTATGGAGGAGGTGAACGTACAGTGGACCCCCGCATAACGATGGCATCACATAGCGATTATTTCGCATACCACTTACTTTAATCGCAAAATTTTTGCCGCGCATACCGATTAAAAACCCGCTCACCGATTTTCGTCCGAGACGCGTCCAATGTGCGCCCTCAGCCAGCCTCACATGTGCCGCCCGTGCCATTGTTTACCAGCCAGCCTCCGCGGTAACATCCAAGCATACACTCGGAATATTTCGTATTATTACAGTGTTTTCGGTGCTGTTTCTGGAAAATAAGTGACCATGGGCCCCAAGAAAGCTTCTAGTGCCAACCCTACACCAATAAGGGTGAGAATTACTATAGAAATGAAGAAACAGATCATTGATAAGTATGAAAGTGGAGTGCGTATAGCCGACCTAGTCAAGCTGTACAAGAAACCCCAATCAACCATAGCTACTATTGTGGGCACCAAAGACAATCAAGGAAGCTGTTCTTGCCAAAGGTTTAACTGTGTTTTCGAAACAAAGATCGCAAGTGATGGAAGATGTTGAGAGACTCTTATTGGTGTGGATAAATGAAAAACAGATAGCAGGAGATAGCGTCTCTCAAGCGATCATATGTGAAAAGGCTAGGAAGTTGCATGAGGATTTAATTAAAAAAATGCCTGCAACTAGTGATGATGTGAGTGAATTTAAGGCCAGCAAAGGTTGGTTTGAGAGATTTAAGAAGCGTAGTGGCATCCATAGTGTGATAAGGCATGGTGAGGCTGCCAGTTCGGACCACAAAGCGGCTGAAAAAATATGTGCAGGAATTCAAGGAGTACATAGAAACTGAAGGACTGAAACCTGAACAAGTGTTTAATTGTGATGAAACAGGCCTGTTCTGGAAGAAAATGCCAAGCAGGACCTACATTACTCAGGAGGAAAAGGCACTCCCAGGACATAAGCCTATGAAGACAGGCTTACTCTTCTCATGTGTGCCAATGCTACTGGTGATTGCAAAGTGAAGCCTTTATTAGTGTATCACTCTGAAACTCCCAGAGCGTTCAGGCAAAAGAATGTCCTCAAGGATAATTTGTGTGTGCTGTGGAGGGCAAACAGTAAGGCATGGGTCACTAGGAATTTTTCTATAACTGGTTACACCATGCATTTGCCCCCAATGTGAAAGATTACCTAACTGAAAAGAAATTAGAACTTAAGTGCCTCCTGGTGTTAGACAATGCCCCTGGTCATCCTACAGACGTGGCAGAGCGACTTTATGGGGACATGAGCTTCATTAAGGTGAAGTTTTTGCCTCCTAATACCACTCCTCTCCTGCAGCCCATGGACCAGCAGGTTATTTCCAACTTCAAGAAACTGTACAAAAAAAGCTCTGTTTGAAAGGTGCTTTGTAATGACCTCAGAAACTCAACTGACTCTAAGAGAGTTTTGGAGAGATCACTTTAATATCCTCAATTGTGTAAACCTTATAGGTAAGGCTTGGGAGGAAGTGACTAAGAGGACCTTGAACTCTGCTTGGAAGAAACTGTGGCCAGAATGTGTAGACAAAAGGGATTTTGAAGGGTTTGAGGCTAACCCTGAGATGATTATGCCAGTTGAGGAATCCATGTGGCATTGGGAAAGTCCTTGGGGTTGGAGGTTAGTGGGGAGGATGTGGAAGAGTTGGTGGAGGATGACAAATGAAGAACTAACCACTGATGAGCTGATAGATCAACTTCAAGAGCAAGAGGCCAGACCTGGGGAAACTGGTTCAGAGGAGGGGAGAGAGAAATTGAAGAAGTTGCCTACTACAAAGATTAAGGAAATCTGTGCAAAGTGGCTTGAAGTGCAAACCTTCATGGATGAAAATCACCCTCACACAGCTATTGCAAGCCGTGCTGGTGATTATTACACTGACAATGTTGTGAAACACTTTAGGCAAGTCATAAAGGAACGAGAGGTACAGGCCACTATGGACAGATATCTTGTGCGAAAGAAGTCCAGTGACTCTGAAGCTGGCCCTAGTGGCATTAAAAGAAGAAGGGAAGTAACCCCAGAAAAGGACTTGCTACCTCAAGTCCTAATGGAAGGGGATTCCCCTTCTAAACAGTAAGAAGATAATGCTCTCCCCTCCTCCCATCCCATCAATCATCACCAGATCTTCAATAAAAGTAAGTGTCATGTAAGTGTGCATGCCTTTTTCAGTTTGTGTGTATTAAAATTAACATTTCATGTGGTAAAAAAATTTTTTTTTCATACTTTTGGGTGTCTTGCACAGATTAATTTTATTTCCATTATTTCTTATGGGGAAAATTCATTCACATAACGATTATTTCGCATAACAATTACCCCTCTTGCACGGATTAAAATCGTTAACCGGGGGTCCACTGTATTCAGATATTTGGGAGTGGACGTGTCAGCGGATGGGTCTATGAAAGATGAGGTGAATCATAGAATTGATGAGGGAAAAAGAGTGAGTGGTGCACTTAGGAGTCTGTGGAGACAAAGAACTTTGTCCTTGGAGGCAAAGAGGGGAATGTATGAGAGTATAGTTTTACCAACGCTCTTATATGGGTGTGAAGCGTGGGTGATGAATGTTGCAGCGAGGAGAAGGCTGGAGGCAGTGGAGATGTCATGTCTGAGGGCAATGTGTGGTGTGAATATAATGCAGAGAATTCGTAGTTTGGAAGTTAGGAGGAGGTGCGGGATTACCAAAACTGTTGTCCAGAGGGCTGAGGAAGGGTTGTTGAGGTGGTTCGGACATGTAGAGAGAATGGAGCGAAACAGAATGACTTCAAGAGTGTATCAGTCTGTAGTGGAAGGAAGGCGGGGTAGGGGTCGGCCTAGGAAGGGTTGGAGGGAGGGGGTAAAGGAGGTTTTGTGTGCGAGGGGCTTGGACTTCCAGCAGGCATGCGTGAGCGTGTTTGATAGGAGTGAATGGAGACAAATGGTTTTTAATACTTGACGTGCTGTTGGAGTGTGAGCAAAGTAACATTTATGAAGGGATTCAGGGAAACCGGCAGGCCGGACTTGAGTCCTGGAGATGGGAAGTACAGTGCCTGCACTCTGAAGGAGGGGTGTTAATGTTGCAGTTTAAAAACTGTAGTGTAAAGCACCCTTCTGGCAAGACAGTGATGGAGTGAATGATGGTGAAAGTTTTTCTTTTTCGGGCCACCCTGCCTTGGTGGGAATCGGCCAGTGTGATAATAAAAAAAAAAAAAAAAAAAATATGATAAGTAGATAACCTTTATTCATAGTAAAAGTATAATTATACAATATTTCATAGTGCTGAGAGGGACACCCCACCACACATCATGGGCAATCATGAGTTACTGAGACACTGCTTGCTTCTTCCTCTACTATAGCTCCGGCCACTTTGTAACGATGCCAAATGGTGAATTAACCTTAGAACTGTCCAAAGGTAGACCTACGTTTGCACTGCTAGTGTTCCAAACGTAGATCTACGTTTTATTTTTCCTGCCTTCAAATTTGGCATGATTGGCCTGAGATGCCTGGTCAGTACACAATGGGTTTTAACACTTGGTGTGTGCAGTATTAAATAAATCTGGGACCACTTAGTACCTTGTGGGGGCACCAGCTTAACTGAGCACCTGCTAGAGCAAACAGCATGGCAAACACCAGGGATTCACCGATGCCATGTCGTATTAACACTCCTCTTTTAAGAGGAAAGTGATGTTGACCCAGAGTTTAGTGGCTTTGAGATGGATGTGGCCACAAGTGGTTGAGGAAATATCAAAAACCTCGATAATAACCCATGTGCAACATCCTTTCATTTATGATACCACTGGTAGTGTCATCCTGCCAGAATGTCCTACAACCTATTCCCTAAGAAAAGAGAAACAATCCTGGAACATGTGTAATACGTGTTTGGCAGGCCGAGTGGCTGTCTCTATCCCCCGTCTGTCTATCTCTCTCTGCCTGTCTCTGTCTCTACCTCACAGGTATACTACATAAATAATTATATACATTGTAAATTACCTAGGATAACCCAAAAAATCCAGACAAACTGCTATACTGTGCTTGTAGATAAAGGCATAATAAGCATGACTGGCAAGTAACACGCACTTCACTTGTTCAGGAATCAGACTCGACTCCGCATTGTGTGTAATACCTGTTAGCTCATGAGTGGCTCTCTGAGACAGAAAGAGAGACAAGCAGACAGACAGGAAGACAGATACACAGGCAGAGAGAAAGAAAGATAAGCAGAGACAGAGATAAAGAGATAGAGCTAGACAGACAAATAGACAGACAGACATGTTTATATGTAACAAGTGAAAACAAAGCCAAGGCAGTGTACTATAATCAAATCACTCACTGCTGCACTGTCAGCAATGAAGTGACACTTGTCTTACACAGTGCTGCTTCAAGGAGTTTCATATATACTCCAGCATGTCTAAAACATTGCTGGCACCTATAAATACAATGTATATATTTCTAGACAATAGTAGTGACCAAGGCAAGTGAAAATGTTCTCCTGTCAGTGTGTCTGTGACTAAATGAGTACCAAATATTAGTGTCAGAACAAACATTGGCTATGAAATCACAAGAACTACTACAATTTGTAATTATCAGAACAAAAATATTACAGTGGAACCTTGGTTTTCGTATGCCCTAGTTTTCGTAAGATTCGGTTTTTGACGACTTTTTTCATCGAAATTTTGTCCTAGTTTTCATGCATCCACTCTGTTTCCGTACAGTTGAAAATGGTCTGTACCAAATTCATCCGCCTGCCTGTGTGACTTGGCCACTCATTTCCCGGAATTGAGCGCCCACACAAAGCATGCCATGCATTCGTGACTCAGTCTGCCTTTGTTTCTCTACACCAAAGCACTGTTTCAAAGGTGCTTTGAAGTGACCTCGGACAATGAATTGCCCCTAAGAGAGTTCTGGAGTAATCACTTCAATATCCTCCATTGCATATACCTTATAGATAAGGCTTGTCAGGGAGTAACTTCCAGGACGAACTCTGCTTGGAGAAAATTGTGGCCAGAATGTCCTCGAGAAGAATTTTGAAGGGTTAAAGGCTGACCATGACGACCCTACGCCTGTTGTGGAATCTATTGTGTATTTGGGGAAGTCCATTGGGTTGGATGCGAGTGGCCAGGATGTGGAAGAGTTGGTAGACAACCACAGGGAAGAGCTAACCACTGAAGAGCTGCAAGACCTTCAACTGGAACAGCAATACACTGCAGCTGAGAAAATTGCTTCAAAGGAGGAGGGAGAGAGAGAGGGGAGAATGTGCCTTCTTCAGTGATTAACCACATGTGTGCAAAGTGGAATGAGTTGCAAAGTTTTGTGGAGAAATATCACCCTAACAAAGCTTTTGCAAGCCATGTCTGCAACATGTTCAATGACAATGTCTTGTCCCATTTTAGGCAAATCTTAAAGAGAAGCCAGAAACAGACCTCTCTGGACAGATTTTTTGTGCGACGGGTCCAGTGACTCTCAAGCTGGTTCTAGTGCTAGTAAAAGACAAAGAAGGGAAGTAACCCCGGATAGGGCTTTGATAACCGAATTCCTTATGGACGGGGATTCCCCTTCTAAACGATAACCTCTCCACCCTCTCCCCTCCTCACCATCTTCCATACACCAACAAGAGTTTTCAATAAAGGTAAAAGTGATGTTAAATGTTTATTTATCCATTTCACTAGTCATTTATATTTATTTCTCATTGTTTTCTGTATGTAAAACTATAGTTATTCTCTATAAAATGCATATTATGTTAATATTTTTGGATGTCTTAAATGGATTAATTGGATTTACATTATTTCATATGGGAAATATTACTTCAGTTTTTGTACAATTCGGTTTTCGCGAGACTTTTTCAAACGGATTAATCACGAAAACCGAGGTTCCACTGTATATAAATTAACCCTTTGACTGTCATAACCCCAAATCCTGCAGTATCTCCTGGTGCTGCAAAATATTTGAAAAAAAAAAAAAAAAAAAAAATTATGAAATGATAGAGAATCTTTCCTGATGATAATGACACCAAAAGTACGAAATTTGATGGAAAACTTACGGAATTACGCTCTCACAAAGTTAGCGACCTCAGCGACATTTAAGCATCAGCGATTTCCCCCACTTTGAGCCCTATTTTCAGCCAATTCCATTGTTCCAGTCAATCAAGTTCATAACTATTTCTTTAGAACTCCACTTGTTCTATCGATTGAGTACAAGAAACCACCCATTTACCAATTCCAACTACCCAATAACATGGTCAGAAATTGGCAATTTGGCCAATTTCATGCAAATTAAAAAATTTGTCAATTTCAAAACAGGGTCCAGAATGAACAATGCAGACATTCCTGGCACTAAAATAACATTTTTCTCTGTTCATCAGTCACATCTCCAGGCCCCTGTTATAATACTCTTGCTGTCTATTTTGAATTTTTATTCACAAAAAATAAAATTTACTGCAATGCAGACTACTGCAATACTGTAATAATTGTATAAATAATGTCAGCCATTCATGATTGCATATTAGAATGGCTAGTTGGGCATTTATTGGACAATGACGTCATTTGTTTACTTCTGAACATCAGCAAAAATCGAACATTTCTGCCACTTTGAGTTCCATTTCAAGATACTTTTCACAGTAAAACCAATCAAAATCACTTCTATTTCTATAATGTTTTCCAATCTATCAAATGAGACCAAGAAAACAAGAATACAAACATAAATATACGAAAATACACCTCAAAGTCGGCGTTTTAATCCAAAAACACGGTCGGAGTTTTTTTTTTCTCATTACGCACTGCGTGCTGCAGGATTTTTTTTTATACTGTGCACAGTGACCACACACCCATTCTTTCACATGTGGGCCTACCAGCTTTCTCCTGCTTGATTTGAAACTACTAGAATTTTCAAGTATATATACATCAAACACATTGGCTTGTAAGACATATATATATGACCAAAACAGTGAAAAGGTTAAAAAAAAAAAAAAAAAAAGAGAAAGGTATATCAGTAACACTCCTGCAAGTGGCAGGATTCCACGTTGCCTTCAGGTAAGCAGCCCAGCGCCACCTTTTTATTGTGGGTCCTTAATCTCGGTGACTGAGCCTACAAAATTTTGTTTTTGGTCTTATACACACAGAAAATGCCCTCTTAAATTAAAATAGTTGGAGTCTGGCAGGAAAAACATAGATCTATGTTGCTGGACATTAAGTTCAATACTCATATTAGAAAGAAAAGATAAAATAAAAAATGAAACACCAAACTTGATAACTTTATTTTAATTTGTATAACCCTCATATTTACAGAAAACAATAAAGTAAAATACGCATACAAAGTTTTAAGCTTACAGAAAAAATAAACTTCACGAGTCTGGCAACATTTGTATAAGTATCATTTTATACAATGTTTTACAAAGAATAATAGACATGTTACAAAAATAGTTTATGACGCGGCGAGTATATACATCCTGAACTCGTAGTGAATTTTGTTCTGATTAGTTTTTTTTTTTTTGTTTATTTTTTGTCTAATACATTTAAATTCACCAGCTAACATCGCGAAGGGGGAGGAGTTATAGGAGGGAGAGGCCAGCAGAAGCATTCAGTATCTGGTGAATCACACGAGTTAATAAAATGGGACTAAGCACTAATAAGTGAACGGCCCGCCTTACAAACGCATCGCATTACGTTAAATCCCGCCAGTATGAAGCATTTGAACGCAAAAAGTTAGCCTCGCCTCACGATAAAAAACTCCGCCTTATGTGATTCGCCCGGTCGCGTCCCACGTGTGGCCCTCAGCGCTAGTGTTACTAGCCAGCCAGTGCGGGCGCATGTACTCATAACATGCGGTACATTTCACATTATCCCAGTGTTTAAGTGCTGTAAATCGGAAAATAAGTCACGCAGGGACCCCAAGAAAGCGTCTAGTGCATCCCTGTGGTAAAAAGGGTGAGAATTAGTATGGAATTGATAAAACAGATGAAGAAATGTGTGCAAAGTGGGTGTACTGCAAACCTTTACGGATGAAAATCACCCTCACACAGCTACGCACAGCCGTATTGGCAACTGTACAATGAACAATGTTAGGGGCGACATTTTGAGGAAAAGTGCTTAAAGAATGGGAGGAACAGAGCTCTATGGACAGATGTGTTTGTGCATCAGAGGCCAGTGAATTTCAAGCTGGTCCTAGTGCATTAAAAGAAGAAGGAGTAACCCCAGAAAAAAGACTGGTACAGTCAAGGTCCTAATGAAGGTTTCACCTTCTAAACAATAAATTCCACACTCCTCGCCCTCCTCCCATCCAGCAACATCACAGATCTTTCAATAAAGCAAGGTGTCATGTATTCTATTCTTCGTTGAGTAGTAACTATGCATGGCTCTTCAGTTTGGTGGTGTAGTAAAATCTTAATATTTTCATGTGGTAAAATTTTTTTTTATCATAACTTTTGGGGTATCAGAACGATTAATTTGATTTTTTCCCTTCCATTATTTCTTATGGGGAAAAATTAATTCGGCTAAACGATAATTTTCGGCTTACGAATGAGTCTCTCAGGAACGGATTAAATAACATAAAGCGGGGGTCCACTGTATAGTTAATAAAGGTTATCACATTTATTCCAAATTGATATAAGAAAAACACGATAAATGCCCTAGAACTTTAAAAAGATGCCGAGATGAATAATATGTGCTATATAGGTGAGTGGTTAGGTGGAGGCTGCGTTCTCCGCGCCTGTACCTCTGGTCCTATGACGAAAGAAAAACAGGGTTTACTGCAGGGCCAAACACGCCTAGGTCTTTTTTATCAATAAGTAAAAATGAAAAAGAGCAAGACTTTGCCCCAATTTTGGTGTGCTGGATAGTCAAGTTGCGATGTGCCTGTCTCTGGGCATCGTAAGAATAATGAAATCTCAGGAACAATGGAATCGATGGAATTATAATAAGAAGTCTAAATAATCACGTCTGAGTGCGTTAATTGTGAACGGTATTTTCATAGAGGTTTGGTAGCCGACATTTAAAGCACTCCAATTCGTAAATTATTATCAAAAAGAAGCGCTAAGCCACAAGGGCTATACAGCGCTGCAGGCAGGAAGGAAGCGAGGGCAGCAGGTGGCAAAAGGGAGGTGATGAGTATAGTTTACGGAGAACAGCGGAGCAGTGGATGGTGAAAGTGTAAAGGCAGCAAGAGAACTGGCTAGGAAGGGCTGAGGGAGTGCATAAGGTAATCATTCAATCAGAGTTTGTGGATAAATAGTCCTGGTCAAGAATTCATTGAGAGAGTCAGGATGAATAGGAGGGTCCATCAGCAAGAAGGGAAGGTAAAGAGAGAGTAGTAGAACGAAGAACGGCGTGTGGAGGTAAATTCTGCGGTGCTGGGATTGATAGAGAGGCAGTCTAACAGAATTGGCTTAATCGATACTGGAACTTGACACTGCACAGAGAGTAACAGGTGCCTTTCTCCATGAAGACCCGGGAGTAAGACGAGTGTGGCCAATGCGAAGACGGGGAGAGAGTGGTCTCCAACCACGCACTGATGACAGAGACGGCCATAACCTATGCCGGTTTAATAGAAGAAGTCTGTTACCAAGCAGAGTTGACACGTTGTTGCAACCGGGCGCGAGAGGTGGGCAGCTATTGTACAAAATATCCAAAAAAAAATGGAACACCTCAGCAAATTGGGAGGTCATGTACTGCGACCGCGGCAGCATGTCCTGCCCTGTTCATTCCCTGTACGTCAACATGACCAGGACCCAACAAAAAATTAATATCTTTTATGCTTCGTAGAGAGACGGCTAGCCAAAGTAGGATACGAGAACTAGGGGGGAGATGTATTCAAGATTTTCGTATAGCCTGTAAGCACTAAAGGAGTCTGAGAGCTTACACAAATGACACGGGCATAGATGCGATACGAATAAGTGCTGCAAGAATGGCATACAGTGCAGCAGTAAAAAGGCTAGCCGTAGATAGTAAAATGCCCCTGCACGACGCTGTCAGAAACACTGCTGCGAATCCGACGCCGTCTGCAGACTTAGAGCCATCTGTGTAACACAGCGGTGGCATGAGAATGGGAGTGGAAGTGATCAAGAAAAAGAAGGGGGAACCCCGAGGCTTGGCTTTCGAGCAAGGGAGTGAAAAGAACAACCCAAACTGGAATTTCCCCGGGGGGTGGGGGAAAAGTGGACACATGAACAAAAAAAGGGTAATGAAGGGAAAAAAAGGTGAATGTAGGCAAGAAAAAGGGGACGGAGCAAACAGGGCGGCAAAACGAAAAAAGAATGCTCAAAATTCGTGACCATTCATAAAGGAAGATGTTGATGGAAGCTACATAGTATAAAGGGAAAGGGGCATCAGGGCGATCAGAAAAAGGAGGGAAACATGTTTTCTGCATAGAGGCCTAACGGGGGAAAGCGAAAAGCCCAAGGACAAAACGTATTCCCTTGGTGATGGATAAGTTAAGGGTTTAGAGAGAGTAGCAGTAAGGCCGCGGAATAAATCGGGGCCCACCATAATCGATTTTCGATAAAACGAGGGCTAAATTGGGCAAGCAGATTCGCGATCACTCCCCAGGAAAGAACGGGGTTTTAAAAAGGGTTTTAGCCGGCGTGACATTTCCCTTCAGAGGGGTAATGTGGGGTTTTCCGGGATAACCACGTCAAAAAAAGGCCTAGAACCTACTGTATCACTTGGGGGGAACGGAGCCAAGAGATACAAAGATGATCGGAACAACAAGCACTAGTAAAGTAATTTGGTGATTTTGGTATTTGAAAATTTAAACTTGTCTGTCCCCCAAGGGGAAAAACAGGGTCGACCGCATCGGAGAGAAACCAAAAAGATAAACAGTCAGCCCTGCAAAAGCAATAGTGAAGTCATCAACATAGAGTGATGACAAATTTGGGTGGAAGAAAGGGGGCCAACATTTATCAAGGAAAAAAGGTTGTCTTAAAACACATCCCTGAGGACCCCTTCAGTTTGGACAAAGCCCGGGGGAAAGAACATTTTGTTTAACAGGAAATGTCTTCATTAAAAATTCTTAAGGGAAAGGAGGTAATTGCCTGGGACCTAAGAAGGGGCCTGGGCCAAATATTATACCTCCAATTGTGTCAATCCCTTTCCCAAAAGGTCAAAAAATATGGCAATAATATGTTTATCGCAAAGGCTTTAAAACGAACATACGTATCCAAGCGAAAAGGGGGTCTAGGTAGAACACCCTTACGAAAGCCATATTGACTAGGGAGAGACTTTTTGTGTTCTCTAAAACCACAGTCTTTCACGAGACGTTCCATCATTTGCAAACTGCACTAAAAGAGCGATGGACGATAGTGGAGCTCTTTTCCGGTATACCCGTTTTGCGAAAGGGAGAACAATGGCAATTTCCACGCGGGGGAAAACTCCTTGTGCCCAAAAAGATTGAAAGGTGTAAGGGGACCCCAAGGGCGCCCCGTTTAAAATTTTTAAACAACAAATTTGAAGTCGTCGGGGCCCAGCTGCCTGATGGGCAACTGAAGCTTGCCTCTATTTCTTGAAGTGTAAAAAGGCAATTAACGTTCTTCACTGGATAAAAAAAGGGGAAGAAAAACGGGAAGTAATCAGTGTCCATTGAAGGTTAGCTCTGAATAATTCTAAAAGGCTTCAAGTTTTTTGATTCAAAGATGTATGGGAACCATATTGGGATAGAAGGGGGAGGTGAGTAAAATTGGGCAGTAATGGGCTGTACCAAAGTAGAGGGGGGGGGAAGAGTGTAAGGACGGGGGATGAAGTTGGGGGGGGGGGACAGAAGAGGAGAAAACCTGGGGGGTGGCAGAAGAGGAGAAAAATTGGAGGGATGGGGGGGGAAGGCAATACAGAGGGGGGGACCCACACTTTTAATAAAGCCAAGAGAGGGAAGAACAGGACAAACGAAAGGAAAAGTGGAGGTGGGAAGAAGGGAAGGAAGGGCAAAGAAAATTTAGCAATGTGATTTGGGACTTCGAGAATAAGGGGGAATTGTATTATGTCGTAGAGGTCTGTCGATACTGGGCTTGGAGGAAGGGCCAAAAAGATTTAGAACAACTGATTGTCAGGACGTCAGAGCCAAGGACAGCAAAAGGATTAGATCCCAGGGGGTAGGGGGGGTAAAAACAGAGAGCCCAGAAGATGGGGCCCCAGAAATGGGGGGGTGTTTGGAAAAAGGGTTCTCCCTTAGCGAGAGAGTAACTGCCAAGCAAAGGGAGACCTTCTCCCCCTTTTAGGCAACGGGTTTACTTCATTTTAAATAGACCCGGCAACGCGGGGGTACAAGGGTGAGCTTCATTACAATTTTAAGGGAAGATGGGGTTGACTGCAAGATTATTAAATGGGGCGTCGGCACCCAACTGGGCATTCGGCCATAGACGCAATATTTCTGGGGGACCAAAACGCCAGCAATTTCACATTTTTCGGTGTAGGTATCCCTTTCGAACTTTTAAACCCATGCCCGCACATAACAAAGGGCGGGATTCTCGCGCAAAATTAAAGAGCCACATTGCAAGGGGAACGCTTCCCCGTTCAAAAATTCATTGCCACATACTGAAAATTTTGTTGGACTAGGGGTGGGCAAATGCGTCCACTACAAGAATTGGAAAAGATGTTTTTTATAGTGATAAATAGTATCGAATCAAAGGGGAAAAATCATGACTTGGGGACATTCTGGGCAGTGACGAGCGCGACCGCCTTAAAGGGGAGAAATTTTTAAATCTCTACCAACATGACCCCGGAGCGCTTTGCCAAAACTATGGTCAAAAGGGAGGCAAAAAGAAGAAGTCGTCTAAAAATAAAAAATTTAGTCCATTGTGTGGGGCCGAAACTGGCATGGGGAGGGGGTGCTTGAAGTGTCGGTCTTTTCCGAGTAAATGGGAAGGTAACGAAGGAGCACATCAGGAGATTGACGTTGGGGCTTTGGAGTAGGAACCCGGGGTTGGCCGGCGTGAAATGGCGGCGATTTTAAAATTGCCGACGAAAAGGGGGAACCGGGAAACATAGTCAAAGGGAAACGAGTTCAACAAATCGAAAGGGGTCTCGAAAAAAGCCCGGTACTTTAAACGGGGGAGGGAAAAAAACACCACAAGAGGGGACGGGGGCCAAGAGTGGGCAAACACAAGGCAGGGGCAGAAGGGGTGGGGATCAAGAAGGGGCCCGGAATGGGGTTTATAGTTGGGTTCTCCATGTTAGGTACTCCTTTTGTTTTTGTTTTAAAAAAAAAAGAAAAAAAAATAAAATAAAAAAAAAAAAAAAATAAAAAAAAAAGGGGGGGGCGGGGAAATATTCCCAGGGGAAAGAAAGGCCGAAACTCCCTCCGCGCCCAAGGACCCCCGCACCGCTAACCAGTGCACATGGAACCCGTGCCATAAAACCCCACCCTTCAAAGCCGTAAATCCATTTCCGGAAGCAACCTCCATCTGCCGACACCTCGGGACAAAAGAGAGGGGGATGGAATCCCCACAAACATACCTCCTTCGCCCCCACCCCCGAATCCGAAGGGGCTTCCCGAGAACACCCTCGCCTAAAAGACACCCAAAGCACTCCGGGTACCGGGGAGGGACGGGACATCCCCCCCGGATCCAGATTTCCCTGCAAACTACGCCACCCCCCCCCAAAAACCTCAAGGAAGGGGGTGGACCCCGTGTCCTTTCCCCCCCCTAGGAATAGCACGCCTGTGGGAGAAATCCCAAAGGCCAAAAAAAAGGAAGGGGAAAAGGGGGGGTGGGGAGGGGGGAGGAAGGGAAAAAGGGAGGGGGGGAAAAAGGGGGGGGGAGAATGGGGGGGAATTAGTTCGGTCTGGGGGAAACCGACGGGGCTAATTTCCCAGACCAAAAAACACTCCAGAGTGATTATTATTATTACTTTATTTATTTCTATCATTTCCTCGACTACCTTTTCACTGATTAAAAACCCTTTCTTAAGCTGCCACGATACACCAAGAATATAAACAAAGACGAACACACCAGCTAACCTTTTTACTGTGAACTTCTTTTGCACTTCTTCCATTTTCCTCGTGTTTTTCCACTTCCAAGTGCTGCTGTACTTCTAACTCTTATCTTCTACTATGGGATGCACAATAAAGTACAAATTTGTAGACAAAATATGTAGTCCTGGAGACTGCTTGATGCTGAGATGCATCACTAACCCTTTTACAATGAACTTTTGTACTTCCTCCTCTTGGAGGGAGCAAGGGGCTAGTAACCTTATCTCCTGTATAAATTACTAAATTTAAAAAGAGAAATACACAAATAACCCACACATAGGAGAGAGGAGCTTATGACGTTTCGGTCTGACTTAGACCATTTACAAAGTACAAGTCGGACTGAAATGTCGTCATAAGCTCCTCTCTCCTAGGTGCAGGTTGTTTGTGTATTGTTCCAGTCATGGTATTGTGCCTTTTTGTTATTTAAGAGAAACTTTCGTTTTTCTTTATGAGCCACCCTGCCTTGGTGGGATACAGCCAGTTTGTTGAAAGAAGAAGAATGTAGTCCTGCAGATTGTGATAGCTAGTATACCGAGTGGCTTTAGGAAAGGGATTCAGATGTTTGACGCTGAGACGGTGTGCTGCCCATTCATGACATAAGTTCTCGTACAGTACACAATAACGACTTCTCAGAGCCTGTCGGAGTTGTCGATAAACGAGTACGTCGGTAAGTGAGGAGAGGCTGTAAGTGTAAAGACAAAAATGTTCTGCTATCATCTGTAGCCACAATAAACTCACTATTTACTCCTTGAAAGCTTCATCTATTTGATTAAATTGTGGAAACATTGTAATATTTTGATTACTATCATAAAAATAGAAAAAAGTGGAAAAGATTTTCTTCAGTGAAAGATGAATACCATAAAAATAACCTTTATCCTCTACGGCAATATACAGTAGGACCCCTGTATCTGCAGGGGATAACTTCCAAGACCTACCGTGGATATGCAAAACTGTGGATAGTAGTGAACCCTACATATAAGTCATTTATTGTTTATATACACAACTATGATAAAGTTTATTTGGTAAATTACACATAATAAGTGGAGAATTAGCAGTTTTTCACTGATGGTAAGGACTTTGCAGCTTCTCTTAGGCTTTGAAAAACTGCCATCATCACTACTTTTACACTTTGGTGCCATGGTAAACCACGGAAGCTGGACCCACGGATATGGCTGTACTACTGTATGTCAAAGGAAAAATAATATAGATCTCAAACAATATAATGTGAATATTTTCAGTGACACATAAAGTGGCCCCAATTCCTACTGGTAAGAGACAACTTTAGTAAGCAGAATTTACTCTTGCTGAACATGGTGCTGTGAATTCCACAGTTTAGTATAATATCCATCTTGAGCAAGAAGGTGCTCATGTGTGCCACTCTCTGCGACTTGACCCTCATGCAAAACAAGAATTTCGTCTGCATCAATAACAGTTGACAAACGATGAGCAATGCATATTGATGTTCTTCCCTTTGTTGCATACTTCAGGGCACCCATTATATTCTGTTGGTTAAAAACAATGTTTTAGTTTCTTTAATAAGGATAATCAACAGCATACCATACACACGACATAAGCTAAAGATGAAAATTTATTGTGAATGTAGATGGATATCTCTCACTAGTGGCTGTGCTACTGTTGAGAGAATTTAGTCCCACAGATGCAATTACTTTTTAATTAATCTAATTTTTAAAATGCCAATGTCATATGTGGATCATCATAATACAGAACATAAGTCAGGGACCTACCATACTCTACTGGATTGTATAAGTTATATCGCTGGTGTTTATATTATGCTACCATAAAATATCAACAGGGATCACAGTACAGTAGGGAATCCTTTATCTGAAAATCTAAGAGTTTTGTGATGACCTGATGCACCACAAATGAGTCATTCAGTGCAAGACATGGTGGAGGCTCAATCTTCCATCTATTGAACCAAGACATACGAGCTTCAAATTCGTATTAGTGCCAGTTTACTGTCAGCAGGAATTACTCGCTGATTACCATGTGGTTTGTGCTCTATGGTATGAAAATACAGTGGACCCCCGGTTAACGATATTTTTTCACTCCAGAAGTATGTTCAGGTGCCAGTACTGACCGAATTTGTTCCCATAAGGAATATTGTGAAGTAGATTAGTCCATTTCAGACCCCAAACCATCCACGTACAAACGCACTTACATAAATACACTTACATAATTGGTCGCATTCGGAGGTGATCGTTACGCGGGGGTCCACTGTATTGCTGAAAATGTCGAAAAGGCCTATGGGTAATAGTGAAAAGAAAAAGAGGAAGCATTTATATAAGTATGAAGTGTCTGACTAAGGAGTCTGGCATTGAACAACCACCATCTACCACCTAAAGAACTAGAAAGACAAATTGTTGAAGTTCTATGCTGAAAGTGATGAACAGAAGTTAACAAAAATTAGTAAAACATGGAGTAAATTTGTCAGTGTTGGAGTGAGCGTATGCTGATCATGAAACAAGCAAAAATCTATCATGACAAACTGAATATTGAAGGTAACTGAATATTTAGCACGCTGGTTACAAAAATTTAAGAAAAGGCATGGCATTAAATATTTAAAGATTAGAAGTGATTAAAGTATCTGATCACGAAGCAGCAAAGAAACTCGTTAATGTGTTTACCAAGATTATTACTGATGAAAACCTAACAGCAGAACAAATCTACAATGCTGATGAGACATCACTGTTCTGGCATTAGTGCCCCAGAAAAACAATGACTACAGCTGATGAGAGAGCTCCTACAAGAGTTAAGGATGCCAAGGACAGATAAACTGAGATTAAGGTGCCAATAGATAACATGGTAAAAATGTGTGATGGACTTACTGAAGGACTAGAGAAGCAAGCATTCATAACAGAACAAGAAATCACGTCAGTGTATAAAATCAAAGAAAGACTGCTACGACAAAAACCACCAAGGCAGATAACACTGAAAGAAACATTAAAAAAAGCCATCCAGCACAGTGTTTCCTCATTCCTAGAGCATCCTCTTCAAGTCCCTCAACTGCTTCTAATGTTCCTCCTCAAAAGGATGTCATGGATGAGGTAACCCTCTCCCTCAAGTTTCTTAGACCTGGCACAGTTGTAGTGTCTGGGTTTGATCATGTTTTTTGGTATAGTACCTGTGCAGTACAGTACCATGTTTAGACTTGGGTCCAATTCCCTAGCTTCTGTCCCATTTTACAGATGCAAATACAGCCTCTCCTCACTTAATTATGGAGTTCTGTTCATAAGACCACATCGGTGAATGAATTCATTGCTAAGTGAGGAGCATACTATAATATACTTTTATACCTATAGTTTTATACCTTCGAAGAGCTGTGAGAGTTTGTCTACTCTCGGAGCCCGGCCATGGGCCAGGCACGTCTGGTGCTTGCCTGGTCAACCAGGCTGCTGCTGCTGCTGCTGGAGGCCCACTGCCCCACATATCCATCACAGCATGGTTGATCTGGCACCTGGTGAAGACACTTGTCCAGTTTCCTCTTGAAGGCTTCAACACTTGTTCCAGCTGTGTTTCTGATATCTTCTGGTAAGATGTTGAATAGTCTGGGACCCCAGATGTTGATACAGTGTTCTCTTATTGTCCCCACCGCACCCCTGCTCCTCACTGGGTTTATTTTACACTTCCTCCCATATCTCTCACTCCAGTATGTTATGGCAGTGTGCAGATTTGGGACCAGGCCCACGAGTACTTTCCAGGTATACAATATTATGTCTCTCTCTCTCTCTCTCTCTTCCTCTCCAATGAGTACACGTTCAAGACTTGAAGGCACACCCAGTAATTTTGGTGTTTTACTGGCTCAATGTGAGCCGTAAACGATCTTTGTATTTGTTCCAGCTCTGATATTTCTCCTGCTTTGAACGGGGCCATCAGCACTGAGCAATATTCTAAACGAGGGAGCACTAGCGATTTGAGGAGCGTCACCATCGGCAATATTTCTCGTTCTGAAAGCTCTCAATACCCACCTTATCATCTTCCTGGCTGTCGTGATCTTTGTCTTGTTATGGTCTTTACAAGAAATGTCGGCTGACATAATTATTCCCAGATCTTTTATGTGTTCCTTTTGTTCTATTTGGTGACCCTCTTGAGTTTTGTATATAGTGTTCCTTTTGAGTTCTTCATTCTTTCCATACCTAAGCAGCTGGAACTTATCACCATTGAACATCATGCTGTTCTCCACTGCCCACTGGAAAACCCTGCTTATGTCTTTCTGTACTTTTTCAGTGTCCTCTACCGTAGTGACTTTCATGCTTATTTTAGTATCATTTGCAAATGATACAAAAGTGTGCCAGGTGTTTTTATCTGTATCTACTATGAGGACGAGAAACAGCAGAGGTGCCAGGACAGTGCCTTGGGCTGCTTAGCTTTCGACCTTGATGATGCTGGATTTTGCCCTGCTCACTACTACTTTTGTGTTGTGTGTGTTAGTAACCTGAAAATCCATCTAACTTCCCTGTAATGCCCATGGCCCTCATTTTGTGCGCTATCACTCCATGATTGCATTTGTCAAACGCCTTTGCAAATTCTGTATAAAACACATCTACATTTTGGTCGTCTTCCAGTGCCTCCATAATTCTGTCATAATGGTTCAGCAGCTGTGACAGGTATGACCATGCTGGTTCAGGTTATGCTGGTTGTGCTTGTCCATGAAATTTGTAATATGCCATCTCATCACTCTTTCAAAGATTTTTATAATATGAGAAGTTAGGGCTATTGGTCTGTAATTTTTAGCTAGTGCTCTACTATCTCCCTTATGCAAAGGAGCTATGTCTGCACTCTTTAAGGCCTCCAGTATTTCACCTAGCTCTAAGCTCTTTCTCCAAAGAATACTGAGGACTCGTGCTAATGGTACTTTGCACTTCTTTATAAATAGAGCATTCCATGAATCTGGTCCAGGTGCTGAGTGAGTGGGCATGTTGTCCATTTCTTTTTCGAAATCAATGGGACTAGTACTACTGTCAATTGGTTGGTCTGCACAGCCGTCTGCTGGAGTGAAAAATATTTCTGCGTTTTCTACCTTGCTGTCATTTAGTGGGTTGCTGAACACTGACTCATACTGTTCTTTTAGGATTTCACTCATTTCCTGTTCATAGTCACTTTTTAATGTCACATTTGCACCATTTATAACATTTCTGGTATATTTTTAAATGTTCATACAGTAGTGTACTGTATACTGTAATAAACAGAATAGAGGAAATCAGCTCTAATATACATTATTTAGGTATGCATACTGGTCAGAGTACCTGTCGTAAGTCTGTGTCGTCAGTAACCAAGTATGTCACTAAGTGAGGAGAGGCTATATACAAATATTCCACAACCTAAAAAAAAAAAAAAAAAAAAAAAAAAAAGCTTCCTGTCCCAAGCATTTCGGATAAAGGATTCTCAACTGTACAACATTACAGATACAATAATTAGTAGATTTTTTTACCACTCCCTCTACAACGCTAGGGGATGTCCAGAATGGTATCAGAAGTAACTAATCTCAGAAATTTATACTTAGGTACTTTTCTGATTTTTAAGGGGGATTTCTTTTTGTCAATACACATTTCAAAAGGTTTCACATGCAGTTGCCTGTGGGCAGAATAGTTGAACCATGTTATCACAAGAATTCTTAAAATAGAATATCTCTATGGTGGGCTGATCATTTCAGGGTGTGCACAAATTTCTCCAGTAAACACACCAATACAAAATTAAAAACCATTTCTCAAAAATGAAGCGGAACTTTTTTTTTTTTTAAGTGAACCTAGAGCTGAAACCAGGCAAGAGTCAGGTGTCAGTGTCAGGTGTTTAAGTACTATAGATGACAATTAAACATGCATTATTTTATTCCCTATTTAGATATAATTCAACACTAACAATGTATAACCAGAATATAATTCCACAAGTCTTGTGCATGCTTACTTGACTAATAAGAAACAAAACAGCCTGAGAAAGTATGTGAATACGAGAAACATGACTGTGCTGGGGCTGGCCACAAGATGACATGGGCTGCTTTTGTAGCTCCACATTAATTAAAAATTGAGTTCTTCCTTCACTGCACATTTTTATAATACAGTGGTACCCTGAGTTTTGAACTTTCTTCGTTCCAAAGGCTGTTCGAGTGCTGTTACCGAACGAATTTGTTCCCATAAGGAATAATGTATATTAGATTAGTCTGTTTCAGACCCCCAAAAATGCACTTACAAGAGCACTTACAATAATATACTTGCATAATTGGTCAATTTGGGAGCAGTTCAAAACTCGGGGTACCACTGTACATATAGACACTATTTCTAGGTTGGTAAACAGTAATCACCCAGGAAGGTACTACCGTCCTGTAGTACCTCCCTGGTACTACCATCATGTAATTGTTTTACATGATGCTAGGATTGCTGGTGTCTTTTTTCTGTCTCAAACATGCAAGACTTCAGGTATGTCTCGTTACTTCTACTTACACTTAGATCACACTACACTTGCATGTACAAGCATATATATACACACCCTTCTTGGTTTTCTTCTATTTTCTTACTATATCTTACTAATTCTTGATGAATATGGCGATATACATTTGCTAAATTTAAATCCAAAAACCTTAAGAAAGCTATTCATCAGTTCTCACCAAACTAATAAAAAAAGCCAAACAATTGTACTACTCCAGCAGATTTACTGAAACAAGAGGAGATATAAAAAAGACCTGGAAAACACTCATATTCTGGGAACCCACAAACTGAAAAAAAACCAAGGATATTGTCCTAACTAAACCGAACGAAACACCACTGCATCCCATTGATACAGTTAACAAGATAAACCACTTCTTAACCATAGGATCTAATCTCACCAGTAAATCCCAGGTACCAACGCCCATGCAAATGATTACTTAAATGGGAATTTCCCAAACTCCTCCTATCTTGCACCTACTGAGCCCACTGAAGTTACCACGATTATTAAGTGACTTAAAAATAATTCAGGGAATCTGTCTCATGTCCCACCATTAATGTACAAGCGAGTGGCCCATGTCCCTTAGCATGCTATTTCATTACTTTTCAACAAGTCACTAGAAACTAGCACTTTCCCAACACTACTCAAGACAGCAAGGGTTACACCAATACATAAAGGTGGTGACCCCACAGATGCTAACAACTATAGGCCAATATCAAACTTACCATTGCTATCCAAAATCTTCGAGAAACTTGTGCACAAGAGATTATATTTGTTTATAACAGCACAAAACATACTCAACCCCTGCCAATCTGGCTTCAGAAAAAATAAAAGCACCAATGATACAATTGTAAAAATGCTAGATCTGCTTTACATAGCACTGGAAAATAAGGAATATTCATTAGGACTTTTTATTGACCTAAGAAAAGCTTTTGACACAGTAGATCACAGCATCCTACTCCACAAACTTGACCATTATGGTACAAGAGGCCATGCACTTGCATATTTCAAATCCTACCTTACTAATAGGTATCAGTATGTCACCATTAAAGATACAACCTCATCACATGGCCACTTGATATTGGAACACCACAACGTATCACAACACCTGAAACCCGTTCTCTTTGCTGACGACACGACTTGTGTCATCTCCCACCCAAATCTTGCCACCCTCAACTTGGATGATAGCCAATAAACTTACACTTAACACTGACAAAACCTTCTATATTATGTTTGGTAACAGAGCAGGTGTTGCACAACTTAAGATCAACAACACTCTTATTGCCAGACATAATTCGTAGGCCTGCACCTCGACAGCATCCTGAATTTCAGCACCCATA
Organism: Cherax quadricarinatus; assembly: GCF_026875155.1. Lineage (NCBI taxonomy): Eukaryota > Metazoa > Arthropoda > Malacostraca > Decapoda > Parastacidae > Cherax > Cherax quadricarinatus. The sequence continues at coordinate 1,691,146 of NC_069459.1, read as the reverse complement.
TCCAACACATAACAAAAAAAAGTATCCAAAATGGTTGGGATCCTCTCCAAGATACGTTACTACGTGCCACAATCTGCCTTTCTCACACTATACCATTCACTCATTAATTCCTACCTCACCTATGCTATTTGTGCATGGGGATCAACTGCAGCAACACATCTAAAGCCAAAAATAACCCAACAAAAAGCCGCAGTAAGAACAATCACGCAATCCAATCTCAGGCAACACCCTCCCCCCACTCTTCACAGATCTAAACTTACTCACTGTTCAGAACATCCACACTTACTACTGTGCTACTTACATTTACAGAACCTTAAATTCCAATATTAACCCTGACCTAAAACACTTTCTCGATAGTTGTGACATGACCCACAGGCATAACAGCACACACGAACATCTGTATGACATTCCCCGTGTCCAGCTAAACCTATACAAAAATTCAATGTACATAAAAGGGCCTAAAATCTGGAACACCCTACCTGAAAACCCTAGAACTGCAGACACATTCATCACTTTCAAAACTACCATTAGAAAACATCTTATCTCCCTGACACACCCCACCGTCAGCTAACTACATGAAAACTGCCTATTCTCTTGTATCATACTCACAAAAAACAACCTAGACCTTCCCTCAATATCTGTGATTCCTCACAATTCACACCTACACTCACCCAATTGACCATAAACATAGAAATATGTAACACAACTATTACCTAATGAATCTGAACTAGTCACAAGTTTGCCTGTGAGTCTCCAATATAGGAGCTTCAATAGAAACTATGTATTGTACCACAATAAAACCATTCACATTGCTAAATTTACAAACTCTAATGCAGTTACTTAGCCTTAATACCAATATGCTCCTTAATCGGTACCAATATAGAGTTTTGAATTAATCTTAGCCTGCCCAAAATGCCTAGTCATGCTAGGTGTGATAGTGGCCCTCTCTGTAATTAGTTTCATATAATATGTAAACCACACAATATCCTGTAATATGTAAACCCCACATTGTAATCTTTATAGAGAATAAACTTGATTTAATTTGATTTGATTTAACAGCTGAAGCAATCTACAGAGTACCTCACTCCAATATGTACTCATTTAGTAAAAACCTAAGAAACATGATAACTGACACAGACATGAATAAACACCACCTGATACTTACAGGTGACTTCAACATAAACCTCATCCATTACCATGACCCACAAACAACTGAATTCACAAACACTATGAGCAACTGCTTACTTCTGCCAACTACAGTGGAACTCCGGTTTTTGTACTTACCAGATATCGGATGTTTCAGATTTACAACGCTTTTTTGGGCAAAATTTTGTTTCGGATGTCAGACCTCAATCCGGAATTGTACCTACGAGACACGTCCGCCTGCCCGGGGACGCCATCAGTCTGGCTTTGTCACTGGTTGAGTGAGCATTCATCCAAAACATTTCACAATTTTTGTGCTTGCTTATTGATTGCAACTGCGAAATAAGTCACTATGGGCCCAAAGGAAGTTCCTGGTGCCACCCCTCTGGTAAAGGGCTGAGAGAGAGAGGGGAGAATGTGCCTTCTTCAGTGATTCCACAATATGTACGATACTAAAGCAGCAGGAGTCGATAAGGCTATAGCACCAGCCAGAGATAAAGTGTAGCATTAACAGTGTAGCAAATAAGTTAAGCGATTAAGCAATAGAAAAAGACGACACAAAACTGAATCTTCCAATGTTGTTGGAGGTATATTGGCCACTGACAACATATGCAACCCTATGCATCTTACACCACCCTAAACCAATGCCAGCATCTCCTCTAAGGTAAGTGTAAATATTTCTTATTTATAAAGTGTAAATACACCATAAATTAAAATGTAAATATTTCTTATTCATAAATTACGTACAGTGTTTCAGTGTGACTAGTGGTGTTTCAGTGTGACTAGTAGTGTGTTTAGTGGTGACGGCCCACCACTATATGGCTTATGCTGTCAGTAGCCCTTGTAAACCCAAAACCACCACCACTCCTCACATATGTAATGACATATTTTATTCATTCTACAGTATATATCATGTTTCTATGTTATTAATATTGTTTATTATGTCATATTAGATAAATTGTGATAGATAAATAAGCCATAGAGGTATGTAATATTGATTTAAATGTTCATTGATCCATTTCATTAGTGCTTTATACATACAGTAGGGCCCCACTTATATGGTAGTTTAGGTTCCAGGCTACCACCGTAAAGCGGAAATCGCCTTAAAGTGGAACACCCTTTTTTTTCCACTTATAAATGCATAGTGCATTTTTCCACTTATAAATGCATAGTACATATAAATGCAGGTGCATTGTCGATTACTAGCAGGCACTTGAGATCCAATTTCTTTTTCAGGAGGTAATTCTTCACACTAGGGCCAAACACTTCATTGAACCACTCGACGAAAATTTCCCTCGTGACCCATGCCTTACTATATAGTAAGATTTCCAAAACACACACAATTTACTCTTCATAACATTGTTTTTCCTGAACACGCTGGGATTTTCAGAATGGTACACTAGTAATGGCTTCACTTTGAAATCCCCACTAGCATTAGCACAGAACATGAGAGTCAGTCTGTCCTTCATAGGCTTGTGTCCTGGCATTGCCTTTTCCTCCTGTGTAATGAAGGTCCTCTTTGGCATTTTCTTCCAAAAGAGGCCTGTTTCATCACAATTGAACACTTGTTCAGGCTTCAGTCCTTCACTGTTCATGTACTCCTTGAATTCATGCACATATTTTTCAGCCGCCTTGTGGTCCGAACTGGCAGCCTCACCATGCCTTACCACACTGTGTATGCCAGTATGGTTCTTAAATCTCTCAAACCAACCTTTGCTAGCCTTAAATTCACTCACATCACCACTATTTTCAGGCAATTTCTTTACCAGATCGTTGTGCAACTGCCTAGCCTTTTCACAAATAATTGAAGTCATAAGAGTATCTCCTGCTAATTGTTTCTCATTGATCCACACCAATAATAACTTCTCAACTTCTTCGAGTACGGGTGATTTCATTTTTGTCAGCATAGTTACCCCCTTTGCAACAACAGCATCCTTGATTTCCTTTTTCTTGGCCACTATGGAACATATGGTTGTGTAGGGTTTCTTATACATCCTGGCCAGTTCGGCCGCACTTGTGGCACTTTCATAATGTTCAATGATGTTTTTCTTAAATTCAATCGTATTTCTCACCTTCTTTACCACAGGCTTGGCATTAGGAGCTTTCTTTAGAGCCATGGTAGCTTTAGTACTTGCAAGCACTAAAATGAGTGGAATATTATGAAATATTTTGTAGGAGCACGTGAGGGGACCTTCGCTCACTGGTAAACAATGCCAGACTGGCCGCCGCCCCGGCTCACACCGTGCGTACGCGTCCCAGACGAACTACTGCTCACGAGTCAACCTATGATTAGCGAGCCCATGTTTATACGAAAATATCCCAATGATTTCCGAAATCTACGATTCCCGAGAACTACGAAAAGCGAGGGACCACTGTATACTCGAAAATTCTAGTGGCTTCAAATCAAGCAGGAGAAACCTGGTAAGCCGACATGTGAGAGAATGGGTCTATGTGGTCAGTGTGCGCAGTACAAAAAAATCCTGCAGCACACAGTGCATAATGAGAAAAAAAAAAAACTCCAACCGTGTTTTTGAATTAAAATGCCGAGTCTGAGGTGTATTTTTGTATAGTATTTAGGGTTGCAGTCTTCTTTTCTTGGTCTCATTTGATAGAATGGAAAACATATTATAGAAATAAAAGTGATTTTGATTGGTTTTACTATGAAAAGGATCTTGAAATGGAGTTCAAAGTGGCAGAAATGTTCGATTTTTGCCGATGTTCAAGAGTAAACAAATGACATCATTGTCCAATAAATGACCAACTAGCCATTCTAATATGCAGTCATGAATGGGTTGACATTATTTATACAATTATTGTATTATAATATTGCAGTAGTCTGCATAACAGTAAATCTTCTATTTTTTGTGTGAATAAAAATTCAAAATAGAAAGTAAGAGTATTATAACAGGGGCCTGGAGATGTGACTGATGAACAGAGAAAATGTTATTTTAGTGGCAGGAATGTCTGCATTGTTCATTCTGGACCCTATTTTGAAATTGAAATTTTTTAATTTGCATGAAATTGGCCAAATTGCCAATTTCTGACCACTTTATTGGGTAGTTGAAATCAGTAAATGGGCAGTTTCTTGTACTCATTTGATAGAACAAATGGAGTTCTAAAGAAATGGCTGTGAGTTTGGTGGACTGGAACAATGGAATTGGCCGAAAATAGGGCTCAAATTGGGCAAAATTGCTGATGCGTAACTGTCACTGAGGTCGCTAACTTCGCGAGAGCATAATTCCGCAAGTTTTCCATGAAATTTTGTACTTTTGGTGTCGTTATCATCAGGAAAAGATTCTCCATCATTTCATAAGAAAAAATATTTTTTTTTTTTCAAATATTTTTTGCAACACCAGGAGACACATCAGGATTTTTGTTGCGACAGTCAAAGGGTTAATGTGTACCTGCATGTCAGCACAGTGTGTAAGTTTATTTAGGTACAGTACAGGTATACACAAGTATAATTATCAGAGTACAGTGGACCCCCGGTTATCGTAATTAATCTGTTCCAGAGAGTGACTAAATCCGAATCTGACAATTTCCGAATTCATTTTTTCCATAAGAAATAATGTAATTCCAATTTATCCATTCCAGACACCCAAAAGTATTAACTAAAAAAATTTTTTTTTATAGATTATAAAACAATAATATCACACTTACCTTTATTGAAGATTCTTGTTGGTGTATGGAAGATGGGAGGAGGGGAGAGGGTTAGGGTGATGTTCCTCCACAAATGTTTGCACCTCACTCCACCTTGCACAGGTGTCCTTAATCTTTTAAGAAGGCACCTTCTTCCCTCTCTCTTTCTCCTCCTCTGAAGCAATTTCCTCAGCTTGTGTACAAACATAAGGAGGAACACTGCAGTAGGCCTGCTGGCCCATACTAGGCAGGTCCTTCACAAACCATCCCACTAACAGAATCGTATTTGCCCAACCCAATTTTCAATCCTTCCCAAGCAATAGGCTTTGATAATTCTATTCACTCGTGCACAAGTCCCACTCAAATCAAATCATGTGTGTGGGGGAAGTACCCTGGCTGGTGTGTGGGGAAGTACCCTGGCTGGTGTGTAGGGAAGTACCCTGTCGTCTGGTGTGTGGGGGAAGTACCCTGTCGTCTGGTATGTGGGGAAGTACCCTGTCGTCTGGTATGTGGGGAAGTACCCTGTCTTGTGTGTGGGGAAGTACCCTGTCTGGTGTATGGGAAAGTATCCTGGCTGGTGGTTGGGGAAGTACCCTGGCTGGTGTGTGGGGAAGTACCCTAGCTGGTGTGTGGGGAAGTACCCTGGCTGGTGTACATAAGAAAGCAGGAACAATGCAGCAGACCTGTTGGTTCATACTATGCAACTATACTATACCCAACCCAATGTTCAATGCTTCCCAAGCAATAAGCTTTGATAATTCTATTCACTCATGCACAATTCCCACTCAAATCAAATCATGTGTGGGGAGGTACCCTGTCTGGTGTGTGGGGAGGTAACCCTGTCTGGTGTGTGGGGAAGTACCCTGTCTGGTGTGTGGGGAAGTACAGTGAGGACCTGTCTTGGTATAGTGAGGACGTGTCTAGGGTACTCTCTGTGGACTGAACCAAGATGCCCTCCATCGAGCAACTTTACCAGCAGCTTAAGGAGGAACTGAGGGTAGCGAAAATAAGAGATACGGCGATTGACTGAGGAAAACAAGAGGATTCGTAGAAGTTCTCCTGTTGTGAGTCCTCAAGTCAAGAATGGAACCTGGGCAGTGGCTGGACAGCATGGAATGAAGTTGATGATCAAGACGACAAATGGAAAGGTAGAAACGATGAAAAAGAAAGAGACTGCTGTGGAAACTGTTGTGGAAACATCTAATGCATTCTCCATGCTACCCGACGAATGTGAGTTGACTACTGGGAACGTCATGACAAATGACACCAAGGAAGGAAAAAAATGTTGTTGTTGGGGATAGCCAGGTTAGGTATATGGATAGGGCATTCTGCTTGAAGGATACGAGTAGGAGACAGAGGGTTTGCTTTCCTGGGGCTGGGATGGAGGATATTGTTAGCCGGCTTGACATCATGAACGGTAATGGGATCAATCCTATTATCTGCCTCAGTGCTGGAGGCAATGATGAAGGCAAGCATAGAAGTGAGGATTTAGTTAGAAGGTACAGGACAGCAACAGACATAATTAGAAAGAAGTGAGGGGATGGGGGCCCTGTTATATGTGGCATTTTGCCAAGAAGGGGTGTTGAAAATGAATGGTTGTCCAGAGCAATTGGTATTAAATGTTGGCTGGACAAGCACTCTAAGCATGATGCAGTACCATTCATTGACAACTGGGACCACTTCTAGGGTAGAAATGACATGTATGCCAGGGATGGGGTTCACTTATCTATAGCAGGTGTGGGTTTTCTTGCTAACTCAGTTGAGGGTGTGGTTAGGGCTTTAAACTAGGATTAGTTAGAGGTATGGGTTTAGAAATGGGGAATAATGAGAATAGATATATTGACTTGGCTTTGATATTATGAATCTTAATAACAACAGTCATGGAGTACCACAGGGTAATAATAATTACAGAAATTGTGTAAAAGCAAAGGTGAATAGGAAAAAGGTGTAGAAGAAAATACATATAACTGTATTTTATACTAACAACTGAAGTGCAAAAAATAAGATTAATGAATTATGTTTGGTAGCAAGTGCTGGAACTTTGATGTCATTGCAATAACTCATATATGGTATGATTCCATGTGGATACATATACACTGGGAAGGGGGAAGGTGTTGCAGTATATGTACAAGAAAATATTAATTGTTGCATCAAAACAGGTATAAAAATAGATGGATTAGTAACAGAGTATGTTTGGGTAGAATTTGTAGGTCAAGAAAAACTAATTCTAGGTGTAATATACCGACCTCCAGGCTTGGATCACGATAGAGGAAGACTTCTTTGGGACGAAATTGTTAGGGCTTCTAGACACAATAATGTAGTGATAGATTATTTTAACTTCAGTTAAATTGACTTGACTTCTTTGACCAGTAATCTGGAGTCCAGTGACTTTATGGAAGTAGTTCAGGACTGTTTTCTGAAGCAGTGTGTAATAGAGCCTACCAGGGGTAATAATTTGCTCGACCTAGTCTTGTCAAATAAGGAAACACTCATAAATAATCTGGAGATTGCTGAAGAGCTTGGCACTAGTGATCACAAATCCATCACTTTTAGCATTAGCTGGGAATACGAGAATAATGATAATACAGTAAAAGTTCCTGATTTTCGTTCTGCCGATTATAATGGACTTCGGGAACACCTGTCTAATTTGGATTGGAGTAATCTAGCTAATAATTTTACTGATGATCATACTTATGATTACGAACGGATCTGTGATTGTGAATTTTTTCTTAACGTACAACGAGCTCAGAGCATATATATTCCCCAGAGAGATATTAGGTCAAATAATAACCACCCCAAATGGGTTAACAGGAGGCTAAAGCATTTACTAGGAGAGAAAAAGGGGAATATATAGGCGCATCAAAAGAGGAGAGATTAACCTTACTGACCAATATGTTCAGTTAAAAAGAGAAGTAAAAAAGGGGATTAGAAAAGCTAAACGTGATTATGAAATTAAAGTTGCTAATAAATCAAAGACTAATCCAAAAGGGTTGTTTCAAGTGTGCAGGACGAAGGTGAGGGAAAAAGTAGGACCTCTGAAAATTGGGAATGGACAGCTGACGGATATCGAACTGGAAATGTGTTCTCTATTTAATTATTATTTTTTGTCAGTCTTTACTCAAGAAGACGTTAATGAGATTCCAGAAATTAACAATTATTCAGTTCCTAAAGAATTCAAATTAACAAATATTACTCTCACAAGGGGCATGGTTATCAAACAGATAGATAAACTGAAACAAAATAAATCCCCAGGACCCGACGAGTTGTTTTCCAGGGTACTTAAAGAATGCAAGATGGAACTTAGTCAGCCATTAACGAGCGTGTTTAATGCGTCCATCTTAACTGATGTTGTGCCAGAGATGTGGAAGATATCTAATATAATTCCTATATTCAAATCAGGGGATAGGTCTATTCCATCAAATTACCATCCAATCAGCTTGACGTCTATAGTAGGCAAATTGTTAGAATCAATTATAGCTGATATTATTAGAAGTCATCTTATAGAGCATAATTTGATTAATGAATCTCAGCATGGGTTCACAAGAGGTCGTTCCTGCCTGACAAATTTGCTGACATTCTTCAATAAAACATTTGAGGCAGTGGACAGTAATAAAGAATATATTATTTATTTAGATTTCAGTAAAGCCTTCAACAGAGTACCTCACAGGAGACTCTTAAGAAAGGTGGCAACTTATGATATAGGAGGAAAAGTTCTAGCATGGATAGAGGCATGGCTTACCAATAGAAAGCAGAGTTTCCATTAATGGGGTCAAATCTGAATGGGGATTTAGTCACTAGTTGCATTCCCTTGTACAAGGATCAGTTTTAGGCCCTCTTTTGTTCGTAATTGACGAAGGAATTACAAGTGACATGACCAAATTTACTGATGATACAAAAATAGGCTGTATGATTCATTCTGAGGAGGATACCAATGAACTCCAGGAGGATTTGGACAAATTAATGTCTTGGTCTGAAAAATGGCAGATTAAGTTCAATGTGGATAAGTGTAAGGTACTAGTCCTTGGTAATGAAAATAACCCTCGAAGTTATAAACTAGGTGAAGCAGAGCTTGATCATACAGTGTGTGAAAAATACTTGGGAGCCATGGTAAGCAGAAATCTAAAGCCAAGACAGCAGTGTCTAAGTATGCAGAATAAGGCTAACAGATTACTAGGATTAATTTCAAGAAGTATAAGAATAGAAGTCCAAAAGTTATTTTACAGCTCTATACATCAGTAGTGAGGCCTCATTTAGATTATGTCACTCAGTTTTGGTCTCCTTACTACAGGATGGATATAGACTCATTGGAGAACATACAAAGAAGAATGACTAAAATGATTTACTGTGTAAGGAATCTCCCGTATGAAGACAGACTTAGAGCCTTGAATCTCCACTCTCTGGAGAGACGTAGAATGAGGGGTGATATCACTGAAGTGTATAAGTGGATGATGGGTATATACAAAGGATATATTAATAAAGTACTGAGGGTGTTGAACCAGGTAAGAACCAGAAATGATGGATTTACGTTGGATAAATTTAGACTTAGAAAGGACATAGGTAAGTACTGGTTTTCGAACAGAGTTGTGGATGCCAGGAACAATCTCCCGAGTAGGGTGATCGAGGCTAGGACCTTGGATAGCTTTAAAAAGAGATTGGATAAATGTATGAGTGGGAGGGGCTGGGTTTGATTGGTGTCATTGGGTACAGGAGGATATTCTTGGGTAGCTTTGGGTAGGGGTTGTTTTGATAAGGACTTGCCTTGTATGGGCCAGTAGGCCTTCTGCAGTGTTCCTCCATTCTTATGTTCTTATATGGGAATCTTTACTGAAGAAACGTTTCGCCACACAGTGGCTTCATCAGTCTTATACGAAGTAGGAAGGTATAAGGAGAGGAGGAGCTTGAGGTAATCAGTCCCTCAGCCTGGAGTCGGTGTGTTCAGTCCATCAATCTTGTAGAAAGTACAGCACAGGGTCGTAGCAGTGGCTTATATACTGTAGTCAGGTGAGGCAAAGCAGGAGGAGGTGGGTCGTAGTGGAACCATCCACTAGTCTAAGTAGGTCTTCGTCCAAAGATTGGACAAGTTTTGAAGAAATCTTTGTATCAAGATCCCATGATGATACAGTGTCTGACAGATGTGATGAATGGTTTTGAAAACGACAAGTTGAAGAACTGAGACACTTATGCAACATATGGGAATCTTTATTGAAGAAACGTTTCGCCACACAGTGGCTTCATCAGTATTATACTGATTACCTCAAACTCCTCCTCTCCTTATACCTTCCTGCTTTGTATGAGACTGTATAAGACTGTATAATTACATTCACTTGTAAGACGAAGAATGAGGGGAGACATGATCGAAGTGTACAAGTGGAAGATGAGTATTAACAAAGGGGATATAAATGAGATCTTGAGGATATCTCTCCAAGAGAGAACCCACAATAATGGATTCAAATTAGACAAGTTTAGATTTCGAAAGGATATAGGAAAGTATTGGTTTGGAAATAGGGTAGGTGATGAGTGTAACAGTCTACCTAGTAGGGTTATTGAGGCTAAAACCTTGGGTAGTTTCAAATTTAGGTTGGATAAATACGTGGGTGAGAGGAGTTGGATTTGAGTGGGGCTTGCACATGAGTAAATAGAATTCTCAAAAGCTTATTTCTTGGGTAGCATTGAAAAATTGGGCTGGGCAAATATTTTGTTAGTGGGATGGATTGTGAAGGACCTGCTTAGTATGGGCCATCAGGCCTGCTGCAGTGTTCCTCCTTTCTTATGTTCTTGTAATGGAGAGACGTGGTGCTTATGGAGCTCACAGAAAATGTAAACAAACCGGGTGGGGTGCGGTGACCGCATTAGAAAGTCAGGTGGGGGGAGCCGTATAACGAGTTTTGGTCATAATTTGAAATGTCCGTATTAGCGGAACGCCATAAAGCGGGGCCCTACTGTATTTCTCATTTTTTTCTGTAAGTAAAACTATAGTTATTCTTTAAAAAATGTATTTTTTGTTAATATTTTTTGGGTCTGGAACGGATTAATTGGATTTACATTATTTCCTATGGGAAATGTTGCTTCAGTTTTCATATGTTTCGGATTTAGAATGACCTTCTGGAATGGATTAAGCATGAAAACTGGAGTTCTACTCTATAACAAAACCTACATGAATCTCCAGGACAAATATATCTTTACTTGACCATGCTTATACCCTTGGAGCTACGCTTCTATCTACATTGATCTCATAGAAATAATATAATACTTTACTTGACCATATCAGGACAAACACTATATCCCCACTAAAAGCAGGCATAATCACAGATACCACCACAGTGGCCACCTTGTTGTGGATCAGTGAAGGAGACCTCCTGCCATCCCCTGCCACCCCACCATCCCAATATTCATACTTCATATGTGTCCAGTCCTTCTTCTCTGCTACAAGCTAGCTGTGTTTGTGAATTGTGTTTTTATCTTTTAATTACTATATCTTGTATCTTCCAAGCAATCATGACACCCAGTACTGATTGACTTGATTGAATGAATGATTTGACTGACTGAATGACAAAGTTAGACACTCCAGTACAACCATCAACTTCAGTACCAGAACAGAACCTCTACCATCCACCTCAGCCCAGTAGGGCCACAGAATAACTCCACTCTCTTCACAATCATCCACAAACACCAGCACCCACTATTTAAGGTAAGAAATACTATTATTTCTGTTACATTTGTAGTCTTAAGCAGTAAAAACAACATAATACATCACAACAATAAACTACAATTACATATTAACTTTTATTTTTGTAAGATGTTGAGGCCTAAAAAAAAGTTGTTTGGCTTTTTTTGGGCTCTCAGGAACAGAACCCTATTTTTCCCAAAAGTTCTTCAGTTCATCTAACACAATTTTACTTAACATGGTGTTTTCAGGAACGTAACTACTGTGTTAAATGACGGTCTACTGTATATGAAAAACAGTACAGAATGGGTCTAATAACAAAGGACCTAGCAAAACGTTACTTGTCAATACTAACTAATCTAATAAGATCTAAAAAAAGAAAAAAATTACAAAAACAGATTTCATGACATAAAAGGCGATATGAAAAAGACCTAGAAAACCTTATCTGAAATTCTAGGATCTAAAACCCTGTCTCAAAACAAAGTCATTAACTTAATGAAACCAGAAAAACCTCTCCTCCAGCCAACAGATACTGCCAATAAACTTAATGTCTTTTTCTTGACTGTAGGAACCAAGCTAGCAAGCAAAATCCCAAACTTAAAACATTCAGCCTAAAGACTATCTCACTAGTAACAACCCAAATGCTCTATTTCTTGCCCCAATAAACCCTACAGAAACCTCGCTCATCATCAAAACACTAAAGAAGAAGACAGGAGACCTAAATAACTTACCACCACTCATATATAAAAAAAACTTCTCACATGTTGTCACCAATTATTGCAACTCTTTTTAACAAATCCATTGAATCTTCCACCTTCCCATCCATACTCAAGACAGCAAGGGTCACCCCAATCCTCAAAGGAGGTGATCTATCTATCTAAAATCTTTGAAAAATTAATTCACAAACAAGTCTACTCCTACTTTGAATCCCACAACATACTTAACCCCTGTCAGACCCTGTTAGACCAAAAAAAAGTACTAACAATGCAATTATACATATGCTTGAACTAATATTTTCAGCACTTGAAAAAATGAAATTCCCCTAAGACTTTTCATAGGCTTACGAAAAACTTTTGATACAGTTGACCATGACCTATTCCACCTAAAATTTGAACATTACGGGGTCAGAGGACAATCTCTCGATTACCTAAAAACTTATATTAGCAACAGAAACCAGTATGTATACACAAATGGAGGTAACTCCACTACACAACTTGTTCTTGTTGGAGTCCCACAGGGTTGTGTCCTTGGTCCACTTCTCTTTCTCATTTACATCAATGACCTCCCAAATGCAAATAAACTCCTTAAACCCATTTCATTTGCAGAAGACACTTCTTATGTCTTCTCTCACCCAAACCCAACCATACTAACAGACACTGTAAATGAACTACTAAAAATATCTACATGGATGACTACCAACAAACTTACTCTCAATATAGACAAAGCTTACTTCATACTATTTGGAAACAGAGCTTCAAATGTATAGCTAAACACATTGATAAATGGTTCACCCATTTCAAGACACACACAGGGCAAATTTCTAGGTCTCCACCTTGACTGCAGTCTCAAATTCCAGACCCTACATACAGCAAATATCCAAGAAAGTCTCCAAAACAGTAGGCATCCTTTCAAAGATACAGTACTATGTACCCCAAAATGGGTTTTCTTGCTCTTTACCATCCTCTCATTTACTCTTACCTCACCTATGGTATTTGTGCATGGGGCTCAACCACAGCAAATCACTTTAAACCTTTAATAACCCAACAAAATGCTTCAGTGCAATTGTTTACCAACTCCTGCACTAGACAGCACATTCCACCACTTTTTAAGAGCCTTAACGTGTTTAATATACAAAACATCCACACATATTATTGTGCCTTCTACACACACAGAACATTATACTCATATATTAACCCTCCTCTCAAACTACTCCTTGAAACTACAACAATTAACAGCATAACACAACACAACACTCTTCGATTCCATCAGTCATCCATCCCTATGCCAAAAATGCTTGCACATGAAGGCCCAAGTCTGGAATTCATTGCCAGACACATAAAGAACCTGCCTGCAAATCAATTTAAGGTCCTACTTAGAAACCACCTCATCAACCACATAACAGACAACACTTTACTTAAACCCACATTACTAAAGTTACTAAAAAAACTCTTAAAAATTTAAGACTGCTTAACTATTTGATCTTTATATTCAACTTAAATTGTTTACTTCATTATGCATATTATGCTTATGATTGCTAATATTTAATCATTACTCAACTTATAATTGTTCAATTTCATACTGTAATGTGCCTGAATGATCTCTGAACCCTTTTATCTTTATTCAAACCCTATAAAATTTCAATTCATTTTAATTTGCTAAATTGTAATACTGTCATATTGTAATTGTGCTTGATTGCTCAACTAGTTAATCATTACTTCAAACTTAAAATTCTTTCAACTTCAGTGGTTTAAATTGTGCTAAATTGTAATACTGTACTGCATTGTAATTGCCTTATTAATCTTAAGTTAGTCTTAAGTTTGCCCAAAATGCTCTGCGTATAAAGGGGCTTTTGGCATGTTCACCAAATTGTTACACTTCTTTGTACAAACATGTATCATGCTAAAAGAAACTTGTCATTGTTCTTCTTTATTTCCTCTTATCTCCATGGGAAACAGAACAGAACTCTTCCTCCATAAACCATGCGTGTCGTAAGAGGCGACTAACATGCCAGGAGCAAGGGGCTAGTAACTCCTCCTGTATACATTACTGAAGTTATAAAGAGAAACTTTGGTTTTTCCTTTTGGGCCACCATGCTTTGGTGGGATACAGCCCAGTTCGTTGAAAGAAGATGTACACAATTTCCATATATATGCTTGTATCACAAGATTCTTAAATTATATAAAACATACTTTTTAATATTTTCTAAAAGCCATTAAAATATAAGCAATTACATTATAATTCAACCTGATAATGTGATAACTTATAATCTTGGTTAAGGAAAAGGCTTACAGACAGAAACTCATGTGGTGGTACCCGAGTGACTTGTAAAATTGAGTTGTTAAAACTGATTCATAAAAACTCTAGAATTTTTAACCAAATTACTGTATATAAATCTGATGCAACCTAGTCAAGAATTTCCAAGGAAATACGTATAGTAGCATATAACTATCAACTGATGCTACAACATAGTAATTTGCACTGATTACTGAAGTAAAAATGCATTTAATGTCAGTCAATCAACTATTACAATCAATCAATCATTCTTTTAATTAATGGTGGGATACCCTGAAAAAAATGTGTGGGAAGATTTGGAAAAATAAAAAAAATTATTTTGTCTTATACATGTAGTTCGACAGTTCAATCTTCATAATCATATGAGACTACAATGAGTGAAATCTGATGAAAACTTATAATTTTATGTGGTGGTGAAGTTGGTAAAAAATAAAAGATCACTCATCTACAAAAGCGGTGTAAAGGCACCAGCGATATTTACATTTTAAAATTTATTGATGCCAAGATATGATTGTTTTCTGTTCTTTTTTTAATTGCTTTTAATTCAACAATACAAAGTGTTAACATAAATATTTACAAAGTGCTTGAACTTCATAACATGTGAAATGCTTAGCCAAATTGCTTCACTTGGAATAATCAATACATGGACCTCAAAAATCGAACTACCACATTCTCAACGTTTGAATAGACATTTTCGACAAACTGTGATCCTATTAATCGAACGGCCCTATTTTGGACCGCTGGATACGGACCTTCTGCTGGCCAATCTGTCCGCGTCCCTGCGCAGGCGCCCTGGCAGCAGCTTTTTTTGAACGCTGAGTGAACACTAACTGCGATCCTTCACATTTACGATATTATGGTTCGTCTGTCGGCTGTGCAATAAGCGCCATGGGCCCAAGAAACTTGCTGCAGTACCCTGTGGTTAAAGAAAGTGAGAAACACCATAGACTGAGAAGCAATAATACAGAAGTATAGATTGAGTGAGATTGTTGATTGCCAGGATGTACGAGGACTGTGGAAGTTAGTTGTGAGGCAAGAAACGATGACTAGACAGTTACCCTGTGAGAAAAACAGAAATGTGGAGTTATTGAAAACCAGACGATTGTGGAAGTTATTTTGTGAACAGAAACAGACGTGTGAGTTATTTTGAGACAGAAACTGGATTTACTTTGTAGACAAACAGCGATTTTGGACAGTTATTTTGTGAACAGAAAAGACATGTGGAGTTATTTTGTGAGCAGAAACGACAAACTGTGGAGTTATTTTGTGAGACAAAACAGATGATGTGGACAGTTATTTTGTGAGACAGAAACAGACAACTGTGGAGTTATTTTGTGAGACAAACAGATGATTGTGGACAGTTATTTTGCGAGACAGAAACAGACGACTGTGGAGTTATTTTGTGAGACGATTGTGGAGTTATTTTGAGAGACAGAAACAGACAACTGTGGATAGTTATTTTGTGAGACAGAAACAGAGGACTGTAGATAGTTATTTTGTGAGACTGGGGTCCAATGACTCTCAAGCTGGTCCTAGTGGCATTAAAACACAGAGAAGGGAAGCAACCCCAGAGAGGGCTTTGATACCGGAAGTCCTCATGGAGGGGGATTCTCCTTCCAAACACTAACCCCAACTCCCTCTCTCCTCCTCCCTATCTTCCAGATGCCATCACCAATCTTCAATAAAGGTAAGTAAAAATGTTATTTTATATTACTATACATAATTAAAGACTATAGCATTTGTTATGTGTATGTAAAACTGTAATTAATCTCTATAAAATGTATTTTTTTTGTGAATATTTTTGGGTTTCTGGAATGGATTAATTGTATTTCCATTATTTCTTATGGGAAATATTGCTTCGAATTTCAGACTTTTCGAATTTAGAACTAGCTCCTGGAATGGATTAAGTTCGAAATTTGAGGTTCCACTGTATATATACATACAGTGGTACCTCAATATTCAAACTTAATCCATTCCAGGAGGCTGTTCAAATGGCGAGTTGTACGAATTCTGAATCAATTTTTTCCATAAGAAATAATGTAAATTGGATTAATCCATTCCAGACCCCCCAAAATTACCAATTATAATACATTTAAAGTGAAAATATTGCTTATTTAAACCTGTATAATAATAATTGTATGCATAAACTCATACATAAAAACTATAAAAGCAATAAATGATAATTTAACTGCACTTTATCTTTACTGAGGAGTGCTGATGGCCTAAGAGGAAGGTGGAGAGATGTTAATGTTCAGAACGGGTGCCTGTCTGGTGTCTTTTCTCAGTTTCCGTGCAGTAGCACTTGAAGATGATGGGGATTCACTGGCATTTGATTTCTTCTTTGCTGAAGAAGCTGTCCCGTGTTGTCTGCTTTTGATGACTTTTCAAAATTTTTCTAAAGTGGTCAACGACACTATCATTGAACAGGCTGATGCTCCTATTCAAAACAGTAATGTTAGGATGCCATTTTTCCACAAGGTTCTGTGTTTGAGCCCAATGGTAACACAGTTCCTTAAAAACTTGTTGAGTAATAAATCCCTCAATGTTTACATAGGTTTTAAATTCCTTAACAAACTTTTCAGCCTCATCTCTGTTAGCACTGGCAGCCCTCCAATGCCTTACTACACTATGAATCCCACTCCTCTTTTTAAATCTATCAAACCAGCCCCTACTTGCCCTCAATTCATCACTTTCAGCATTGTTTCTCAGGGTGTCTCACCCAAGCTCACTATAAAACGGCTTTGGTTTTTCACAAATTACTGTTTCGGAAACACTGCCACTGGCCAGTTATTTTTCATTAATCCACACTAACAAAAGTTTTTCCATTTCTTCAATTATCTGTGACCTTTCCACAGCAAGAATTTTCATTCCTTTTGCCACATCAGCCCCTTTTATTGCCTCTATTTTTCAACATGGACGATACGGTGGATTTCGCCATACCATATTGAGTGGCCAGGTCCAACACACATGTTCCACTGTCGCACTTCCCAAGTTCTTTTTTCCACGTTAATTGTTGTTTTCACTGCTTCATTTTAGGCTTGTCTGGATCACTACTATTTTTTGGGACCATGATTACTTATTTTCAATGAAAATATTTAAAATACACCACAGAATAAGAATGAAGTACCAAAAAGTTTCAGAGAGCTTGTATGAATGATGCTTGACGAATGAAAGCAGACGAGAGACAGCACATGATGCTTTGTTTTTATCAGACTTCATCCAGATGGATGTTTTGTTTAGGTCGAATATCAGAGCAATGTTCAAATACTGAGTCAAATTTTTCTCAAAAAAGTTGGGCGAATGTTGAGTTGTACGAATATAGGGACATACGAATATTGAGGTTCCACTGTACTGTATAACTTTTTTATTCTAATGTCTTTTTTACTATTTTGATCTTTTAAGGTTATATACAAGGAGTACTTATAATATTGCAATTGTTTCAGATAGTAATACAGTGGACCCCATGAATTCGCAGCTTCAGTAATTTGCGAATTTTTCCTCAAAACCTAATTCATAATTATTCACAGAAATCCCTGCAAATTCACAAATTTTTTTTTTTTTACTTTTTCGTGGAATATATAATTTGTGTTTTAATGCTAAATATTAAGAAAAATATAATTTAATAATTTTGTAACATAAATATTAAAGTAAATTCAGCAAAATTCCATATAAAATATAATGCTGTATAAATTTTTTATTGTTGTAGAGAGAACAGTATCATTCATTATTAGTGAGTACCCGTACATTTAACTTTACTGTTACTAAATTAAATTATTACTGTATATTTACCGTAAGTAGGTTGGTAGACAGCAACCACCCGGGGAGGTACTACCATCCTGCCAAGTGAGTGTAAAACGAAAGCCTGTAATTGTTTTACATGATGGTAGGATTGCTGGTGCCTTTTTTTCTGTCTCATAAACATGCAAGATTTCAGGTACGTCTTGCTACTTCTACTTACACTTAGGTCACACTACACATACATGTACAAGCATAAATATACACACCCCTCTGGATTTTCTGCTATTTTTTTTCTAGTTCTTGTTCTTGTTTATTTCCTCTTATCTCCATGGGGAAGTGGAACAGAATTCTTCCTCCGTAAGTCATGCGTGTTGTAAGAGGCAACTAAAATGCCGGGAGCAAGGGACTAGTAACCCCTTCTCCTGTATAAATTACTAAATTTAAAAGAGAAACTTTTGTTTTTCTTTTTGGGCCACCCTGCCTCGGTGGGATACGGCTGGTTTGTTGAAAGATGATGATTTACCATAAGTTGTAGGTAGTAGGTTGGTAACAGCAACTGTCCGGGAGGTACTACCATCCTGCCAAGCGAGTGTAAAACGGAATCCTGTAATTGTTTTACATGATGGTAGGATTGCTGGTGTCTTTTTTCTGTCTCTTAAACATGCAAGATTTCAGGTACGTCTTGCTTCTTCTACTTACATTTAGGTCACACTACACATACATGACAAGCATATATATATATATACACACCCCTCTGGGTTTTCTTCTATTTTCTTTCTAGTTCTTGTTCTTGTTTATTTCTTCTTATCTCCATGGGGAAGTGGAACAGAATTCTTCCTCCGTAAGCCATGCGTGTTGTAAGAGGCAACTAAAATGCCAGGAGCAAGGGCCTAGTAACCCCTTCTCTTGTATAAATTACTAAATTTAAAAAGAGAAACTTTCGTTTTTCTTTTTGGGCCACCCTGCCTTGGTGGGATACGGCCAGTTTGTTAAAAAAAAAGAAAAAAAAATTTTTACCGTAAGTATAACAAAGAAAACAGGGCTGCATGAATTACAGTATACCAAAGAAAATGGTCTTGCATGAATTACAGTACATATGGGAGTAACATCGGTATTTTACATTCTAGCACTGCAGGAGACATAGCAGTACAGTACTGTATATGGGTTTATCTTTACTTTTTTTTTTTTTAAGGATGATGTATGAAGCTGAGTTTGAAATTAAAGTGTTTTTGGGGCATATTTAGGGTTTAAACTATAAAAATAGACATTCACAAGCAGTTTTTTAATCATGTCCAGAATTCACGTTTTTTTCCAAATTTGAGGGTGGTCTTGGAACGTAACCCCCGTGAATTTGGGGGGACTACTGTACTCCTCAAAGCATGGAAGTTATTCACACTGACTTTACTGGGTTATCCTGGGTTAAATATACTTAAGTGTGTTTTGTGACTGAATTCCCTGTTAGTATCATGAAACTGTAAATATGAAATGAATAAGTCATCTCAGTGCCACTTTAACACCCAATTTGCTGGTAGGAAAGCTGGTAGTAGAACAACAGCTCCAGGTTTATTGTTTACTTCTGCTAATTAGGTATAATACATTGTGTGGACCCTGCTGGCCCTTGATGTTTTCAAATTTATGAATAGATGGAAGACCCAAAGAGTGGTGCTAAAGTCTAAAATATTGGCAGGTGGCAGATTAGTGGGTATGAAAAATTGTGCGTACTAGTGTTGGACACAGACAACATTTGCGTACTAGTACGTTGGACACAGCTAAAAGGTTAAGGCTGACTTAATACACATTTCACAAATTCAACAACAACAAAAAATTCAATCAGGTACCTGTTCTGTAATAGAGTCTAGAGAGGAAGTGGCTTCATCAAAGATGAGGATAGGTGCATTTTTTAAAATGGCTCTTGCAATTGCTACACGTTGCTTTTCTCCACCAGACAATTTCAGGCCCCGCTCTCCCACCTGTCATAACATTCATACATTGTAATGTAAGGATAAAAATATAGACCAAAATGTGAACTTTTATACAGCACACTGGCCATTTCCCACCAGGGTATGGTAACCCAAAGAAGGAAAGCTCATTTATTATCATTCACTTTCTAGTTGACTTTCTAAAAGTGCACTTACACAATTTAAATGATCTACTGAACTCTAACATTTCCACCTCTCCTTCATAGTGCAGAGGTTTCACTTCTTGCCTCTGGAACTTGAGTCTGGCTAACCAGTTTTCCCTAAATCTGTTCACAGATATTACCAGAATTATTCCTTTCATACCAAGACATCTTCTAATTTCTTCTCTTCTATGAATATTCACACCACCTATCAAACTCAAACAGAACATCTCCATGCCCTAGCCTCACCACAAAAGAGTAAAGAACCACACCTCCCATCTATACACAAGTCTTGGTACCATTATACTTTGATACATTCACCTCATTACAACCACTGACAAACTTCTTTTCAGGTTCCTCAGTACACACAAACACAATACAAGAATGAGCCTGCTGGCTCATGTTAGGCAAGCCCATCTCACACTCACTCTGACACACCTACTCTCTCATAATTTTAAATATGTTTATTCCTCCCATACTCCTTTTCTCTAATCTTTCATTGCCTATACTTCTTTCTACTCTCATCAACTTGCTCTTTTCTGTATATTTCTATCTTCCTTCTTTTACATACCCTCAAACTTTTCTGCCAACACCTCTGCAATTTCCCCTCCAAATTTCATAAAGTAATATCATCAGAAAAGAGCAACTGTGAAAACTTCAACTTTTAATCAGATTTAGCATCATGTGAGCCTATCCCAAACACAACAAGCAGCATAATTACAATGTAAAGTATCAAAACTTCATTACTTTTGACAACTAAGAAATCTAAAAATCAGATTCAGAAAAAAGAGAGGCTTATTAAAGTCATAATGAATGCAATGCTATTTTTTTCCCAATATTATTCGCATCGCATATCACAAAATTACATGAAGTGTTGACAT
The DNA here is from genome assembly GCF_026875155.1 of Cherax quadricarinatus. Classification (NCBI taxonomy): domain Eukaryota; kingdom Metazoa; phylum Arthropoda; class Malacostraca; order Decapoda; family Parastacidae; genus Cherax; species Cherax quadricarinatus. The sequence goes on along the minus strand of NC_069459.1, from coordinate 1,669,950 downwards.
TATGTTTAAGTCTACTGTATAAACATAATGGGACTACTAACAATGAAGTCCCACCAATGCCTCAGTATTTCTTTATATAACTCAGTTTTCAAAACTCTTACCTGAGTATCATAACCCTTTTCCCAGGTAATAATGGAGTCATGGAGCTCTGCTAACTGTGCAACCTCCTGGACTTGACTGCTATCCTTAGAGAGATCACCATAATGCAGATTATATGCTATGGTGTCATGGAACAACACACAGTCCTGAAATTAATATCAAATATAATAACAACACAAGCTTCATAGCTAGAGTTTTTCAACATTAAAGAACAATATATATATAATAAAGTAGAATGTGGAAATGAGGTCATAAAACTGACACTATGATAAAAAGAAACTACAGCAAAATGGAACTTTTATGAGACAACAGTTTGATTGTAAAACAAGTTTTGTGTCAATGAGAGATGTACGTAATAAGGCAAATAGATTATTGGGATTTATATCTAGAAGTGTAAGCAACAGAAGTCCAGAGGTTATACTGCAGCTTTATACATCATTAGTAAGGCCTCACATAGATTATGCAGCTCAGTTCTGGTCCCCATATTACAGAATGGACATAAATTTGTTAGAAAACATTCAGCGTAGAATGACTAAATTAATACATAGCATAAGAAATCTTCCTTATGAAGAAAGATTGAAGACTCTTAAATTACATTCGCTTGTTAGACGAAGAATGAGGGGAGACATAATCGAAGTGTATAAGTGGAAGATGGGTATTAATAAAGGGGATATTAATAAGGTCTTGAGGATATCTCTCCAAGAGAGAACCTGCAGTAATGGAGTTAAATTTGACAAGTTTAGATTCAGAAAGGACATAGGAAAGTATTGGTTTGGAAATAGGGTAGCTGATGAGTGGAACAGTCTACCTAGTTGGGTAGTTTCAAATTTAGGTTGGATAAATATATGAGTGAGAGGGGTTGGATTTGAGTGGGACTTGCAAATGAGTGGATAGTTACCAGACCTTATTTCATGGGTAGCATTGAAAATTGGGTTGGGTAAATGTTTTGTTAGTGGGATGGATTGTAAAGGACCTGCCTAGTATGGGCCAACAGGCCTGTTGCAGTGTTCCTCCTTTCTTAAGTTCTCATAGTGTCTGCCAAAGTGTCTTTTTATCAGGTAGAATTATTTAGCTCTGTGGCTAAAAAGAAATGCCAAGCAAAATATGACAGTAGGAACCCCAAAGTGGTTGTAAGATGGGAAATATTCTGAGACAGATAACCAAGATACAAAATAAGGTATGTTCAATTTTCTCCATGGGGAAAGTGGAGAAAAATCCTTCTTCCACAAGTTATGCACGTTGTAAGAGGCAACTAAAATGCTGGGAACAAGGAGCTAGTAACAACTTCTCCTAAATGAATTACTAAATGTTAAGAGAAAAATGTTCAATTTTGACAAATATGGTACAGGTAAAAAACAATCCATTAACTTACCTGTGGGACAACAGCAATGGCCCTCCTCAAACTATCCATGTTCACATCAGCTATGTTTTGATTATTGATCAAGATGCTACCACTATTGGGTTCATAGAAGCGATACAGGAGGCGCACAACTGTCGACTTCCTTGAATATATAAATAAATATTTCATGGAAATGCAAGGAATTTATCTCACAAATATTTATTACATACAGTATAACAATCCTGTACAGGATAATTATAATACAATGAAAGAGCTAACCCCACAGAGGTCATACAGATATACAGGATAAACCCTGATTGCATATCAAACCTGTGGGAGTGGAGAATTCAAATTATAGGTAAAACTTTAATAAATATTTAAGTGAAACCCTGTATGTTGAACATGTTCAATACTAATCTAGGTAAGTCATGATAGAGAGTTGTCCCAGGTGATCCCTTGAGGGTTGCACCTTTTCCCATTGACAGTTCCTTTCTTTGGCTACTCACACAGAAGAACCATGTAGTGGTCTGCTACATTTTATTAACCATTATTTTTTCAATTATTATTTTCATTAGTTAGGATTTTATATTGTACACTTCAGTGTCTTTTCTGTTTTCTCAGATACTTTTCTTAAAATATACCACTTGCTTCTCACTACATGCAAGTATCAGCAGCTTCACTTATTTTTAATGTTTTGTTTTGAAAACTAGTAATTTCCTCAATGGCAGGGTGACCCAAAAAAATTCATTTATTATTACTCATTTCCAAACTGTCTTTCCAAAGTACAAGCAGTGTGCTTCTCACCTTCAGAACTTAAATCTGGTTAACTGGTTCCCTGTATTCCTTCTTGTTACCTCATTCACACTAAGCATGCCAAATTCATAACATTAGTCACCATTTAAGTGATATACATGTTTGTTAACTGTAACCTCCGTATGACTTGATAAAGCTGTACACAGAGCAAAACATTGTCCTAATAAGAGTTTGTTTTGCATCTTGTATCTTTGTCTTCATATTTAAGTGATAGTTAAAACAAAAGGCAAATTTAATTAAAAAAAATTCAGATAAATCAGTGTCTTGCAATGTTGTAGGTAATCAATCCTTTGAGGAAAATTCTAAAGCAGGCCAACCCCAGGAATCAGGATCATTAAAAGTCCATAAAAAATAAAAATTTGTCCTAAAGATAAGTAAGTTTGGAACTATAAGTCTTTTCCTTAACCCGTAAACGGTCCAAGCAGATCTATGTTCACATGTGTAGTGCTCCAAGAATAGATCTATGGTTTTTACATATTTTCAAATATAACCAAAAAAAAAAAAAAGTAGATCAAAGTTTTTTACACATTTTCAAATGTAAAAAAAAAAAAGAAGATCTACTTTTTTTACATACTTTCAAATGTTGAAAAAACGTATATATACGTTTGGACCGTTTACGGGTTAAAGACCAATTAATAGTATATTTCAAGTACGTATTTCCTAAAGTGTAAACAATGAATTAAAAATTAAGCTTAAGGTACTTTCCTCCCATCTTAGATGAGAAGCTACCAAAGATACAGTATTAGAGATCCAATCTACATATTTATATTCCTTCAAGAGAGGTCCCTTGACACAGTGAAGGGCTCTTGATCCAAGGAATTAAACCTTTGGTCTCCTCCCTTTGATCGAATCTGATTACCCCCACCCCTCCACTCATCTACTCATTCAGCCTTTGGGGATATTCTAGGTTGAGAAGAGAGAGATTGTTCTCCATCCCATTCCACTGAGGCCCTGGGTGGTGTTTTTCATAGGAAATGCATACCTGGAGAATATTCCAAGGGTCAATGCCCCCGCAACCCGGTCCATGACCAGGCCTAGCAGTGTATCAGGGCATGATCAACCAGGCTGTTACTGCCAGTCATATGCATCTTAGGATATGCTGAACTATCCTCCAGAGTTTCGGAGGGTGGCTTCCTGTGTCCTTGGGTGATGGTAGTATCCCTGGTGCTTGCATATCAGTTCTGAGAGGTGGCAGCCACAATGGGATATGACTTGGTGGGTTTCTCTTCTGTCAGTTGAGATGGCTCAGTAATGTCAGGGAGCCATCGTTAATTGCTCATTTACTAGCATGCAGGGCAGGGTAGGGGGCAGTTTCTATGCAGCATCGGCAATACTTGCTGCAAAAGGCATACTCTTGGACATGGTGGGAGATGTGATCTTTGTTTCTCCTCAGAGCTGCCCCTCTCTTCCTTTCTATGCCCCCCCTTTTTTTTTATCTGCTCCTCTTTTCTTCCCCCCTCAAAAAAAAAAAAAAAAAAAAAAAAAACAGACGGTCCAATTCATGATCTGCCTCCTCCTGAACCTTTTACCTCTGTAGCACCCTTACCTGACCCAGACTTACCCATAGACAGTCCTTTGAACCCAGTACTGCTTTTGGACAACACCTCATTGCCTAATGCCTGTGCTGGTGTTCTGGTCAACTCTTGTGATACCTCTGACTGCTCTACCTTGACCATGTACTCAGCTTCTTCCACGATGGCATTTCGATTTTTGAACTGGTGGTACGTCACAGGACAGATTGGCTCGACACCAGCATCCAAACAACCTAGAATTCTACTTGATGTCTTTACAGACATTTCTTCTTGCCCCAACCCTAAGAAATGCACTACCTGAAAACCTATTCCCCTCCACTCAGTTTTATGACCATGGCATTAGCAAAGCATTCATGAGGCATGAGAGTCAAAATGTATCCTTTAATGCCCTCAAGAATGGAATGCATATTGTCACTGTGAAGGACACTAAGCAAGCTGACAAGCTTTCCCTCCTTCAATTTACTGACAACATCCCTGTCACAGAACACACACATTCCTTTCACACTTCTAGATGTGGTACTGTCCTCAGCCTGCATACAATTATCCAATAAGACTTTCTGCAATATGGCCTGGACATTCAGAAGTAACTTGAGCTCCAACATCTCTCAGTCACCAAAGTGGAAACTTATGTCTGCCTGGCCTGGAGTAGGAGACATAATCCTAGCAACATTGCTAAACTAAACTTCAATGTCTGCTAGCTTCCAGCTTCTGTCTGTACAGCAGGCCAATGCTTACAGGTGCAGAGTTGCTCCCTACACCTCAACAATGTAGACAATGCTTTGGCTACCTAAGCAAGTATATTGTTGGTCACCGGAAGAATGCCTAGTCTGCGGTGCAGATCATAATCTATCCTACAACCTGCCTCTCACTTGCCTTAACTGAGATGAAGCTCACCCTGCATATTTCCAGTGATGCTCTCTTTACTTGAGAGAACGTGAAATCTGTTGTCCCAAGGAAAGGGAGGGCCTTTCATATGCTATGACAACAACAAAACTCCATCTTCAAGGAAGACTCGCTTGGCTCTCCTACTCTAGTGGGGTTCAGTGCCCTCAGGTTCTTGTTGAACCCTCTTTTCAATCACCCCTGTGTTCAACCCTTATTCAATCCTCACTTCTGATATTCCCACCTCTTTGCCTACATTCATTCTTCCTCCACTTTCCTCATTTCTCCTCTCATATAGCCATTCCCAGTTGGGCCTTTATCTCTTCTACCAAAACCTCAGAGATCCAAAACTCTTCCAGTCACAAAAATTCCCTCCTAACCTCTTGCTCCTTCACACTTAACTTTCCCATCCTCTGTCTTCCCCCTTGCCTCCTATAGCTGTCACAGTTGTGTACATCCATTCCACTTATAGCCACCACTCCCCCTGGAAACATATATAGAAGACAGTGGAAGATGAAGTAACCAGTTCTCCTGCCTTGCCAAATTATATACAGAAGACAGTGAAAGCTGAGGTAATCAGTCCCTTAGCCTTGAGCCATTCAGTACTGTACTTTGTATTACAAAAAAGCCACTGATTGGCAAAACATCTTCAATATAAAGATTCCCAGGTATTACACACGTCTTTTTCATCAACTTATCAGTATCTTATACCACTGATGCAACAATTCTGTCATTCTATTTCCCATTGTTTTGTTCTGTGGATGTGGTGAAAATGGAGCAGATAACCAAGTAGGACTGCAGTGTGTGAAACCACAGAGCCACCAATGGAGCAAAGCTGCTTCTCTTGTACTTTCCCACTGTTGACTGATGCAGATATACAATATAATGATGAAATAATTAAAGTTCTTATATCAAAGTGGTAATTCTCACCCTGATCCTGATCCTCCAACAATAGCAATCTTCTTGCCAGCTGGAACAGTGAAACTTAATTTATCTAAAATTATATTCCCTGATGTGTATGCAAAGCTGACATTGTTGAAAGTTATTGTTGCCTCCTCTTGAGAAATTGTCAATGGAACTGCATTTGGAGCATTCTGTTGAAAAATGCAATGAATAATAATGTAATGAAGTCAATACAGCAATACATCCAAAAAATAAATGTTTGTAAAACATTTAATATCTATATTAGTTATAAATATACATACAAATGCATACAAGTGTAGCCCAAGAAAAGAACTGTCTATGGGAGAAAGCTCCATTCATTTATATTGTCCACAAAGGTTATAGGACCCTACAGTCATTAAGCACTTTGTATAATAGAACTTACTGCAATGTTTACCACGCTATACCTGAGCAACAGATAAGTTATGAAGCAGGAAGATGGGGAAAAAAAAAAAAAATGAAAATATAGCATCATACAATTTGAGAAGGAAAAATCTCATATAGTAGAAGAAAATGTCCTTATAATAACTATTATACCAAGCCTGTTCTTTGAAGCACACAAACAGAACATCAGCAGCAGCATAGGATAAGTTTATAAATGGGACAGAGTCAACAAGACACACAATTGGTGTCAGTGTTCCACAGGGAAGAGTACCTGGGCTATTGTTATGGAATGTCTACTTTAATGACCTCCATCTCATTCCAGAATCCCATGCATATCCAAACAACTGTACTCTGACATTTACTTAGCCAAGAGAGGAAATGCTCTAAGCTGCTATATCAATTAACAGCTAAAGCCACATCAGCCTGAGGAAAATGATGGCAGGTCATATTTGTTCCTGAAAAAACACAAATAATGACTGTTTCTAGGCACCATGATGGTAATGCTGGAGCAACAATAAGAATAAGTGGGAGAGTGTTGGTACCCAGAGATGAAGTTGATATTCTTGGGGTGAAATTTGACTCCAAACTGACTATGAACCACGTTGTAAATCTTGCAATAAAACAGCCAGGAAACTTACAGCACTTAGACGTATCTTGCATCTACTTAACAGCAGAGGATGCAAGATTCTATATGAGGGACAACTTGGGGTAGCTTAACATAAATTGGACGGGTAAATGAGTGAGTGTGGGTGGACAGGTGCGAGCTGATTCTTCCTAGCATGGGCCTGCTGCAGTGTTCCCTCCTTCTTTTGATAGATTTATCGATAAGATATTAGGAAAATGAAAAGATGCCAGTTACTGCAGTATTTTTTCGTTCTTATGTTGTATAATGAAAACGTGTACATGTGTATATCGAGTGTTAAGAGGTGGGATAAGGGGAGGGGAGAGGGAATAAGAGTGTGTGATTTTTAGAGGGAGGATCAATTGAGGGGATGGTAGGGGGAAGGAAGATAAGGGTGTGGAGAGAGAGAGTCGAGCCGTGGGGATGGGCTTTTACCAGCTCCATTGTATCCTTCCTGCTTCCGGCCGTCTGGGTAATACATCAGGGCTCACATTTCCACTTGTTTTCTGCCAGACTAAGTTTTCACTCACACCTCAAGTATGCCTCACTTTCTTGGACTACCTGTCTCCCAACTCATCTGCAACTTTTTGACAAAATAGAGAACAAAGCAAGATGATTCTTCTCTTGCCTGGACTCAACCTGGACAGATCTGTCATTTCAGCAGAGCCTTCAACACAGGAGGGATGTGGGTGGCCTTACTGTTACATACAAGGCCAACATTGTCAAGGCACCACACTTGGCTCGACTCCAAGGACAGTGAGAATTGAGCTTCTACACAAGCTGGACAGCAAGCAGCAACTACATTCTGTACCCATCTCCAGAACATCGCTTTATCTGAGATCATTTATTCCTAGGATGACTTGTCTGGAACATGTCCATACAGTATGACATTAATGAAATAAAGTCAGCTGACCAAATGAAATCACTGGCCCACAGATGGCTCCAGCTTCATCTTGTTCTTTATCTTAACAATAAAAAGGCTTTCAAATGAGCTGATGTAGGCAACAGCTCTTAACTTGTAAATTAGGAACCCTAAACCTAACCTTGTAAAACCCTGTAAAAAAAAAAAAATGCATGGTTTTAAAGAAGCAACAGCGAGTGTAAGAGGTAGACAGGATACAAGGAAAATGTCAACAGTGGGTAAGAGAGAAATGTTTATAAGTTTATAAATTAAAAACAAAAAATGAAATAGTTAGGGCAAGACATAAGCAACTTTGAAAGAAAGGTGGGCTAGAGAGAGTACAGATGATGTGGAGGGAGTCAGTAAGGTATGAGGTAGATTAAAGAATGCAGTATCAGTGTAAAGCAGAACTCTGTGGATGTAAGAGGGTGTATACAGCAGGAAAAGAAATGATTGGTGGAATGACAAGGTAAAGAGGGAGGTAAGGGTAAATAAAAACTGGCATACGAGAGGTTATAACAGGGGTGGACGATGTCAAATTCTGATCCATGCTCAATATATTAAACAAAGCCTTAAAATTTTTAAAATCATATTTTTGGCACCAGAAGCACTACACAGGAAGAGATTATAGGATTCAAAATTACGTTCCCTCCAAGGTTGATAGAGGTAAGCCTGGTCAACCATTTCCCTGAATTTCCTGTTAAGAACCAGGAAATTGTTTACCAGAGCACAATTTACCTTCCTCTTAATTAGTTGCACTTAATCAACTAGCTTGCCCATATAATAGGAGGATACATGCACATACTGGACCACTGGTCATTCTTTCCAAATTACCCTTAACCTTCTAATTAGCATTTCAAATTAACTTGTATCCAGTTGCAAGATGAGGATAAGACCAAAATTGAGAGGAGGGGGAGGAAGCAAAATGCTTTCAAGCAATTTAATCTGAAGCACTCACGAGAAATAATTCTGTAAATGTTTCAGCGATACTGCACCAGGGCTATTATATTCAACAACAAACAACATATCCAGATATTATGATAATATAAAAATGTTTGAATATATGCACAATGTTTCTTGAAGAGGCCTACTTACTGTAATAGCAGCAGGCTGTTTCATCAGTGTGAACATGGTCTGCATGTCAATTAGGGCCTGGCGTACTTCACGATAAACTGACCCTAGGAAGTTCAGTGGTAGAGACAGTTGAAACAAAAGTCCATTAACCATCACAAGGTCACCAACTGTTAAATGACCTGCAATACATAAACAATACTCAATATAATTACATAAACCATAACATTCCACAAGTGGTCATCAATAGATTGCTAATATGTCCTTAGCATGTAAAGAATTGAGGATTAAGAAATTGTTAAAATTACATAGTCATTTTTCCACCAGGAAATGATAAAAAAAAAAAAAATACAATTCAAATGACCTTTTGAACTGCAATATCCCCCATCCATTCTTCAGAGTACAGAAATTTTAATCCTGTTAACCTGTTTTCCTGAATCCCTGCATAAATGTTGCCTTGCTCACACTAACAGCATGTCAAGACCAAAAAAACTGCTTGTCTACAATCACTCAATTCTAACACACACACTTGTGCATTATTTTTTTTTTAAACTCTGGCTGTCTCCCACCAGGTAGGGTGACCCAACAAAGAAGAAACCACTATTAACCCTTTGACTGTTTCAGGGCCCTCTCTGAAACTGTCATTCTATGTCGCCAAATATTCGAAAAAAAAAAAAAATATATTTTTTCTTATGAAAATGTTAGGAATATTTTTAGTAGTGTTTTAAGCCTAAAAAAATTTTTTTGCCATCAGTACTTACCGAGATATAGAGCCACAAAGTTTGCAGAAAGTGACGTGCGTACGGCAACAGCGGTGACCGCCGCCCACCCGGTATTCTTTTATTTACTCTAATTCAAAGGTTTCTTGCATTTTTCAATATTTTTCTGTTCCAGGTAACTTATGTGGCCTGTGAGACCAATGTAAGGTGCATTGTTCAAATATACACTCATTGTTTACAACACAATAACAGAACAAACTTTATCACTATTAGTTTGTGTATACACTTTGTTTACACAAACAAACAATACAAAACAATGTTTATTACTATTGTTCCATAATATATATATACATATGTACAGTCACTAAACACGTTCCTAGAACTGCTGCAGCTTGTGGAACTCTCTGAAACATGGGTATATGCAGAGGGGCACTTCACACTCCTCACACATAAAACGAGTGTCTTTGCGTGTTTGTGGGCGTTTTGTGGTATGCATACATACATAACACCTCTTCTGAGCATTTTTCTTGGCAGTAGTAGGAGGCAGCTGTATGGGGTAGTGATCACCAGGCCTCAAACGAGATGACGTCTGTGGGCGCTGGTCTATCGCAGGTGTTGCTCCTTGGTACTTTGCGATTATTTGTCTGATTACTGACAGGCAAAATTCACCATATTTTGGTGTTTTGTTGGTCTTCAACTTGTATATGTTATAAGCATTTAGCATAGAGATATCAACAAGATGGAAAAAAGTTTTATATACCACTTATAACTCTTGCGTACACAGTCTGCAAACCCAATCTGCATGTCACATTTGTCCACTAAGCGCATATTGAGGTTGTAGTCCATGACAGCTGCAGGCTTTAGAATGGGTTCATTGGTCTCTCTGTTGTCCCTGCCACTGGGTACCATTTTGTTTCTGTGAACTGATGTCAACAATGTGACATCACGTTTATCATGCCACCGAAATGCCATGATGTCATTGGCAGCAAAGGCTTGCACCTCACCTCTGCGAGTGCCAGCGTTGAACCTTGGCATATGTTTACGATTACCAAGCACTGTGCCACACACGTCTGTCAAGTTCACTCGCAAGAAATCACTGAGTAAGGGGCTTGTGTACCAGTTATCAGTAAATAACATATGCCCCTTACCAAGATATGGTTCCATCATTGTTCGAACCACATCACCAGAGATACCCAATAACTTCATGGTATCTCTCAAAGTATTACTGCCAGTGTACACAATGATATCCAAAACTAGACCACTTCTGCAATCACACAGTACAAATAGCTTTATACCAAAGCGTTTCCTCTTGCTTGGTATATATTGCTTGAATGAGAGTCTTCCTTTGAATAAAATCAAGGACTCATCAATAACAAGCTTCCTGAAGGGATAAAAATACATGCAGCACTTTTGTTTCAGGTACATAAACACATTTCTGATCTTATATAACCTGTAGCTTCTGTCAGGCCTGGTTTTGTCTGAAAAGTGTAACATACGTAACAGCATCAGGAAACGATTGACACCTATAATGTCACTAAAACCTGGAGTTGAAATCAGGCGTTCTGTTGCCCAGTATGTGGTGACAGTGTGCTTATACACATGTGGCATAAGCATTATTGTGGCAAAAAACAGGTACATCTCTGCCACAGTTGTCTCCTTCCACTTGTGTAGCCGTGATTTTGGTGAGAGAATTGTATTTGCCATGGTGTAATCACAGTATGTGTTTGTTTCCCTGACAATGATGTCCATCAGGGGTTCATCGAAGAATAACTCAAAGCAGTCCAGTTCACTGGCATTGTTCCCAAGTGGACAAGATGGCTTTATTCCACTTTGTGTTGCATCAAAGTCATGGGACTGGGAACAAACTCGTCACCGTCCTGCCAATCCCAGATGCGGTCTGCTGGTGGGGTCTGGATATTGTACCGTGGTTGTGGTTGTGCAGGTTGTGGTGGTGCAGGTTGTGGGAGTGTGGGGTAGGGTGAGGCTGGTTGTTGTGCTGCGTCAGCAGCGTGGGTAGTAGCGTGGCCCGCTGATGGTGCCACATGGGCCGTGCCACCCTCACTATCACCACCACTGCCTCCTCCCTCACTGTCACCATTCATACCCATCGTTACAATATCGTCATCTTCACTATCAGGTCGTGGTGTAGGGCCACGGGATGTGCTCCCAGAGTTTCTCCTTCCCCTTGGAACAACATATGAAACACTACCAGACCGCATGCTACGTCGTACATACTGCCGCTTCACTGGGGAATATTCACTCTCACTGTCACTAGAACTTCTTTCAATGACCTTGAAATCACTATCACTATCACTGCTATCATCTGGGTGTTGTACACGACCAAATAGTTTCCTCTTTCGTCCTGGTACAGGCGAACGTGAACGTGAGCAAGCCGGCACAGCACCAGAGGTGGAAGGTTGTGGGTCATCTGGGTTTTCATCACTAATTACGCTATCCTGGGCACTTTTTCCGGTAACACTCACTTCAAAACCCTGGAATTCACTGTCACTGACATTTTCATCGCTGTTAGAGCTATCACTTGGGAACAAAAGACCTCCAATCCGCCGAGGAGTGAGGAACTTCTTACCGAGAGGCATGGTGAAAATGGACTAACATGGCGTTCCCACAATGCACCGCTGGGTCCCAGATTTTTTTCACAGGGTGCACACCGACCACTGAGACCCATTCTCTCTCGTGTAGGCCTACCAGGCCTTTGGCGCTTGATTTGAAGCCGCTAGAATTTGTGCGTATAAATACGTCAGAAACATTGGCTCGTAAGACGTATTTATACGTCGGAAACAGTCAAAGGGTTAATGTCACTCATTAAATTACTGCTATATCAGAAGACTGCTGACATCACAGTCTGGATGGCCCTCCAAACTGCAACATCCCTACCCCTAGCATTTAAAACCTCCCTCTAACCTTTCCTAGGATGACCCCTACCCCTCATTCCCTTTACTGGAGTTTACCTGGAGAGAGTTCCGGGGGTCAATGCCCCCGTGGTCCAGTCTGTGACCAGGCCTCATGGTGGATCAGAGCCTGATCAACCAGGCTGGTGCTGCTGGCTGCACGCAAACCAACGTACGAGCCACAGCCCGGCTGATCAGGAACCGACTTTAGGTGCTTGTCCAGTGCCAGCTTGAAGACTGCCAGGGGTCTGTTGGTAATCCCCCTTATGTATGCTGGGAGGCAGTTGAACAGTCTCGGGCCCCTGACACTTATTGTATGGTCTCTTAACGTGCTAGTGACACCCCTGCTTTTCATTGGGGGGATGTTGCATCGTCTGCCAAGTCTTTTGCTTTCATAGTGAGTGATTTTCGTGTGCAAGTTCGGTACTAGTCCCTCTAGGATTTTCCAGGTGTATATAATCATGTATCTCTCCCGCCTGCGTTCCAGGGAATACAGGTTTAGGAATCTCAAGCGCTCCCAGTAATTGAGGTGTTTTATCTCCGTTATGTGCGCCGTGAAGGATCTCTGTACATTTTCTAGGTCAGCAATTTCACCTGCCTTGAAAGGTGCTGTTAGTGTGCAGCAATATTCCAGCCTAGATAGAACAAGTGACCTGAAGAGTGTCATCATGGGCTTGGCCTCCCTAGTTTTGAAGGTTCTCATTATCCATCCTGTCATTTTTCTAGCAGATGCGATTGATACAATGTTATGGTCCTTGAAGGCGAGATCCTCCGACATGATCACTCCCAGGTCTTTGACGTTGGTGTTTCGCTCTATTTTGTGGCCAGAATTTGTTTTGTACTCTGATGAAGATTTAATTTCCTCGTGTTTACCATATCTGAGTAATTGAAATTTCTCATCGTTGAACTTCATATTGTTTTCTGCAGCCCACTGAAAGATTTGGTTGATGTCCGCCTGGAGCCTTGCAGTGTCTGCAATGGAAGACACTGTCATGCAGATTCGGGTGTCACTGGCAAAGGAAGACACGGTGCTGTGGCTGACATCCTTGTCTATGTCGGATATGAGGATGAGGAACAAGATGGGAGCGAGTACTGTGCCTTGTGGAACAGAGCTTTTCACCGTAGCTGCCTCGGACTTTACTCTGTTCACGACTACTCTCTGTGTTCTGTTAGTGAGGAAATTATAGATCCATCGACCGACTTTTCCTGTTATTCCTTCAGCACGCATTTTGTGCGCTATTACGCCATGGTCACACTTGTCGAAGGCTTTTGCAAAGTCTGTATATATTACATCTGCATTCTTTTTGTCTTCTAGTGCATTTAGGACCTTGTCGTAGTGTCTAGAACACCTCAACCCCTTCTCAGCCCTCTGAATAAAACTTTTAGTAGCTCAACACATCTTGCAAACTCTGAATTCTCATCAAAATATTCACACCACATATGGCCTTCAAACATGGCATTGCTACTGCCTCCAGCCTCCTCCTCACTTCAATATGCAAACCCATGCTTCACACCTATACAACAGTTGTTTTCACTGTACTCTAGTACACCTCCCATTTTGCCTCCATGGATCAAGTTTGTTGAGTCTGTCAATGCACCACCCACCTTTTTTCCTTATCAATTCTACAGTTCGCCTTATTTCTCACAGAACTATCTACTGACAAGTCCACAGATGTACGTGTATACACATTTACCATGATTTTCACAAAGAACTTATCAACATGACTTTGATGACAAAGCTTGCATAATTATATCAAGCAAGCTGTGCTTAATTACTGTTTTAACTTTGTGAAAAGTGAGTCAGTATGTACAAAATTAAAATTATTTACTGATAAATAATGATAGCCACATAAAATTTTATAAAAATCTGGGTTGCTTGAGAAGCATGCAGTTACATGAAACAATGAGAAAAGGCATGAAATCCTCTCCCATCTGATGAAAAAGCATCCTCACTAAGCATCAAAGTGAAAGGTAGACACTTTCTCTACCCCATGAGGTTCATAGGCATCCTTGCTGAGAGAGGGTACTTTCATTTACAGTGAAAATAACATGAACCCCTAACAAAAAAAAAGATGTTCATTAAAAAACCTATGTTCCTAAAAAAAAAAAAAAAATGCTTAAATATTTGTAGTACATCATTCAAGAATTTCCATTTCCAAAATCCTCCATTTATTCAATAGCAATTTTTTATTTTTTAATATTTGATATGCCAATTACCTGCAATAATTTCCTTGGTTGCCAGAACCATCATTGCTGACAAAGCAATGCTGAAAATTGCATTCTGACCCCAGTTGAGTAATGCCAAGGATGTAGCAGTTTTCAAGGAGGCTCGCTCATACTTCTGCTGGTACTTGTCATATTGGTCAGCCTCGTGGATCTCATTGTTGAAGTACTGAAAGAAATGCCACCATCAAATTTGCTAATGAAGAACACACGCAAAATAATTCTCTTAAATTCCAAAGAAAGAAATGTGTACCTGTAGTTACCATATGTATACAGTACTCTACTGTATAAGATTTTAAGACCAAATTTTCAGACAATGTAGTGAGTGGCCAACCTTCAAAAGTTGAAATCCTTACATGCAGATTTCTGCTTCTTTGATACAAAAAGACCAAGAAAGCACTCAATAACAATATTTTACTTTAAATGTGTACAAATAAAACTTGATAATCATGTTGTTTCAACTGTGCTGGTCAGGCTACAGGGAGACCTGGTCAGGCTCCAGGGACACCTGGTCAGGCTCCAGGGACACCTGGTCAGGCTCCAGGGACACCTGGTCAGGCTCCAGGGACACCTGGCCAGGCTCCAGGGACACCTAGTCAGGCACTGTTATGAGTTCTAATCCTCCCTCCTTAAGCTTTCCCTCATTCTTGCTTCAGTTTACAGTGGAACCTCTACTTGCTCATTTGCAGTCAATTTTCCTCATTTAAAGTAATTGAAATGCAATTAATCTGTTCCAGTGGAATTCTGTACTTCAATAATTTCGCTAATACCAACTCTACGGCTTATTTATCTATCTCACTTAATCTAATATGACTTAATAAACAATATAAATAACAGAGAAACCTGACATATACTCTAAAATTAATAAAATATAAATAATTTGTAATTTTTATTCATACAAAAAATGTAAGATTTACTGTTATGCTTTATTGCAATAATTGTATAAATAAAGTCAACCCATTCATGAATGCATATTGGAATGGACAGTGACATCATTTGTTTACTCGAACATAGCCAAAACAATCGAACATTTCAAGGTACTTTTTGTCGTGAAAACAATCAAAATCATATCTATTTCTGTAATATATCTTCCATTCTATCAAACGAGACAAAAACAATGAGAATACAACAATAAAAACCATGTGAAAATACTGCTAAGGGGTGACTAATTGCTGAGAAGTGGACATCATTATTTATGCTTAGATTTCTTTCATTTTTGGTATACATTAACCCCTTGACTGTCACAACCCCCAATCCTGATGTGTCTCCTGGGGTCGCAAAATTTAAAAAAAAAAAAAAAAAAAAAAAAAAAAAATCTTATGAAATGATAGAGAATCTTTTCCCGATTGTAATGACACCAAAAAAAAAATGAAATTTGATGGAAAACTGATGGAATTATGCTCTTGCGAAGTTAGCGACCTCGGCGATATTTACAAATCGGCTCTTTCGCCCACTTTGAGCCCTATTTTCGGCTAATTCCGTTGTTCCAGTCGACCAAATTCATAGCTATTTCTTTAGAACTCCATTTGTTCTATTGATTGAGTACAAGGAACTGCCCATTTACTAATTTCAACTACCCAATAATGTGGTCAGAAATTTGCAATTTGGCGAATTTCACGAAAGTTAAAAAATATGACAATTTCAAAATAAGGTCCAGAATGAACAATGCAGACATACCTCGCTCTAAAATAACATTTTCTTTGTTCATCAGTCATGTCTCCAGGCCCCTCTGATATTACTCTTGCTTTCTACTTTGAATTTTTATTCAAACAAAAAATAGAAGACTTACTATTATGCAGACTACTGCAACATTGTAATAATTGTATAAATAACATCAACCCATTCATGACTGCATATTAGAATGGCTAGTTGGACATTTATTGGACAAGGACATCATTTGTTTACTTTTGAACATGGGCAAAAATCAAACATTTCCCCTACTTTGAGCTCCATTTCCAGGTTCTTTTTATAGTAAAATCAATCAAAATCACTTCTATGTCTATAATATGTTTTCCATTCTATCAAATGAGACCAAGAAAATGAGAATACAACCATAAATACTATACGAAAATAGACCACAAAGTCGGTATTTTAATTAAAAAAAAAACGGTCGAAGTTTTTTTTTCTCATTATGCACTGCGTGCTCCAGGATTTTTTTATATGGTGCACATTGACCACACAGACCCATTCTCTCACATGTGGGCCTACCAGCTTTCTCCTGCTTGATTTGAAGCCGCTAGAACTTATGAGTATATATACGTCAAACACGGTGCCTCGTAAGACGTATATATAAGGCCGTGACAGTCAAAGGGTTAAGAAGCATCTTTCCATCATACATTGCCCAAGTTTCAGTAAGATAGTCCAACAAACAAATGAGACACAATTCCCTAGATCAAGAGCAAGAGCCCCTCACCAGCGTCAAGGAACCTGCCTTGAGGTCTGCTCGCTTATGGAAATTTTGCTCACGTATGGAAGCAAAAACTCGACCCATCGACTGCTCATATTTGGAAAAACTTACACGTGGATGTGCTCGCAAGTAGAGGTTCCACTGTATAAGTAAGGCACATCCTGGCTGAAAAGGATAATGCAAACAATTATTATTAAGATTATTATTTTGTGGGAAGTGCACTGAGGCAGTAGGCTGGTAGACAGCAACCACCCAGGTAGGCACTACCGTCCTGCCAAGTGAGTGTGAAACCAAAACCTGTAACTGTTTTACATGGTACGATTGCTGGTGTCTTTTTTTCTGTCTCATAAATATGCTGGATAACAGGTATATCTTGCTACTTCTACTTACACTTAGGTCCTACTACAAAGGCATGCACATGCCTATATATATACACACACATCTAGGTTTTTTCTAGGTAGTAGGTTGGTAAACAGCAACCGCCCAAGAAGGTACTACCATCCTGCCAAGTGAGTGTAAAATGAAAGCCTGTAATTGTTTTACATGATGGTAGGATTGCTGGTGTCCATTTTTCTGTCTCATAAACATGCAAGATTTCAGGTATGTCTTGCTTCTTCTACTTACACTTAAGTCACACTGCACATACATGTACAAGGATATATATATACATACCCCTCTGGGTTTTCTTCTATTTTCTTTCTAGTTCTTGTTCTTGTCTATTTCCTCTTATCTCCATGGGGAAATGGAACAGAATTCTTCCTCTGTAAGCCATGCATGTTGTAAGAGGCGTCTAAAATGCCGGGAGCAAAGGCCTAGTAACCCCTTCTCCTGTATAAATTACTAAATTTAAAAAGAGAAACTTTCGTTTTTTTTTTTGGGCCACCCTGCCTTGGTGGGATACGGCCAGTCTGTTAAAAAAAAAAATCTAGGATTTTCTTTTTTCTTAACAGCTCTTGTTCTTCTTTATTTCCTCTATTCTCCATTGGGAAGTGGAAAAGAATCTTTCCTCTTTAAGCCATGTGTGTCATATGAGGTGACTACAATGAGGGGAGCAATGGGCTAGTAACCCCTTCTCCTGTATATATTACTAAAAAAAAGAGAAGGAATACTTTACAAAACTGGGATGCTTGAATGTGCGTGGATGTAGTGCGGATGATAAGAGAGAGACGATTGCTGATGCTATGAATGAAAAGAAGTTAGACGTCCTGGCCCTAAGTGAAACAAAGCTGAAGGGGTTAGGGGAGCTTCAGTGGGGAAAAATAAATGGGATTAGGTTAGGCATATCTGAGAGAGTTAGAGCAAAGGAAGGGGTAGCAATAATGATAAAGGATCAGTTATAGAAGGAGAAGAGGGAATATAAATGTATGAATTCAAGGATTATATGGATTAAAATAAGGGTCAGATGCAAAAACTGGGTTATAGTAAGCATGTATGCACCTGGACAAGAGAGGAGTGTAGAGGAGAGACAGAGATTTCGGGAGATGTTAAGCGAATGTAGAGGAACTTGTGAACCAAGTGAGAGAGCAATTGTGGTAGAGGACCTAAATGATAAAGTAGAAGAAACATTTAGAGAGGGTGTGATAGGTAAATTTGGGGTACCAGGTATAAAGGATAATGGGAGCCCTTTGACTGGACTTTGTATAGAACGGGGTTTAGCTATAGGTAACATATATTTTAAGAAAAAGAGGATAAATAAGTATACAAGATATGATGTAGGGCATAATGACAGTAGTTTGTTGGACTACGTATTTGTAGATATAAGACTGTTGAGTACATTTCAGGATGTACATGTTTATAGAGGGGCCACAGCTATTGATATAACTGTGGTCACTTTTTAGTTGTAGCTATAGTGAGAGTAAAAGGTAGATGGGATACAAGGTAAACAGAAGCAGCAAGTAAGAGAGAGGTGAAGGTTTATAAACTAAAAGAGGAGGCAGTTAAGGTAAAATATAAACAACTGTTGGAGGATAGATGGGCTAGTAAGAGTATAGGCAATAGGGTCGAAGATGTATGAGGTAGGTTTAAGAATGTAGTGTTAAAGTGTTCAGCAGAAGTTTGTGGTTACAGGATAGTGGGTGCGGGAGGGAAGAAGAGCGACTGGTGGAAACATAGTAAAAAGGGAGAAAAAGTAAGCATATAAGAGGTTTTTACAAAGTAGAAGTGATGCAAGGAGGAAGAGTATATGGAGAGAAAAAGAGAGGTTAAGAGAGTGGTGAAGTAATGTAAAAAGAGAGCAAATGAGAGTGGGTGAGATATTATCAACAAATTTTGTTGAAAATAAGAAAAAGTTTTGGAGTGAGATTAACAAGTTAAGGAAGCCTAGGGAAATGATTGGATTTGACAGTTAAAAATAGGAGAGGAGAGTTATTAAATGGAGAGTTAGAGGTATCGGGAAAATGGAGGGAATATTCTGAGGAATTGTTAAATGCTGATGATGATAGGGAGGCTGTGATTTCGTGTGTATGGCAAGGAGGAATAACATCTTGTAGGAGTGAGGAGGAGCCAGTTGTAAGTGTGGGGGAAGTTCGTGAGGCAGCGGTAGAATGAAAGGGGGTAAGGCAGCTGGGACTGATGGGATAAAGACAGAAATGTTAAAAGCAGGTGGGGATACAGTTTTGTAGTAGTTAGTGCTATGATTTAATAAATGTATAGAAGAGGGTAAGGTAACTAGGGATGGTAGAGAGCATGCATAGTTTTTTTTGTATAAAGGCAAAGGGGACAAAAGAGAGTGCAAAAATAAAAAGGGAATAAGTCTGTTGAGTATACCTGGTGAAGTGTATGGTCAAGTTATTATGGAAAGAATTAAGAGTAAGACAGAGTAGGATAGCTGATGAACAAGGAGGTTTTAGGAAAGGTAGGGGGTGTGTAGACCAAGTGTTTACAGTGAAATATATAGGTGAACAGTATTTAGATAAGGGTAAAGAGGTTTTTGTGGCATTTATTGATTTGGAAAAGGCGTATGACAGGGTGGATAAGGGGGCAATGTGGCAGATGTTGCAGGTGTATGGAATAAAAGGTAAGTCACTGAAAGGAGTGAAGAGTTTTTGTGTGTATAGTGAGGTTCAGGTTAGAGTATGTAGGAGAGAGGGAGATTATTTCCAAGTAAAAGTAGGCCTTAGACAAGGATGTGTGATGTCACCTTCGTTATTCAATATATTTATAGATGGCGTGGTAAGAGTAGTGAATGCACGGGTGTTGAAAAGAGGTGTGGGGTTAAAAGATAAAGAACCTAACACAAAGTGAGAGTTGTCACAGTTGCTCTTTGCTGATGAAACTGTGCTTTTGGGAGATTCGGAATAGAAGTTGCAGAGGTTGGTGGATGAGTTTGGTAGGGTATGTAAAAGAAGAAGAAAATTAAAAGTGAATATAGGAAAGAGTAAGGTGATGAGGATAACAAAAAAATTAGGTGATGAAAGATTTGATATCAGATTGGAGGGGGAGAGTATGGAGGTGGTGAATGTATTCAGATATTTGAGAATGGACATGTCAGCAGATGGGTCTATGAAAGGATGAGGCGAATCACAGAACTGATGATGGGAAAAGGGTGAGTGGTACACTAAGGAGTCTGTGGAGGCAAAGAACTTTGTTTGTGGAAGCAAAGAGGGGAATGTATGAGAGTATAGTTATACCAACACTCTTATATGGGTGTGAAGCATGGGTGGTGAATGCTCCAACAAGGAGAAGCCTGCAGGCAGTGGAGATGTCATGTCGGAGGGCAATGTGTGGTGTGAATATAATGCAGAGAATTTGTACTTTGGAAATTAGGTGGAGGTGCGGGATTTTCAAGAGGGCCGAGGGGGGTTGTTGAGGTGGCTCAGACAAGTAGAGAGGATGGAATGAAATAGAATGATTGCAAGAGTGTATAAATCTGTAGTGGAGGGAAGGCGAGGTAGGGGTCAGCCTAGGAAAGGTTGAGGGGAGAGGGTAAAGGAGATTTTGCATGCGAGGGGCATGGACTTCCAGCAAGCAAGCGTGAGCGTATTTGATAGGAGTGAATGGAGATAAATGGTTTTTAGGACTTAACATGCTGTTGGAGTGTGAGAAAGGTAACATTTATGAAGGGATTCAGGGAAACTGGCAGGCTGGACTTGAGTCCTAGAGCTGTGAAGTACAGTGTCTGCACTCTGGAGGAGGGGTGTTAATGTTGCAGTTTTATAACTGTAGTGTAAGCACACCTCTGGCAAGACAGTGATGGAGTGAATGATGATGAAAGTTTTCCTTTTCTGGGCCACCCTGCCTTGGTGACAAGCAACCAATGTGTTAATAAATAAATAAAATATACTGAAGGTAACTTTCTCCCCACAAATGGGAAGAAATCAGAATGGGGGCACGTCACAAGCGGTGTTCCACAGGGCGTGTGGGCCCCTTGTTGTTCACAATTTACATAAACGACATAGATGAGGGAATAAATAGCGACATAAGCAAATTTGCTGACACCAAAATAGGCCATCCAATTCATTCTAATGAGGACATTAGAGCACTCCAGGATGATTTGAATAGACTGATGAAGTGGTCGGAGAAGTGGCAGATGCAGTTTAATATAGGCAAATGCAAAGTTCTAAATGTTGGACAGGAAAATAACCATGCTGCATATAAACTAAATAATGTAGATCTTAATTTTACTGATTGCAAAAAGGATTTAGGAGTTCTGGTAGGCAGTAATCTGAAACCAAGACAACAGTGTAAGTGTTTGCAACAAAGCTGACAGTATCCTTGGCTTCATATCAAGAAGTATAAATAATAGATGTCCTCAGGTTTTTCTTCAACTCTATACATCTTTGGTTAGGCCTCATTTAGATTATGCTGCACAGTTCTGGTCACCGTATTACAGAATGGATACAAATGCACTGGAAAACGTACAAAGGAGGATGACAAAGTTGATCCCATGTATCAGAAATCTTCCCGATGAGGATAGACTGAGGGCCCTGAATCTGCACTCTCTAGAAAGGCATAGAATTAGGGAGGATATGACTGAGATGTATAAATGGAAAACAGGAATAAATGAAGGGGATGTAAAAAGTGTGCTAAAAATATTTAGCCTAGACAGGACTCGCAGCAATGGCTTTAAGTTGGAGAAATTCAGATTCAGGAAGGATATAGGAAAGCACTGGTTTGGTAATAGAGTTGTGGATGAGTGGAATAAACTCCCGAGTACCGTCATAGAGGCTAAGACGTTACATAGTTTTAAAAATAGGTTAGATAAGTACACGAGTGAGTGTGGGTGGGTGCGAGTTGGACCTGACTAGCTTGTGCTACTAGGTCAGACGCCATGCTCCTTCCTTAAGTGAACATGACCTGACCTAACTAGGTTAAGGCATTGACCAGTAGGCCTCCTGCAGTGCTCCTTCTTTCTTATGTTCTTAGAGTAAGGTGAACCAGGTTACAGAGAGGAGAAAGAAGGGTGTCACCCACCCATTCCTCAATAAGTTCACCCAGGAACACCAGTAACTGTAAAAACCATGAAGGCAGAAATGCCTAAACAGTGGACAAACTGCTAAAATGTTCCACAGTCAGCAGCATACCACAAACTATACAGGGAGGGAGGCAGAAGCACACACAAACAGATGGCTATGGATGAGATGCTGCTGCCTGATCCTCAACTGACAGCTTCATCTCAAAATGATGATTCCTGTTGAAGGAGGAAGGCCAAACACCTAAGTCCTGTTGAACCCTGAATAACTTATGCCTAGTATGTTGGACCCACTGGACATACAACTGCCCAAGGACGCACCTAGGAATATGGCCTATAAAGTCACTAAAGAAAAGTCTACAGAGTGGCTAACAGCAGCAGCCCCTGTCTCGGTATGCATGTGCTCATTTCCTAGTACATCAACATGGCCCAAACACCAACAGAACTCTATATCCTCATGCCATGCATGGAGATGAGCTAACCACTCCTGAATCTTCTGGACTACAGTCTGAACAGAAACATGTTGGGCTACGGCAGACAGCACACTGGGACTCTGAGTACAGAGAACCGACCAAGAACCAACTATGCCAGCTATCAAGACAAGAGCATTGCATCGAGCTCCACACAATAAAAGTCCTCACAAGTGAACACAGCAAAGTAAACACAACCCTTGCTCTCTGACCTGTCAGTTGCTGCTTTACATGCAAGGGAGAGGAAATTCTACTCATTTAGGCAACTTAGTTGTAAAAATAAACTTCATTTACAGCACTCTTCTATCTCTGCAGCAATGTACTTTACTTATTACCAACCTTAACAGTCTCATAGTTGATGAGAGAATCAATAGCTTTGTTTCCAGCTTCATTCTCAGCTTTATTCATCTTTATTCGAAATTTTGTACGCCACTGAGTGATACCCAAGGTGAATGCTGCGTATGTTGCGATGGACAATACGGTCACACCAGCAAATTCAAAACCACATTTATATGCCTGAAAAGTAAGCAGTAAAATTTGAAAATACAAAATAAAATTAACCAAATTATGTATCACATGTTTTTTATTCACTTCCTCACTATATACAAATAAAAGATAAATGGATTAATTCCATTTTTCAGAAAAGTATACCAGTTATGCTTCATTAGTTGAGTGTTATCTACAAAGATAAAAGAAAATTCTAGTGCAATGTGTGCAAGACTATGTTAAAAAAGTATTTTGGAGAGAATATGCCTGCAATGTGAAGAATGCTAAGCTACACAAGCATCTGCAGCTTTTTTGTTCTAACGACCCTGCTGTATCCCATCAAGGCAGGGCGACCTAAATAGAAAAACAAAAGTTTCTCTCTTCAAATTTAGTGATTTATACAGGAGAAGGGGTTACTAGCCCCTTGTTCCCAGCATTTCAGTTGTCTTACGACATATATGGCTTACAGAGGAAGAATTCTTTTCTACTTTCCCATGAATAATGTACAGTGGACCCCCGGTTATCGGCCGGTTCAGTTATCAGCCAACTCGGTTATCAGCCGTTTTTTTGGCGCCCAGTTATCGGCTGTTAATTTGGTTATCGGCCACTTGGGAGGCATCCATCCGCCGGCTGGGGCTGCATGCGAGTCAGTTTGGCCTTGTCTCTGGGCGAGTGAGGAAGCTTCTGCTCATTCATCCCAACATTTTGCTATAGTCCATTGTTTTTTATGGTTATTGATCGAGTACAACTGGAAAATAAGCAACCATGGGCCCAAAGAAACACGTTACAACTATATGAAAACATGCAATGTTTATATGCGATGTATATTTAATAATAATCACTGGTACATTAAATGTCTTATTTTACGTTAATACAGTATAGACATTTTCATTAATCCATCTATTATATCTTCTTCAAAATTATGTAAGAAACATGTTACATAGCATATAAACATGAAATGTTTATTATATGCAATGTATATTTATAATCACTCTTTGCCACATTAAATGTTTTATTTTACATTAATATAGACATTTTCATTAATCCATCTATGACATTTTCTTCAAAATTATGTAAGAAACATGTTACATAGCATATAAACATGCAATGTTCATTATATGCAAAGTATATTTAATAATCACTCTTTGCCACATTACATGTCTTATTTTACGTTAACCCTTTCAGGGTCCAGAGGCCAAATTTCAAAGTGTGCACTAGTGTCCAAGAATTTTCAAAAAGTAATTTTGTTATTTTTTCTTATGAAATGGTAGAGAATCTTTTTCTGAAAGTACATGTAATAAAACAAAAAATACGAAATTAGATGGAAAATTGATGAAATTATGCTCTTGCGAATTTTGATGTGTCAGCGATATTTATGCATCGGCGATTTTGACTACTGTCTCCCATTTTAGGCCAATTACTTTATTCCAGTCGACCAAATTCTTAGCTATTTCACTAGTATTACTTCTATTCTATTGAGTGAGCACAAGAAATTGCCAACTCAACTGTTTCAGCTACAAAATAAAGTGATTGGAAATTGGTAATTTGGCCCATTTAGTGCAAAGTTCAAAATATTCCAATTTCAAAACTGAGTCCAGAATAAACAATGCAGACATTCCTGGCACTAAACTAGCATTTCCTCTGTTCATTAGTTATGTTTTCAGGCTTTACAAATGAATTCCATTTTTTATTTTTAATTCACATAATGAATTTTTATTCAAACCAAAAAATAGAAGATTTACTGTCATGCAATATTGTGATAATTGTATAAATAATATTAGCACATTTGTGAACGTATATTATACCCACCAGCTGGCATGTATTAGACTTGTGAGGTCATTTGTTTACTCTTGAACATTGGCAAAAATTTAACATTTCTGCTAATTTGAGCTCAGTTTCAAGCCATTTTCAGTACAAAAACCAATAAAAATCATCTCTACTTCTGTAATATATCTTGCATTCTATCAATTGAGACTAAGAAATCACAAATACAACTATAAAAACATATGAAAAAACACTACATAGTTGCTGTTTTAATCGAAAATTATGGTTTCAGTTTTTTTCTCATTATGCACTGTGTGCTGCAGGATTTGTTTTATGTGGTGCACACATACAACATAGATGTATTCTCTCATATCTATGCCCAAATTTACCGCTCACAGCTTATCAGAGTGAGCTAAGCTCATGGCGTAGATCTACAGTTTGGACCCTCAATGTAAAGTCGTAGATCTACGGCACAGACTCTGAAAGGGTTAATATAGACATTTTCATTAATCCATCTATGATATTTTCTTCAAAATTATACAAGAAACACGTTACATATCATGTAGCATATAAACATAGCATATGAACATGCAATGTTCATATGTTATCGAGTGGAGTGTGGGATGGAGAGTAAACATTACGTTTTCTCTGATGCAGCACAAGAGAAAACTGTGAATCTGACGACTGGTGCAGTAACTGCCCTCATATGCATTTGTTTACAATTCTTGGCATGAATTATTCATTACTTCTCCCTTTGTTTATGATGGCATCTCAAGGCAGTTGTTAGAAATGATTAAACTCAGTGAACATGGTAATAATATGGCTGTGTAGTGTAATAATATGGCTGTGTAGTGTAATAATATGGCTGTGTATTGTAATATAGATGTAGTGTAGCCAGGGAAGGGGGGGCACTTTTGTGTACTGTATCTGCATCCACTGCTACCTACAGTGACTTCCTACAAATAAATACAGTGGACCCCCGACTTACGATATTAACCCTTTGAGGGTCGACAGGCCCTCTCCGAAACTCGTTCTCAGGGTCGGCCAAATTTAAAAAAAAAAAAAATTATTTTCTCTTATGAAAAGATAGAGAATCTTTTCCCGATCATAAGGACACTAAAAGTTTGAAATTTGATGGAAAACTTACGAAATTATGCTCTCGCAAAGTTAGCGGTCTCAGCGATGTTTACGCATCGGCGATTTTGCCCACTTTGAGCCCCATTTTCGGCCAATTCCACTGTATTAGTCGACAAAAAACATGAATATTTCGCTAGAACTCCATTTTTTCTATCGAATGGGTGCAAGAAACCACCCATTTATGAAAATGAACTATCCAGTACAGTGGTCAGAATTTAACAATTTTGCCAATTTCACACAAATTTCAAAAG
The DNA here is from genome assembly GCF_026875155.1 of Cherax quadricarinatus. Classification (NCBI taxonomy): domain Eukaryota; kingdom Metazoa; phylum Arthropoda; class Malacostraca; order Decapoda; family Parastacidae; genus Cherax; species Cherax quadricarinatus. The sequence continues at coordinate 1,643,589 of NC_069459.1, read as the reverse complement.
ATGCCAATTTCCGAATAGGGTCCAGAATAAACAAGAAAGACATTCCTGGCACTAAAATGACATTTCCTCTGGTCATTAGTCACGTCTCAAGGCCCCTCTTATATTCTTTTCCTTTCCACTTTGAATTTTTATTCTCACAAAAAATATAAGATTTACTGTTATGCAGATTACTGCATTAGTGTAAAAAATGGTATAAATATTATTGGTGCACTTGTGAAAGAATATTAGACTCACCAGTTGACGTGTACTGCACGCTTAGCACGATTTGTTTACTTTTGAAATTTGGTAAAAATCGAACATTTCTGCTACTTTGAGCTCAATTTCAAGGTACCTTTCATTGTAAAACCAGTCAAAATCATCTCAATTTCTGTAATATGTCTTCCATTCTATAAAATGAGACCAAGAAAACTAGAATACAACAATAAATACCATACGAAAATACAGTGCAAAGTCGCTGTTTTATTCCAAAAAAATGGTCAAAGTTTTTTTTTCTCATTATGCACTGTGTGCTGCAGGATTTTTTTTAGACTGTGCACACTGACCACATAGACCCATTCTTTCATATGAAGACCTACCAGCTTTCTCCCACTAGATTTGAGGGCGCTAGAATTTAGGCGTACTAGTACGTCAAAAACCCTGGGTCGTAAGCCGTACTAGTACGTCCGAAACCCTCAAAGGGTTAATTCATTCCAGAAGTCTGTTTGGGTGCCGTTACCGAACGAATTTGTTCCCATAAGGAATATTGTAAATTAGATTAGTCTGTTTCAGACCCCCAAAAATACACTTACAAAAGCACTTACAAAAATACACTTACATAATTGTTCGAGCTGGGAGCTGATCGTAAGTCGGGGGTCCACTGTACTACTCACCTCTTGCCCTACATTAATACTACAAATATTTTAAGGTTAGTAATGAATGTACTGTAGCAGTAAATGACAGATTAAAGAGGTGTGTGCAATGTGGACCAGGGTGCAAGCTTTTGTAGAGAAACACCACCCTGACCAAGCTGAAACAAGCCATATCTGCAACATGTTCAGTGACAAAACCCTGTCCCACTTCAGGGAAATCTTAGAGAGATGCCAGAAACAGACTTCTATGGACAGATTTGTTGTGAGGCAGGGGTCCAGTGACTCTCAAGCTGATCCTAGTGGCATTAAAAGACAAAGAAGGAAAGTAACCCCAGAGAAGGCTTTGCTACCTAAAGTCTTTATGGAGGGGGATTTCCCTTCCAAACACTAACTCCTCCCTCTTTCCTCTTCCCTATCTTTCAGAAGCCAGCATTAGCCTTCAATAAAGGTATGTAAAACTTACATAATTGTTAAAAAAATTATTTTTTTTTTTTGTGAATATTTTCATCTGGAACAGATTAATTGTGCTTCCATTAATTCTTATGGGAAATATTAACTTGGTCTTCAGCCATTTCAGCTATCGGCCAACCTTCTGGAACGGATTACGGCCGATAACCGAGGGTCCACTGTATGTACAGCAGAGCCCCGCTTTATGGCATTTCACCTTATGGCATTCTGCTAATACAGACATTTCAAATTATGACCAAAACTCGCTATATGGCTCCCCCCCCCCACCAACTTTCTAATACGGTCACCGTGCCCCACCCGGTTTGTTTACATTCTCTGTGAGCTCCGTGACCACAGCGTCTCTCCATTATGTCTAGAAACTTTCCAAAATTTCAAGTGTTTTAAAGTTTTCACTTTTTTTTTTTAACAAGTCGGCCGTCTCCCACCGAGGCAGGGTGACCCAAAAAGAAAGAAAATCCCCAAAAAGAAAATACTTTCATCATCATTCAACACTTTCACCACACTCACACATAATCACTGTTTTTGCAGAGGTGCTCAGAACACAACAGTTTAGAAGCATATACGTATAAAGATACACAACATATCCCTCCAAACTGCCAATATCCCGAACCCCTCCTTTAAAGTGCAGGAATTGTACTTCCCATTTCCAGGACTCAAGTCCGACTATATGAAAATAACCGGTTTCCCTGAATCCCTTCACTAAATATTACCCTGCTCACACTCCAACAGATCGTCAGGTCCCAAGTACCATTCGTCTCCATTCACTCCTATCTAACACGCTCACGCACGCTTGCTGGAAGTCCAAACCCCTCGCCCACAAAACCTCCTTTACCCCCTCTCTCCAACCCTTTCGAGGACGACCCCTACCCCGCCTTCCTTCCCCTATAGATTTATATGCTTTCCATGTCATTCTACTTTGATCCATTCTCTCTAAATGACCAAACCACCTCAACAACCCCTCTTCAGCCCTCTAATACTTTTATTAACTCCACACCTTTTCCTAATTTCCACACTCCGAATTTTCTGCATAATATTTACACCACACATTGCCCTTAGACAGGACATCTCCACTGCCTCCAACCGAACCCCTCCTTCAGAGTGCAGGCATTGTACTTCCCATTTCCAGTACTCAAGTCTGGCTATATAAAAATAACCGGTTTCTCTGAATCCCTTCACTAAATATTACCCTTCTCACACTCCAACAGCTCGTCAGGTCCTAAAAACCGTTTGTCTCCATTCACTCCTATCTAACACACTCGTGCATGCATGCTGGAAGTCCAAGCCCCTCCCCCACAAAACCTCCTTTACCCCCTCCCTCCAACCTTTTCAAGGACAACCCCTACCCTGCCTTCCTTCCCCTACAGATTTATATGCTCTCCCTGTCATTCTACTTTGATCCATTCTCTCTAAATGACCAAACCCCCTCAACAACCCCTCTTCAGCCCTCTGACTAATACTTTTATTAACTCCACACCTTCTCCTAATTTCCACACTCCGAAATCTCTGTATAATATTTACACCACACGTTGCCCGTAGACAGGACATCTCCACTGCCTCCAATTGCCTCCTCGCTGCAGCATTTACAACCCAAACTTCACACCCATATAGGAGTGTTGGTACCACTATACTTTCATACATTCCTTCAAAGCCTCCACAGATAATGTTTTTTGTCTCCACATATACCTCAATGCACCACTCACCATTTTTCCTTCATCAATTCTATGGTTAACCTCATCCTTCATAAATCCATCTGCTGACACGTCAACTCCCAAATATCCGAAAACATTCACTTCTTCCATACTCCTCCTCCCCAATTTGATATCCAATTTTTCTTTATCTAAATCATTTGATACCCTCATCACCTTACTCTTTTCTATGTTCACTTTCAACTTTCTACCTTTACACACTCTCTCAAACTCGTCCACTAACCTTTGCAATTTTTCTTTAGAATCTCCTATAAGCACAGTATAATCAGCAAAAATTAAGTATCAATTCCCATTTTGTATTTGATTCCCCATAATTTAATCCCACCCTTCTCCCCAACACCCTAGCATTTACTTCTTTTACAACCTCATCTATAAATATATTAAACAACCATGGTGACATTACACATCCCTGTCTAAGACCCACCTTTACCGAGAAGTAGTCTCCCTCTCTTCTACACACCCTAACCTGAGCCTCACTATCCTCATAAAAACTCTTTACAGCATTTAGCAACTTACTACCTATTCCATATACTTGCAACATCTGCCACATTGCTCCCCTATCCACTATCATATGCCTTTTCTAAATCCATAAATGCAATGAAAATTTCCCTACATTTATCTAAATACTGTTCACATATATGCTTCAATGTAAACACTTGATCTACACATCCCCTACCCACTCTAAAACCTCCTTGCTTATCTGCAATCCTGCATTCTGTCTTACCCCTAATTCTTTCAATAATAACCCTACCATACACTTTTCCTGGTATACTCGGTTAACTTATCCCTCTATAATTTTCACAATCTCTTTTGTCCCCCTTCCCTTTATATAAAGGAATTATACATGCTCTCTGCCAATCCCTAGGTACCTTCCCCTCTTTCATACATTTATTAAACAAAAATACCAACCACTCCAACACTATATCCCGCCCCCCTACTTTTAACATTTCTGTCATGATCCCGTCAGTTCCAGCTGCTTTACCCCCTTTCATTCTACGTAATGCACCACGCACCTCCCCCACACTCACATCCTGCTCATCTTCACTCCTAAAATATGGTATAACTCCCTGGCCAGTGCACGAAATTACCGCCTCCCTTTCTTTGTCGACATTTAAAAGTTCCTCAAAATATTCCAGCCATCTACCCAATACCTCCAGCTCCCCATCTACTAACTCCTCTACTCTGTTTTTAATTGACAAATCCATTCTTTCCCAAGGCTTTCTTAACTTGTTTATCCCCAAAAATTTTTCTTATTTTCCTCAAAATTTCTTGACAGTGCCTCTTCCACTCTATCATCTGCTCTCCTTTTACACTCTCTCACCACTCTCTTCACCTTTCTTTTACTCTCCATATACTCTGCTCTTCTTATAACACTTCTGCTTTCTAAAAACTTCTCATAAGCTACCTTTTTCTCTTTTATCATACCCTTTACTTCATCATTCCACCAATCACTCCTCTTTCCTCCTGCACCCACCCTCCTATAGCCACAAACTTCTGCCCCACATTCTAATACTGCATTTTTAAAACTATTCCGATCCTCTTCAACCCCACCCCCACTACTCATACTTACACTAGCCCACCTTTCTGCAAACAGTTGCTTATATCTCACCCTAACTTCTTCCTCCCTTAGTTTATACACTTTCACCTCTCTCTCTTACTTCTTGTTGCCAGTTTCCTTTTGTCCCATCTACCTCTTACTCTAACTGTAGCTACAACTAAATAATGATCCGATATATCAGTTGCCCCTCTATAAACATGTACATCCTGAAGCCTACCCATCAACCTTTTATCCACCAATATATAATCAAACAAACTACTTTCATTACATGCTATATCATACCTTGTATATTTATTTATCCTTTTTTTTTCATAAAATATGTATTACTTATTACCAAATTTCTTTCTACACATAGCTCAATTAAAGGCTCCCTATTTTCATTTACCTCTGGCACCCCAAATTTACCTACTACTCCCTCCACAACATTTTTACCCACTTTAGCATTGAAATCCCCAACCAAAAGTACTCTCACACTTGGTTCAAAACTCCCCACACACTCACTCAACATTTCCCAAAACCTCTCTCTCTCCTCTACACTTCTCTCTTCTCCAGGTGCATATATGCTTACTATAACCCACTTTTCACATCCAACCTTGATTTTACTCGACATAATCTTTGAATTTATACATTTATACTCCCTCTTTTCCTGCCATAGCTTATCCTTCAACATTACTGCTTACTACTCCTTTAGCTCTAACTCTATTTGAAACCCCTGATCTAATCCCATTTACTTCTCTCCACTGAAACTTTCCCACCCCCTTCAAATTTGTTTCACTTAAAGCCAGGACATCCAGCTTCTTCTCATTCATAACATCCACAATCATCTCTTTCTTACCATTCACACAACATACACGCACATTCAGACATCCCACTTTGACAATTTTCTTCTTCTTTTTAGTAATCTGTACGGGAAAAGGGGTTACTAGGCCATTGTTCCCGGCATTTTAGTTGATTTTTACAACACGCATGGCTTACAGAGGAAAGATTCTTATTCCGCTTCCCCATGGATATAAAAGGAAAAGTAATAAGACCAAGAACTATCAAGATAAAATCAAAGAAAATTACTTTTTTTTTTCAACAAACTGGCCGTATCCCACCAAGGCCAAGTTTCTCTTTTTAAATTTAGTAATTTATACAGGAGAAGGGGTTACTAGCCCCTTGCTCCCAGCATTTTAGTCGCCTCTTACAACAAGCATGGCTTACGGAGGAAGAATTCTGTTCCACTTCCCCATGCTGATAAGAGGAAATAAACAAGAACAAGAACTAGAAAGAAAATAGAAGAAAACTCTGAGGGGTGTGTATATATATGCTTGTACATGTATGTGAAGTGTGACCTAAGTGTAAGTAAAAGTAACAAGACGTACCTGAAATCTTGCATGTTTAAGAGACAGAAATGAGACACCAGCAATCCTACCATCATGTAAAACAATTACAGGATTCCGTTTTACATTCACTTGGCAGGACGGTAGTACCTCCCTTGGCAGTTGCTGTCTACCAACCTACTACCTACCTGTACCTAAATAAACTTACACACTGTGTTGGCATGCAGGTACACATTAAAATCAATAAGTGTGTCTTACTGGTCTTGAGGACGCCATATTAACCTTTTGAGGGTCGAGACCCCTGATCGTAAACTCTTATTTCTTAGCATTTTATTTTTCTAGTAACTTTTATGGCCTGTGAGACCAATATAAGCCACATTTTGCATATATTCACTCGTTGTATGCCACACAATAACCGCACAAAATCTGTTGTCATTAAGTATATTGTTTATAAAACATGTTTACACAAACCAACAATAAAAAATGTTTACATATTACTATTTTTTTATCATATATATACACATATAGAGTCACTGTACACATTCCTAGAACTGCTACAGCTTCTGTAAGCTTGTAGTTGTGTGGGTGGACTTGTAAATATGCTGAGTCACCGGCGTGGCTTGTGTCACAATGACGCATTATACCATCAGTCACTACCCTCACTGCCTTCCACAACACACATGCCTTCCTCCCCACAACCCACATGGAAATAAGTCACTGTCTGACTTGGGTTATCCTAGGTTAATGGTTGTCCTTCCTTCCTACCTACCTTCCCTCCTTCCTTACTTCTTCCTTCCTTCCTTCTTCCTTCCTTTCTCTCGTCTCTTCCTTCCTTCTGGTTCCTTGGGCATTGTTTTCGGTCACAAACTCCTCAAAACAATGAAACTGATCTTCACTGACACTTCCATCTGTGTTAGAACTGTGACTTGGGAAAATGTGAGTCCCAATTTGCCAGGTAGTGAGGAGTTTCCTACCATGAGTCATGGTAAACAAGGTGTACTTAAATGGCACTCCCACAATGCAATGCGGATGCCCGGATTTTTTTCCTGAGCACACTCACCACGCAGACCCATTCTCTCACATGTAGGCCTACCAGCTTTCTCCCGCTCAATTCGATGGCACTAGAATTTACGTGTACAAGTACGGCACTGATCCTGGCTCACAAGCCGTACAAGTACGGCAGTGATCCTGAAAGGGTTAATAATAAGAATAATAATACGCAATAATAATCACTCTGAGGTGCATCGAATGTCATATACAGTGGAACCCCAGTTTTCGTCCTTAATCCGTTCCAGAAGGTTGGTCAAAATCCGAAATGGATGAAAATCGAAGTAATATTTCCCATAAGAAATAATGTAAATCCAATTTATCCATTCTAGACACCCAAAAATATTAACAAAAAATACATTGTATAGAGAATAACTATAGTTTTACATACAGAATACAATGAGAAATAAATATGACTAATTTTAATGGATAAATGAACATTTAAATCCCTTTATTGAAGACTCTTGTTGGCGTACGGAAGAAGGCGAGGAGGGGAGAGGGAGAAGAGGGCATTGTTTGGAAGGGAAATTCCTCCTCCATAAGGACTTCAGGTATCAAAGCCCTATCCAGGTTTACTTCCCTTTTTTGTCTTTTACTGGCACTAGGACCAGCTTGAGTGTCACTGATCATCTATATCACAAAACATCTGTCCAGAGAGCTCTGTTTCTGGCATCTCTTTAAGACTTGCCTAAAATGGGACAAGGCATTGTCAGTGAACATGTTGCAGACATGGCTTGCAACAGCTTTTGTTAGGGTGATAATTCTCCACAAAACTTTGCACCTCACTCCACTTTGCACAAATGTCCTTAATCACTGAAGAAGGCACATTCTTCCCTCTTTTCCTCCTCCTTTGAAGCAATTTCCTCAGCTGCAATATGTTGCTGTTCCAGTTGAAGGTCTTGAAGCTCTTCAGTGGTTAGCTCTTCCCTGTAGTTCTCCACCAACTCCTCCACATCCTGGCCACTCACATCCAACCCCATAGACTTCCACAACAGGCACAGGGTCATCAGGGTCAGCCTCAAACCCTTCAAAATCCATCTCGAGGACACATTCAAGCCACAATTTTCTCCAACTTTGTTTGGCCCCATGGTGGCTTATTTTGCAGTCGCACTCAATAAACAAGCACAAAGAATATTGGAATATTACAAAATGTTTTGGATGAACGCACGGAGTATTGCTCACTGAACAAGTGACAGAGGCAGACTGAGTCACATACGTGTGAGCGGCTGAATCCCGGGCAGGCGGATGCATCTGACATGGATGATTTCCAAGCGGAAGTATGAAAACCAGGTTAAAATTTCACCCAAAAAAGTGGTTGAAATCTGAATTATACAATATCCACATCGGACAAAATCCAGGGTTCCACTGTATTACATTAATATAAACATTTTCATTAATCCATCCATGTTTTTGAAAATTACAGTGGACCCCCAAGTTACATGATTAATCTATTCCAGAGTCTGCTGAATGGCGAAATTCATTAACCCCTTGATTGTCGCAACCCCAAATCCTGAGATGTCTCCTGGTGTCACAAAATTTAAAAAAAAAAAATTATCTTTTTCTTGTGAAATGAAACAGAATCTTTTCCCAATTGTAATAACACCAAAAGAACAAAATTTTATGGAAAACTGATGGAATTACGCTCTTGCGAAGTTAGCGGTCTCGGCGATATTTAAGAATCAGCGATTCACGCCCACTTTGAGCCCTATTTTCGGCTAATTCCATTGTTCCAGTCGATCAAACTCATAGATATTTCTTTAGAACTCCATTTTTTCTATTGATTAAGTACAAGAAACTGGCCATTTACTGATTTCAACTACCCAATAACGTGGTCAGAAATTTGCAATTTGGCCAATTTCACGAAAATTAAAATATATGACAATTTCAAAATAGAATCCAGAATGAACAATGCAGACATTCCTGGCTCTAAAATAACACTTTCTTTGTTCATCAGTCATGTCTCCAGGCCCCTCTGATATTACTCTTGCTTTCTATTTTGAATTTTTATTCAAACAAAAAATAGAAGATTTACTGTTATGCAGACTACTGCAATATTGTAATATTGTATAAATAATGTCAACCCATTCATGACTGCATATTAGAATGGCTACTTGGACATTTATTGGAAAATGGCATCATTTGTTCACTTTTGAACATTGGCAAAAATCAAACATTTCCCTTACTTTGAGCTCCATTTCAAGGTTCTTTTCATAGAAAAAACAATCAAAATCACCTCTATTTCTATAATATGTTTTCCATTCTATCAAATGAGACCAAGAAAATGAGAATATAACCATAAATACTATACGAAAATTGACCACAAAGTCGGCATTTTAATTAAAAAAAAAAACCGTCGGAGTTTTTTTTTCTCATTATGCACTGCATGCTGCAGGATTTTTTTTTATATGGTGCACACTGACCACACAGACCCATTCTCTCACATGTGGGCCTACCAGCTTTCTCCCGCTTGATTTGAAACCGCTAGAATTTACGAGTATAAATACATTAAAAACGGTGGCTCATTAGACATATATATACGATCAAAACAGTCAAAGGGTTAACTGTGAAACCATTTTCCCCATAAGAAATAATGGAAATCCAATTAATTTGTTTCAGACACCTAAAAATATTAACAAAAACTTTTTTTTTAAAGATTAAATGTAGATTTATATACAGAAAACAATGACAAATAAATATAAAGCACTAATATAATGGATAAATGAGCATTTAACATCACACTTATCTTTACTGAAGACTCTTGTTGGTGTATGGCAGACAGGTAGGAGGTGAGAGGGAGGCGAGTTTATGCTTCAATATGACGTTAATATCATCTCTATGGCTTATTTATCTATCACAATTCATCTAATATGATATAATAAACAATATTAATAACAAAGAAACATGATATATACTCTAGAATTAATAAAATATGCCATTCCATATGTCACGAGCAGTGATGGTGTTGTTGCCGTTGGGTTTATAAGGGCAACTGAGAGAAGCCGTACATATTAGTGGTGGTGGAGGCTGCAGCAGAAGCCACCATCATTATTCACACAAACAATGTACGTAATTTATAAACAAGAGATATTTACACTCTACAAATAAGAAATTTTACACTTGCCTTGGAGGAGATGTTAGTTTAATTAGTTAGTTTGATGGAGGAGATGATGGCAGACGTTTAGGGTGGTGGAAGATAGGAGGGCGGCATATGTTCAGTGGCCCTATACACATCCAACAACATTGGAGAGTTACTTTTGTGTCGTTTTTCTATCACTTAACTTACTTGCTACACTGTTAATGTTACACTTTATCGCTGGCTGGCGCTATAGCCTTTATCGATACCTGCTGCTTCAGTATCATACATACTGTAGAATCACTGAAGGTGGCACATTCTCCCCTCTCTCTCCCTCCTCCACTTTGGTACTCTGCTACAAGTTTTTTCTTGAAATCTATCGTGTTAATTTCCTTCTTTACCAAAGGGATGGCACTATGAGCTTTCTTTGGGCCCATGGTAACTTATTTAGCAGCTGGAAGCATGAAAAACAATGGATTATCATGAAATGTATCGTATGAACCCATGGGGTGATGGTCACTCGCCCACAAATCATGTCACACTATCTCTCTGAATGTTGTGTCGGAGCCTTTGTGTACGCCCGGCCGCTCCCAGCTGCAAGGACGCGTCCTGTACGACGGATGAATCATGAGGCCAATCACGAACCACGAGCCTATATTTTGACGAAAAAAGTTGCCGTAAGTCGACTTTCACGAAAGTTGTGGCCGCCAAAACGAGGGGGTCCACTGAACATAATAAACATGCTACATAATATATAAACATGCTAATACACCCCACAGTAGAATAAATTAACATAAATATGAGATGTTAGGTGTAGATGAACACGTATGAACCAAAACCAGATGCATTCAACTGTTAGTTTAAATCCTCTGCATCTCTCTCCTCTCTCAATTACTCATTGTCTCTCTCATTTATTCATTTACTTACCATTCACCCTACATTAACCCTTAAACGGTCCAAACAGATCGACGTTCAGATTCGTAGTGCTACAAAAGTAGATTACTTTTTTTTACATATTTTCAAATATAACAAAAAAAAAATGTAGATAAAAGTTTTTTTTTTTACATGTTTTCAAATGTAAAACAAAAAAAGAAGATCTTAATTTTTTTTACATACTTTCAGATGTTGAAAAAACACATATATACGTTTGGACCATTTAAGAGTTAAGGTAAGTAATGAGTATACTGTATATACATTTTATCACTCTAGGGCGCTTTAAATGTTGTAGTATAAAGGTCTCCCTCAACATTCGCATTTTCAACTTTCGCAAGCTTCACACATTCACGAATTCCCAGCCGCCAAATCATATTTATGTTGAGGACTTCGAAGTTGATGAATGATATTGATAGAGGCATAATTCCCTACAAAACTATGTTTGTAGATATGAAGAAACGGTATCAGTTGCCCATCACAATGTTCTTCACAAGGAAGCCTGCCACTACAGTCCCCATCTCTTTACCCAAGGTTCTATCTATGCTAAAACCTTGGGTAGTTTCAAATTTTGGTAGTAGGTTGGTAGACAGCAACCACCCAGGGAGGTACTACTGTCCTGCCAAGTGAGTGTAAAATGAGAGCCTGTAATTGTTTTACATGATGGTAGGATTGCTGGTGTCTTTTGTCTGTCTCATAAATATGCAAGATTAAAGGTATGTCTTGCTACTTCTACTTACACTTAGGTCACACTACACATACATGTACACATTTATTTATACACACTCATCTGAGTTTTCTTTGATTTTATCTTAATAGTCATGGGTCGGCCACATACTCATACACGTAAATTCTAGCGCCTTCAAATCTGGCAGAAGAAAGCTGGTAGGCCTACATATGAAAGAATGGGTCTGCATGGCCAGTGTGCGCAGCATAAAAAAAATCCTGAAGCACGCAGTACATAATGAGAAAAAATGTGTTTTTGGTTTCAAACACTGACTTTGCACTGTATTTTCGTATGGTATTTATGGCTGTATTCTGGTTTTCTTGGTCTCATTTGACAGAATGGAAGATATATCACAGAAACATAGATGATTTTGATTGGTTTCACGATGAAAAGTACCTTGAAATTAAGCTCAAAGTAGTGGAAATGTTCGATTTTTGCTGATTTTCAAGAGTAAACAAATCACGCCACGAGTCCAATACGTGTCAACTGGCAAGTCTAATATTCTTTCACAAGTGCGCCGACATTATTTATACAGTTTTTACAATAATGCAGTAGTCTGCATAACAGTAAATCTTCTATTTTTTGTGAGAATAAAAATTATAAATGGACAGCAAGAGTAATATAAGAGGGGCCTGGAGACATGACTAATTAACAGAGAAAATGTTATTTTAGTGCCAGGAATGTCTGTCTTGTTTATTCTGGACCCTATTTTGAAATTGACATCTTTTGAAATTTGTGTGAAATTGGCCAAATTTCCAATTTCTGACCACTTTATTGGGTAGTTGAAATCGGTAAATGGGCAGTTTCTTTTACTCAGTCAATAGAACAAATGGAGTTCTAGTCAAATCGCTATGATTTTAGTCAACTGGAACATTAGAATTGGCCGAAAATAGGGCTCAAAGTGGGTGCAATCACCGATGCGTAAATATCATCAAGACCGCTAACTTCGCGAGAGCATAATTCTGTAAATTTTCCATAAAATTTCATAATTTTGGTGTCATTACGATCAGGAAAAGATTCTCTATCATTTCACAAGATTTTTTTTTTTTTTTTTTTAATGTTTTTTGACCCTGAAAACAAGTTCAGGATTGGGAGTCTCGGCCCTCAAAGGATTAAGAAATCAAATATTTTGTGGTAAGTAATGAGTAATGTGCATTTTACTTTTAATATTTTTTAATGCCTAGTTCTATTGCTAACTTATTTAGTTGAAGCTACAGTTAGAGTAAGGGGTAGATAGGACAAAGGGAAAATGGCAACAGCAGTAAGAAGTGAAAGTTTTAAAACTAAGGGAGGAGGAAGCTACAGTGAGATATAAGCAACTATTGACAGAAAGGTGGGCTAGTGTAAGTATGGGTGGTGGGGGTAGGGGGGGGGTTGAAGAAAGATGGGATAGCTATAACCCTCTGAGGGTCCGTCCCATAGTTCTACCGCTTTGAAGCCAGGATCCAAGCCGTAGTACTATGTCATGAGCTCAGCTCACTCAAATAAGCTGAGAGCAGTAAATTTGGGCCTAGATATAAGAGAATGCATCTATGTGGTAAGTGTGTACCATATAAAACAAATCCTGCAGCAAGCAGTGCATAATGAGAAAAAAACTGCAGCCGTGTTTTTGGATTAACCCTTTCAGGGTCCAAGGCCAAAATCTGAAGTGGTGCCCCAGTGTCCAAGAATTTTCAAAAAAAAAAAATTGTTATTTTTTCTTATGAAATGGTAGAGAATCTTTTTGTGAATGTAATAAAACAAAAAGTACGAAATTTGATGGAAAATTGACGAAATTATGCTCTCGTGAATTTTGATGTGTCAGCGATATTTACGAATCGGCGATTTTGCCGTCTTTGACTCCCATTTTAGGCCAATTACATTATTCCAGTCGACCAAATTCTCAGCTATTTCACTAGTATTACTTCTATTCTATCGATGAGCACAAGAAATCGCCAAGTCAACTGTTTAACTACAAAATAAAGTGACCGGAAATTGGTAATTTGGCCAATTTAAACAAAGTTCAAAATATTCCAATTTCAAAATGGGGTCCAGAAAAACAATGTAGGTATTCCTGGCACTAAACTAACATTTCCTCTGTTCATTAGTTATGTTTTGAGGCTTTACAAATAAATTCCATTTTGTTTTTTTATTCACATAATAAATTTTTTTATTCACACCAAAAAATAGAAGATTTACTGTTATGCAATATTGTAATAATTGTAAAAATATCTCACCACATTTGTGAATGTTATTAGACCCACCAGCTGGCGTGTATTAGACATGTGAGGTCGTTTGTTTACTCTTGAACATCGGCAAAATTTTAACATTTCCGCCACTTTGAGCTCGATTTCCAAGCCATTTCCAGTGCTAACCCAATCAAAATTATCTCTATTTCTGTAATATGTCTTCCATTCATAAAATTTGAGACCAAGAAATCACAAATACAACTAAAAAAACAAACGAAAAAACACTGCAAAGTCGCTGTTTTAATCGAAAATCATGGTCTCAGTTTTTTTTCTCTCATTATACACAGTGTGCTGCAGGATTTGTTTTATGTGGTGCACACATACCACATAGATGTATTTTCTCATATCTAGGCCCAAATTTACCACTCACAGTTTATCAGAGTGAGCTGAGCTCATGACGTAGATCTACGGTTTGGACCCTGAACGTAAAGCCGTTGATCTACGGGACGGACCCTGAAAGGGTTAAAACAGTGACTTTGTGGAGTATTTTCGTATGGTTTTTAAGGTTGTATTCGTGGCTTCTTGGTCTCGTTTGATAGCGATAATTTTGATGGGTTTTAGTACTGAAAATAGCTTGAAATTGAGCTTAAAGTAGTGAAAATGTTCGATTTTTGCTGATATTCAAGAGTAAACAAATCACATCACGCGTCCAATACACGTCAGCTGGTGGGTCTAATGTGCTTTCACAAATGCACTGATATTATTTAAACACTTTATTACAATATTGCATGACAGTAAATCTTCTATTTTTTGATGTGAATAAAAATTCATGTGAATAAAAAATCAAAATGGAATTCATGTGTAAAGCCTGGAAACATAACTAATAAACAGAGGAAATGTTATTTTAGTGCCAGAAATGTTTGCATTGTTTATTCTGGACCCTATTTGTGAAATAAGAATATTTTGAACTTTATGTGAAATTGGCCAAATTACCAATTTCCAATCACTTTATCGAGTAGTCAAAATACAGCCTTTCCTCGCTTAATGAAAGAGTTCCATCCCCAAGACCACGTTGGTAAACAAATTTGTTGCTAAGCAAGGAGCATACTATAATGGTGTCGGAATGTGGGGGCAGAAGTTTGTGGCTATAGGAGAATGAATGCATGAAGAAAGATGCATGACTGGTGGAATGATGAGGTAAAGGGTGCAATAAAATAGAAAAGGATAGCTTATGAGACGTTTTTACAAAGCAGAAGTGATATAAGAAGGGAAGAGTATATGGAGATTAAAAGAAAGGTGAAAAGAGTGGTGAGAGAGTACAAAAGGAGAGCAAATGATAGAGTGGGACAGGCAATGTCAAGAAATTTTGCTGAGAATAAGAAAATAATTTGGAGTGAGATAAACAGGTTAATAAGCCTAGGGAATGAATGAATTTGTCAGTTATAACCAGAGTAGGGGAGTTAGTAGATGGGGAGCTGGAGGTATTCAGTAGATGGCAGGAATATTTTGAAGAACTTTTAAACATCGATGAAGAAAGGGAGGCAGTTATTTCATGCACTGGCCAGAGAGGTATAACATCTTTTAGGAGTGAACAAGAGCAGGATATGAGAGTGGGGGAGATCAGCGAGGCATTACGTAGAATGAAAGGAACTGGACAGGATCATGACAGAAATGTTAAGAGCAGGGGGAATACTGTAAAGTAGTTGGTATTTTTGTTTAATAAATGTATGAAGTTACATTTATGTATGAAGTTGTTTAATAAATGTATGAATGCTAAAGTAGGAGAAACTTTTAGAGAGGGTGTGGTAGGTAAGTTTGGGGTGCCAGGTGTAAATAATAATGGGAGCCCTTTGATTGAACTTTGTATAGAAAGGGGTTTAGTTATAGGTAATACATATTTTAAGAAAAAGAGGATAAATAAGTATACAAGATATGATGTAGGGCAAAATGACAGTAGTTTGTTGGATTATGTATTGGTAGATAAAAGACTGTTGAGTAGACTTCAGGATGTACATGTTTATAGAGGGGCCACAGATATATCAGATCACTTTCTAGTTGTAGCTACACTGAGAGTAAAAGGTAGATGGGATACAAGGAGAATAGAAGCATCCAGGAAGAGAGAGGTGAGGTTTATAAACTAAAAGAGCAGGCAGTTAGGGTAAGATATAAACAGCTATTGGAGGATAGATGGGCTAATGAGAGCATAGGCATGGGGTCGAGGAGGTATGGGGTAGGTTTAAAAATGTATGTTAGAGTGTTCAGCAGAAGTTTGTGGTTACAGGAAAGTGGGTGCGGGAGGGAAGAGGAGCGATTGGTGGAATGATGATGTGAAGAGAGTAGTAAGGGAGAAAAAGTTAGCTTATGAGAAGTTTTTACAAAGTAGAAGTGATGCAAGGAGGGAAGAGTATATGGAGAAAAAGAGAGAGGTTAAGAGAGTGGTGAAGCAGTGTAAAAAGAGAGCAAATGAGAGAGTGGGTGAGATGTTATCAACAAATTTTGTTGAAAATAAGAAAAGTTTTGGAGTGAGATTAACAAGTTAAGAAAGCCTAGAGAACAAATGGATTTGTCAGTTAAAAATAGGAGAGGAGAGTTATTAAATGGAGAGTTAGAGGTATTGGGAAGATGGAGGGAATATTTTGAGGAATTGTTAAATGTTGATGAAGATAGGGAAGCTGTGATTTCGTGTATAGGGCAAGGAGGAACAACATCTTGTAGGAGTGAGGAAGAGCCAGTTGTGAGTGTGGGGAAGTTCATGAGGCAAGTAGGTAAAATGAAGGGGGTAAGGCAGCCGGGATTGATGGGATAAAGACAGAAATTTAAAAGCAGGTGGGGATGTAGTTTTGGAGTGGTTGGTGCAATTATTTAATAAATGTATGGAAGAGGGTAAGGTACCTAGGGATTGGCAGGAGAGGCATGCATAGTTCCTTTGTATAAAGGCAAAGGGATAAAAGAGAGTGCAAAAATTATAGGGGGATAAGTCTGTTGAGTATACCTGGTAAAGTGTATGGTAGAGTTATTATTGAAAGAATTAAGAGTAAGACGGAGAATAGGATAGCAGATGAACAAGGAGGCTTTAGGAAAGGTAGGGGGTGTGTAGACAGGTGTTTACAGTGAAATATATAAGTGAAACAGTATTTAGATAAGGCTAAAGAGGTCTTTGTGGCATTTATGGATTTGGAAAAGGCGTATGACAGGGTGGATAGGGGGGCAATGTGGCAGATGTTGCAGGTGTATGGTGTAGGAGGTAGGTTACTGAAAGCAGTGAAGAGTTTTTACGAGGATAGTGAGGCTCAAGTTAGAGTATGTAGGAAAGAGGGAAATTATTTCCCAGTAAAAATAGGCCTTAGACAAGGATGTGTGATGTCACCATGGTTGTTTAATATATTTATAGATGGGGTTTGTAAGAGAAGTAAATGCGAGGGTCTTGGCAAGAGGCGTGGAGTTAAAAGATAAAGAATCACACATAAAGTGGGAGTTGTCACAGTTGCTCTTTGCTGATGACACTGTGCTCTTGGGAGATTCTGAAGAGAAGTTGCAGAGATTGGTGGATGAATTTGGTAGGGTGTGCAAAAGAAGAAAATTGAAAGTGAATACAGGAAAGAGTAAGGTTATGAGGATAACAAAAAGATTAGGTGATGAAAGATTGGATATCAGATTGGAGGGAGAGTATGGAGGAGGTGAATGTATTCAGATATCTGGGAGTGAATGTGTCAGCGGATGGGTCTATGAAAGATGAGGTGAATCATAGAATTGATGAGGGGAAAAGGGTGAGTGGTGCACTTAGGAGTCTGTGGAGACAAAGAACTTTGTCCTTGGAGGCAAAGAGAGGAATGTATGAGAGTATAGTTTTAACCAACGCTCTTATATGGGTGTGAAGCATGGTGATGAATGTTGCAGCGAGGGAGAAGGCTGGAGGCAGTGGAGATGTCATGTCTGAGAGCAATGTGTGGTGTGAATATAATGCAGAGAATTCGTAGTTTGGAAGTTAGGAGGAGGTGCGGGATTACCAAAACTGTTGTCCAGAGGGCTGAGGAAGGGTTGTTGAGGTGGTTCGGACATGTGGAGAGAATGGAGCGAAACAGAATAACTTCAAGAGTGTATCAGTCTGTAGTGGAAGGAAGGGGGTAAGGGCGGGGTAGGGGGCGGCCTAGGAAAGGTTGGAGGGAGGGGGTAAAGGAGGTTTTGTGTGCGAGGGGCTTGGACTTCCAGCAGGCATGCGTGAGCGTGTTTGATAGGAGTGAATGGAGACAAATGGTTTTTAATACTTGACGTGCTGTTGGAGTGTGAGCAAAGTAACATTTATGAAGGGGTTCAGGGAAACCGGCAGGCCAGACTTGAGTCCTGGAGATGGGAAGTACAGCGTCTGCACTCTGAAGGAGGGGTGTTAATGTTGCAGTTTAAAAACTGTAGTGTAAAGCACCCTTCTGGCAAGATGGTGAATGATGGTGAAAGTTTTTCTTTTTCGGGCCACCCTGCCTTGGTGGGAATCGGCCGGTGATAAAAAAAAAAAAAAAAAAAAAAATGTATGAAGGAGGGGAAGGTACCTAGGGACTGGCAGAGAGCATGTATAGTTCCTTTATATAAAGGGAAGAGGGGACAAGAAGGATTTTAAAAATTATAGGGGAATACATTTACTGAGTTAAAGGTAGTAGGTTGGTAGACAGCATCCACCCAGGGAGGTACTACTGAACTGCCTAGTGAGTGTAAAACGAAAGCCTGTAATTGTTATACATGATGGTAGGATTGCTGGTGTCTTTTGTCTATCTCATAAATATGCAATATTACAGGTACGTCTTGCTACTTCTACTTACACTTAGGTCACACTACACATACGTGTACAAGCATATACAGTGGAACCTCAAAAATCGAACGTATCACATATCGAACGTTTCGAAAATAAGACCATTTTTTCGGACAAACTGTGTCCCTATTATCGAACGCGCCCCTATTTTCGGACCGCCGGGTACGGGACCTATCCGCTGGCCCGCTCTGTCCGTGTCCCCGCGCAGGCGCCGTGAGCAGTCTAGCTTTGTTTATGCTTGAGTGAACACTAACCTGCGATCTCATTCACACATTTTACGATTATTTAATTGTGTTTAGTGCTTGTGGGGCTGTGAAATAAGTTGCCATGGGCCCAAAGAAACTTGCTAGCAGTACCCCTGTGGTAAAGAAAGTGAAGATGTGAAGAAGGAAATAATACAGAAGTATGAGACTGGAGTGAGGCTTGTTGAGCTTGCCACGATGTACAGAGGACTGTGGACAGTTATTTTGTGAGACAAACAGACAACTGTGGACAATTATTTTGTGAGACAAACAGACGACTGTGGACAGTTATTTTGTGAGACAAACAGACAACTGTGGAGTTATTTTGTGAGACAAACAGATGATTGTGGACAGTTATTTTGTGAGAAACAGAGGACTGTAGACAGTTATTTTGTGAGACTGGGATCCAATGACTCAAGCTGGTCCTAGTGGCATTAAAATACAGAGAAGGGAAGCAACCCCAGAGAGGGGTTTGATACCGGAAGTCCTCATGGAGGGGGATTCTCCTTCCAAACAATAACCCCAACTCCCTCTCTCCTCCTCCCTATCTTCCAGATGCCATCACCAATCTTCAATAAAGGTAAGTAAAAATGTTATTTTATATTACTATACATAATTAAAGACTATAGCATTTGTTGTGTGTATGTAAAACAGTAATTAATCTCAATAAAATGTATTTTTTTGTGAATATTTTTGGGTTTCTGGAACGGATTAATTGTATTTCCATTATTTCTTATGGGAAATATTGCTTCGAATTTCAGATTTTTCAAATTTAGAACTAGCTCCTCGAACGGATTAAGTTCGAAACTTGAGGTTCCACTGTATATACACACCCCTCTGGATTTTCTGCTATTTTCTTTCCAGTTCTTGTTCTTGTTTATTTCCTCTTATCTCCATGGAGAAGTGGAACAGAATTCTTCCTCCGTAAGCCATGTGTGTTGTAAGAGGCGACTAAAATGCCAGGAGCAAGGGGCTGGTAATCCCTTCTCCTGTATACAGTGGTCCCTCAATAATCGTCCGGCCTGAAAGTCGTCCATTTCAGAAATAGTCCCATTATTTTGTCTAAACATTGGCTCGCAAATGGTCCGTTAACTCGTCCTTCGTCCTGGATGCGTACTCACGGCTCTGAGCCGCTTCTGCCTCCCTTCCCAGCCAGTGTGCCATTGTTTACCAGTGAGCGACAGTCCCCTCATGTGTTCATACGAAATATTTCACAATATTCCACTCATTTTAGTGCTTGCAAGTGCTAAATAAGCTACCATGGCTCCAAAGAAAGCTCCTAGTGCCAAGCCTTTGGTAAAGAAGGTGAGAAATACGAGTGAATTTAAGAAAAACATCATTGAACAATATGAAAGTGGCGTACATGTGGGCGAACTGGCCAGGATGTATAACAAATCCCGTACAACCATATCTTCCATCATAGCCAAGAAAAAGGAAATCAAGGAACCTGTTGTTGCAAAGGGGGTAAATATGCTGACAAAAATGAGATCACCAATACTCGGAGATGTTGAGAAATTATTATTGGTGTGGATAAACGAGAAACAATTAGCAGGAGATAGTCTTATGGCGTCGCTTATTTGTGAAAAGTTGCAGTTGCATGACGATTTGGTAAAGAAATTGCCTGCAACTAGTGGTGATGTGAATTTAAGGCCAGCAAAGGCTGGTTTGAGAGATTTAAGAAGCGTACTGGCATACACAGTGTGATAAAGCATGGTGAGGCTGCCAGTTCGGACCAAAAAGCGGCTGAGCAATATGTGCAGGAATTCAAGGAGTACGTAGAGGCTGAAGGACTGAAACCTGAACAAGTGTTCAATTGTGATAAAACAGGCCTCTTTTGGAAGAAAATGCCAAAGAGGACCAACATTACTCAGGAAGAAAAGGGACTGCCAGGACACAAGCCTATGAAAGACAGGCTGACACTCATGTTCTGTGCTAATGCTAGTGGAGATTTCAAAGTGAAGCCATTACTAGTGTACCATTCTAAAAATCCCAGAGTGTTCAAGAAAAACAATGTTATGAAGAGTAAACTGTGTGTGTTTTGGAGATCTAATAATAAGGCATGGGTCACGAGGAAAATTTTCGTCGAGTGGGTCAATGAAGTGTTTGGCCCCTAGTGTGAAGAATTACCTCCTGGAAAAGAAATTGGATCTCAAGTGCCTCCTAGTAATGGACAGTGCACCTGCTCACCCTCCAAATTTGGATGACCTAATTCTGAAGGAGTTTGGGTTCATCACAGTAAAGTTCTTGCCCCCAAATACAACTCCTCTCCTCCAGCCCATGGACCAGCAGGTCATTTAAAACTTTAAAAAACTCTACACCAAAGCAATGTTTGAAAGGTGCTTTAATGTGACCTCAGACACTCACTTGACCCTAAGAGAGTTTTGGAAAGAACACTTCAGTATTCTCCATTGCATAAGCCTTATAGGTAAGGCTTGGGAGGGAGTGACTACCAGGACTTTGAACTCTGATTGGAGAAAATTGTGGCCAGATTGTGTCCACAAGAAGGATTTTGAAGGGTTTGAGATGGCTCCTGATGAGCCTATGTCAGTTGTGAACTCTATTTTGGCACTGGGTAGTTCATAAGAACATAAGAATGGAGGAACACTGCAGAAGGCCTACTGGCCCATGCGAGGCAGGTCCTTATCAAAACGACCTCTACCTAAAGCTACCCAAGAAATAACTCCCGTACCCAATGACACCAATCAAACCCAGTCCCTCCCACTCGTATATTTGTCCAGTCTCTTCTTAAAGCTACCCAAGGTCCTAGCCTCTATCACCCCACTGGGAAGACTGTTCCACGTATCTACAACTCTGTTAGAGAACCAGTACTTACCTATGTCCTTTCTAAATCTAAATTTATCCAACTTAAATCCATTATTTCTGGTTCTTACCTGGTTCGACACCCTCAGTACTTTATTAATATCTCCCTTGTTTATGCCCGTCATCCACTTATACACTTCAGTGATATCTCCCCTCATTCTACACCTCTCCAGAGAGTGGAGATTTAAGGCTTTAAGTCTATCTTCATACAGGAGGTTCCTTACACAGTAAATCATTTTAGTCATTCTTCTCTGAATGTTCTCTAATGAGTCTATATCCATCCTGTAGTAAGGAGACCAAAACTGAGTGACAATCTAAATGAGGCCTCACTACTGATTTATAAGCTGAAAAAATAATTTTTTGGAAATTCTGTTACTTATACTTCTTGAGATAAATCAAGTAATTTTTGGGCCTTTTGCCCCACTAAGGCACTGCGTCTTGGCTTTAGTTTTATGCTTCCATACCCCAAAGTCTTTTCAATTCTGTATATCAAGCTCTCTTCCCCTAGTTTATAGCTTCGAGGGTTATTTTTCATTCCAAGGGGCTAGTACCTTACACTTATCCACTTTAATTTATCTGCCTTTTTTTCAGCCCAAAAGACTTTAATTTGCCAAATCCCCCTGGAGTTCATTGCTATCCCCCTAGAGTAAATTTTATAGGGCCTATTTTGTACATCAGCAAACTTACTCTGTCACTCAATCCTTCATCAAGGTATTAATGTAAATTATGAACAAAGGGGACTTAAAACTGACCTTTGGAAGCCATAGTGACTAATCCCTTCAGATTTACTCATTAATGGTAACACTCTGCTTTCTTTTGGGAAAGCCATCCCTCAATCCTCTAGAATTTTAACCTCCTATACCATGACTGCCACTTTTCTTAAGAGTCTCTTGTAGGTACTCTATCAAAGGGTTTTACAAAAAACCCCAAAAAAACAATATCATTTTTCTTTCACTATAAAAATGCCCAAAGTTCATTGAAGAACGCAGTAATTTGTCAGGGGGAACAACCTCTCGTGAATCCATGCGATTCATTTATCAATTTATCCCTTTTTCAAGGTGACTTCTAATAAGTCGCTAAAATTGATTCTAATAATTGCCCACTATAATGTCGGGTTTATTGGACGGTAATTTGAAGGAACGACTTTCCCCTGATTTAAAATATAGGAAAACATTAGCCATCTTTCAAAACTCGGCACAACACCGGTAAGGTGGCCTTTTAAACCACACTCCTAAGGGCGACTAAGCTCCATTTCTTTCCCTTAAGTACCCGGGAAAACAGCTCATCGACCCCCCGGGGACTTATTTTGCTTCGTTTGTCTAACTGTTTAAAAACCCATGTCCCCGTGACAGTAATATCATTAATTTTAAAAATTCATCAGGAACTAAATAATTTTAATTACTGGAATCCATTTAATCTTCCTGGTAAAAACTGACAAAAATAGTCATTAAAAAAGGGAAACCCTTTTCCAGTTCATTTCCATACGCCCTTTTCCCAATTTTCAGAGGTCCTACTTTTCCTGACCTTCGCCCTAAAACACCTGAAAGAACCCCTTGGGATTGTCTTTGTTCATTAGAAAAATTAATTTAAAAGACGGTAGTGGGTTGGTAACAGCAACCACCCGGGGAGGTACTACTGCCCTCCAAGTGAGTGTAAAAAAAAACCCTGTAATTGTTTACATTGGGGATCGGGTGTCTTTGTCTTTAAAAATATGCAAGATTACAGGCATGTCTTGCTATTTCACTTACACTTAGGTCAACCTACACAACATGTACACGTTTATTTAAACACTCACTGAGTTTCTTTGATTTTTTTTAATAGTTTTTGGTCTTAATATTTTCCTTTTTTCCATGGGGAAGTGGAATAAGAACTTTCCTCCGAAAGCCATGCGGTTGTAAAAGTAAACTAAATCGGGGAACAATGGTTTTAAAAACCTCTTTTCCTGTAAAGATTACAAAAAGAATAAGAAGAAAAAAATTTGTCAAAGTGGAAAGTCTGAATGTGCGGGATGTTGTGCAAATATAAAAAAAGAGTGATTGTGGATGTTATGAAGAAAGAACTGAAGGGGGTGGGGGTTTCAGTAGGGGGAAAAAAAAGGGGGATTAGGTCGGGGGTTTCAAATGAGTTGAGTAAAGAGGAGTAGCAATAATTTTTTGGATAAGATAGGGGCAGGAAAAGAGGGGACTAAAACAAATTAATTCAAGGATTATGTGGAGAAAATGAAGGGGTTGGATTAAAAATGGTTTATAGAAGTGAACATGGGAGAAGAATGTAGAAAAGAGAAAATTTGGGGGAAAATTTGAGTGAATGCAGGGGGTTTTTGAACCAACTGGAGAGTACTTGGGGTTTGGGGGATTTCAATGAAAGGGGGTAAAAAGTTTGGAGGGGAAGGGTAAAGGGGGGTTGCCGGGGAAAATGTAAAGGGGGGCCTTTAATTGAGCTAGGGTAGAAAGAGATTGGGAAAAAATAAGTAGGGCCCCCTTTACGGCGTTCATTTTTCCCGGCTTTTCCGCAATGGGTCATTCAAATCCCAAACTCGCAAAAACGGCTCCCCCACCTGATTTTCTAATACGGTCACCCTTTTTTACATTTTTCGTGAGCTCATAAGCACTAAGTCCTCCTTTTATCTGGAAACCCCAAAAAATTTAAAAATGTTTTAAAATTTATTTCAATTTAATATAACTCTATAATTATACTTATGTATACCTTCCAAATAAACTTTCATACTGTGCTGGCAGCAGGTACAATTAAAACGGGGAAGTGTTTTTGTCTCCAACTCATTAGTAATGATAATAATCATCGGTCTTTTAATGTCGTAATACTTAATATAAAACATTTTCTTAATCCCCCTATGATATTTTTTTCAAAATTATTAATAAACACGTGCAAACATAAAAAAGATAAATACACCCACAGTAGAATAAAAAAACATAAATGTGAGATGTGGTAGCAAAAAGACTTGCACAAGTGAGCCATATTTAAAAAGATAAAAATAATAAAACAAATTCACCGAGTCTCATTAAATGCTATATTTGTTTAATAAAACACATTTTTATTAATCCATCCATGATATTTTTTTTTAAAATATATAAAAACACGATACATAACATAAAAAAAATGATAAAACACCCCACAAAAAGAAAAAATAAACAAAATATAAGATTGGGGACCAGAAATTTACAAGTACGGCAAGAAAAACATTTTCTCTAATCTAAAATAAGAAAAAATGTGTTACTGGGGGTAATGTAAAAATTATTTCCTTTTTATGTAATTTTATTCAGTAAACAAAATACAGTTACATAATTACATACATAACAAAATATGGTAGAGAACCTAGGATAACCCAAAAAAGCAGTGTGACTTATTTTCCCCGCCTTCACTCAAGCTTTATTTCTCTCAAATGGGGTTACATGGAATGGGGGTGTTCTTCTTTATTTAATTTTTACCGTATCATGTAGAGACAACCTGTACACAAGAACTTGTACACAAACCAGACGTGTACACTTCGTTTTCAAAAATTACCTTCGCCGGTTTGTTTCAAACCTGCGCCTGTCCCCTCTCCGTACTCATTCTTTCTCTCTTCATTTATTTTTTTTATCTCATTTTTTTACTCCTCCCTACATTAGCTACAAATATTTTTTGGGGAAGTAATGAGTGAAATGTATATACATTTTTTCGCTTGGGATGCTTAAATATCAAGAAAAATGTGGGGTGGGTTTGGCGGTATGGAGCCCAGGGAACTACCAACATACCAACTTTATTTTTACAAAAAAACTACTCATCTCACCCATATTTTAAGGAATAATGATGAACTGTATTACATTTTATCGCTCTGGGATGCTTTTAAAAATCATAGAATTTTATGTGGGGTGGGGGGGCCTGGTAAGGTAGCCCGGTGATTGCCAACATTTCCCCCACTTGATTCTTCAATAAATACTACTTGTTCACCCTAATTAAGACTAAAATTTTTAAAGGAATAAAAGTCACATGTGGTATTTTACTTTTTTTTGTTTTTTTTATGCCTGGTTCTATTGCTAATTTAATATTTTGAAACTTGTTATCTAGTGTTTGTATGCATTTATAAGGGAAAAAAAGGGGGGTTCCACTTTTCGGCGGTTTCCACTTTACGGCGGTAGCCTGGAACCTAACCTGCCATATAAGTGGGGCCCAGCTGTAATACATATTTTATGAAAAAGAGGATAAATAAATAAACAAGGTATGATGTAACATGTAATGAAAGTAGTTTGTTAGATTATGTATTGGTGGATAAAAGGTTGATGGGTAGGCTGCAGGATGTACATGTTTATAGAGGGGCAACTGATATATCGGATCATTATTTAGTTGTAGCTACAGTTAGAGTAAGAGGTAGATGGGACAAGAGGAAAATGGCAACAACAAGTAGGAGGGAAGTGAAAGTGTATAAACTAAGGGAGGAGGAAGTTCGGGCGAGATATAAGCGACTATTGCCAGAAATGTGGGTTAGTGCAAAAGTGAGTATGGGGGGTTGAAGAGGGTTGGATGATTTTTTAAAAATGCAGTATTAGAATGTGGGGCAGAAGTTTGTGGTTATGGGAGTGTGGGGGCAGGAGGAAAGAGGAGTGATTGGTGGAATGATGAATTTAAAGGGGGTGATAAAAGAGAAAAAGTTGCTTATGAGAGGTTTATACAAAACAGAAGTGTTATAAGAAGAGCAGAGTATATGGAGAGTAAAAGAAAGGTGAAGAGAGTGGTGAGAGAGTGCAAAAGGAGAGCAGATGATAGAGTGGGAGAGGAAACTGTCAAGAAATTTTATTGAAAATAAGAAAAAATTTGGAGTGAGTTTAAACAAGTTAAGAAAGCCTAGGGAACGTAGGGATTTGTCAGTTAAAAAACGAGTAGGGGAGTTAGTAGAGGGGGAAAGAGGGAGGTATTAGGTAGATGGTGAGAATATTTTGAGGAACTTTTAAATGTTGAGGAAGAAAGGGAGGTTGTAATTTCATGCACTGGCCAGGGAGGTATTTCCATTTTTTAGGAGTGAAGAAGAGCAGAATGTAAGTGTGGGGGAGGTACGTGAGGCATTACGTAGAATGAAAGGGGGTAAAGCAGCTGGAACTGATGGGATCATGACAGAAATGTTAAAAGGGAGGGGGGGATATAAATGTTGGAGTGGTTGGTATTTTTGTTTAATAAATTATGAAAGAGGGGAAGGTACCTAGGGATTGGCAGAGAGCATGTATAGTCCCTTTATATAAAGTGAAGGGGGACAAAAGAGATTGTAAAAATTATAGAGGAATAAGTTTACTGAATTTACCAGGAAAAGTGTACGGTAGGGTTATTACTGAAAGAATTAGAGGCAAGACAGAATGTAGGATTGCGGATGAGCAAGGAGGTTTTAGAGTGGGTAGGGATGTGTAGATGAAGTGTTTACATTGAAGCATATATGTGAACAGTATTTAGATAAATGTAGGGAAGTTTTCATTGCATTTATGGATTTAGAAAAGGCATATGATAGAGTGGATAGGGGAGCAATGTGGCAGATGTAGCAAGTATATATGGAATAGGTGGTAAGTTACTAAATGCTGTAAAGAGCTTTTATGAGGATAGTGAGGCTCAGGTTAGGGTGTGTAGAAGAGAGGGAGACTACTTCCCAGTAAAAGTAGGTCTTAGACAGGGATGTGTAACGTCACTATGGTTGTTTTAATATATTTATAGATGGGGGTTGTAAAAGAAGTAAATGCTAGGGTGTTTAGGAGAGGGGGTGGGATTAAATTATGGGGAATCAAATACAAAATGGGGAATTGACACAGTTACTTTTTGCTGATGATATGTGCTTATGGGGGATTCTAAGGAAAAAATTGCAAAGGTTAGTGGATGAGTTTGGGAGTATGTGGGAAAGGTAGAAAGTTGAAAACGAACATAGAAAAGAGTAAGGTGATGAGGGTATCAAATGATTTAGATAAAGAAAAATTGGATATCAAATTGGGGAGGAGGGGTATGGAAGAATGGAATGTTTTCAGATACTTGGGGGTTGACGTGTCGGCGATGGGTTTATGAAGGATGTGGTTAATCATAGAATTGATGAGGGGAAAAAAGGTGAGTGGTGTGTTGAGGTATATGTGGAGTCAAAAAATGTTATTTATGGAGGCAAAGAAGGGAATGTATGAGAGTATAGTAGTACCAACACTCTTATATGGGTGTGAAGCTTGGGTTCTGATTGCAGCAGCGAGGAGGCAGTTGGAGGCAGTGGAGATGTCCTGTCTAGGGGCAATGTGTGGTGTAAATATTATGCAGAAAATTCGGAGTGTGGAAATTAGAAGAAGGTGTGGAGTTAATAAAAGTATTAGTCAGAGGGCTGAAGAGGGGTTGTTGAGGTGGTTTGGTCATTTAGAGAGAATGGATCAAAGTAGAATGACATGGAGAGCATTTAAATCTGTAGGAGAAGGAAGGTGGGGTAGGGGTCGTCCTTGAAAAGGTTGGAAGGAAGGGGTAAGGGAGGTTTTGTGGACAAGGGGCTTGGACTTCCAGCAGGCGTGCATGAGCGTGTTCGATAGGAGTGAATGGAGATGAATGGTATTTGGGACCTAACGATCTGTTGGAGTGTGAGAAGGGTAATATCTAGTGAAGGGATTCAGTTTGGCAGTTTGGAGGGATATGTTGTGTATCTTTATACGTATATACTTCTAAACTGTTGTATTCTGAGCACCTCTGCAAAAACAGTGATAATGTGTGAGTGTGGTGAAAGTGTTGAATGATGATGAAAGTATTTTCTTTTTGGGGATTTTTTCTTTTTTTGGTCACCCTGCCTCAGTGGGAGACGGCCGACTTGTTGGAAAAAAAAAAAAAAAATTCAGGGAAACCGGTTATTTTTATATAGCCGGACTTGAGTCCTGGAAATGGGAAGTACAATGCCCGCACTCTAAAGGAGGGGTTTTGGGATATTAGCAGTTTGGAGGGATATGTTGTGTATCTTTATATGTATATGCTTCTAAACTGTTGTGTTCTTAGCACCTCCGCAAAAACAGTGATTATGTGTGAGTGAGGTGAAAGTGTTGAATGATGGTGAAAGTATTTTCTTTTTGGGGATTTTCTTTCTTTTTGGGTCACCCTGCCTCGGTGGGAGACAGCCGACTTGTTAAAAAAAAAAAAAAAAAAGTTTAGCCTTTCTAATCCCATTTTTTACTTCTCTTTTAAACTCAGCATATTGGTCAGTAAGGTTAACCTCTCCTCTTCTGATGCACCTATAAATTCCCCTTCTCTCCCCTAATAGATGCTTTAGCCTACTGTTAACCCATCTGGGATCGTTATTATTAGACCTAATTTCTCTCCGAGGAATGTATCTGCTCTGGGCACGGTGTACATTACAGTGGACCCCCGCATAACGATGGCATCGCATAGCGATTTTTCCGCATAACGATTACTTATATCGCCAAAATTTTGCCCGCATCCGATTAAAAACCGCATAACGATTTCGCCGAGGACGCGTCAATGTGCCTCCCAAAGTGCCGGCCGTATGTTTTACCAAGCCAGCCTCCGCGTAACATCCAAGCATACACTCGTTTTTGAATATTTCGTCAATTATTACAGTTTTCGTTGTGTTCTTGGAAAATAAGTGCGAGGGCCACTAAGAGCTTCTAGTGCAACCTGTGGTAAAAAGGAGTGAATTATTATGGAAATTAAGAAAGATTTGAAGGTTTGGGGCTAACCCTGAGAAGCTATGCAGTTTGGAACCATTTGCCTACTTCAAGATTAGAAATGTGTGCAGAGTGGTTTGAACTGCAAACCTTTAGATGAAAATCACCCTGACACAGCTGTTGCAAGCCGTGCTGGTGCTATTTCATGACAATGTTATGGCCATTTTAGGAAAGTCTTGAATAAACGGAGGTTACAGAGCTCTGCAGATTTGTTTGCGACAGAGGATCAGTGACTCTGAAGCTGGTCTATGGCATTAAAAGAGAATGAAGTAACCCCAGAAAAGGACTTGCTACCTCAAGTTCCAATGGAAGGGATCCCTTACTAAACAGTAGAAGTAATGCTCTCCCCTCCTCCCATCCCATCATCATCCCAGATCTTCAATAAAAGTAAGTGATCATGTATTTTTGCATGCATTTTCAGTTTTGTGTGTATTAAAATTAACATTTCAATGTGTAAAAAAATTTTTTTTCAATTTTGGCGTCTTTGACGGATTAATTATTCCATTATTTCTTATGGGAAAATTAATTCGCATAATGATTATTTCGCTAACGATAGCCCTCTTGCACGGATTTAAAATCTAACCGGGTCCACTGTATAAGAAAAAAATCATAAAGCAGATCCCTCATAATTAAAGTATTATCACGTCATAAATCAATAGCTAGATAAACCCCAATAAGATTGACAGGTGTTTCCCAAGCCAAATTTTAAAAGGCAACGGAAAAACACGGGGTTTTTTCGGGGTTTACATTATTCTTGCATTTCCAATTAATTGCCCCAAAAGTGATGAATTTGTGATCCTTGGGCGTCAAGCTCTTCAGTGATCTCCAGATTATTTACGATTGTTTTCTTATTTGACAAGACTAGGTCTAGCAAATTATTACCCCTGTTAGGCTCTGTTATGCACTGCTTCAGAAAACAGTCCTGAACTGTTTCCATAAAGTCACTGGACTCTAGATTACCGGTCAAAGAATTCCAGTCAATTTGACTAAAGTTAAAGTCCCCTACTATCACTATGTTATTGTGTTTAGAAGCCCTAACAATTTCGTCCCAAAGAAGTCTCCCTCTATCGTGATCCAAACCAGGAGGTCAGTATATTACACCTAGAATTAGTTTTTCTTGACCCTCTACAAACTCTACCCAAACAGATTCTGTTACTGTTCCATCTATTTTTATACCTGTTTTTATGCAACAATTAATATTTTCTCGAACATATAATGCAACTCCTCCCCCATTCCCATTACATCTATCCACATGGAGCAACTTAAACCCTTGAATATTACACTCAGCAATCATATCCCAACTCTTTAAATCATACCACGTTTCAGTTAATGCAATGATATCAAAGTTCCCAGCACATGCTACCAAACGTAATTCATTAATTTTATTTCTTGCACTTCGACTGTTAGCATAAAATACCATCACATGTTTTTTCTTCTGCACATTTTTCCTATTCATCTTTGTTTTTACACAATTTCTGAAATTATCATTACCCAGAGTTACTCCATGACAGTAACTATTAAGATTCTTAATATCAGAGCATAAGTCAATATATCCATACTCATTATTTATCATTTCTAAACCCATACCTCTAACTAATCCTAGTTTAAAGTCCTAACAGCCCCCTCAACTGAGCTAGCAAGAAAACCCACACCTGCCCTGGATATGTGAACCCCATCACTGGCATACATGTCATTTCGGCCATAGAAGTTGTCCCAGTTGTCAATGAATGGTACTGCATTATCCTTACAGTGTTTATCCAGCCAACAATTAATACCAATTGCTCTGGACAACCATTCATTACCAACACCTCTTCTTGGCAAAATGCCACATATAACAGGGTGCCCTCCTTCTTCCTAATTATGTCTATAGTTGTCCTGAACTTTCTAACTAAATCCTCACTTCTATGCTTGCCTACATCATTGCCTCCAGCACTGAGGCAAATAATAGGATTGATCCCATTACTGTTCATGATGTTGTCAAGCTGGCTAACAATGTCCTCCATCCCAGCCCCAGGAAAGCAAACCCTCTGTCTCCTACTCCTGTCCTTCAAGCAGAACGCCCTATCCATGTATCTAGCCTGGCTATCTCCAACAACAACAATATTCTTACCTTCCTTGGTGTCATTCGTCGTGACGTCCCCAGTAGTCGACTCACATTCATCGGATAGCACGGAGAATGCGTTAGATGTTTCCACAGCAGTCTCTTTCTTCTTCATCGTTTGTCTTTCCATTCTTCTTGATCGTCAACTTCGTTCCATGCTGTCCAGCCACTGACCACGTTCCCTTCTTGACCTGAGGACTCAAAACAGGAGGACTACTACGAATCCTCTTGTTTTCCTCAGTCAATCGCCGTATCTCCATCTTCGTTACTCTCGGCGGCTGGAGGCAGTGGAAATGTTGTGTATAAGGGCAATGTGTGGTTTAAATATTATGCAGAGAATTCGTAGCTTGGAAATTAGGAAGAGGTGTGGAGTTACTATAAGTATTAGTCAGAGGGCTGAAGAGGGGTTGAGGTGGTTTGGTCATTTAGAGAGAATGGAACAAAATAGAATGACTTGTATAAATCTGTAGGGGAAGGAAGGTGGGGTAGGAGTCATCCTCAAAAAGGTTGGAGGGGGGTAAAGGAGGTTTTGTGGGTGAGGGGCTTGGACTTCCAGCAAGCCTGCATATGTTAGATAATAGTGAATGGAGACGAATGGTTTTAGGGAGCTGACGAGCTGTTGGAGTATGAGGAGGTTAATATTTTGTGAAGGGATTCAGGGAAACCGGTTAGCCGGACTTGAGCCCTGAAAATGGGAAGTACAATGCCTGCACTTGAAAGGAGGGATATTAGCAGTTTGGGATATTGGCAGTTTGGAGGGACGTCTAAGCTGTCATATCTGAGCACCTCAGCAAAGACAGTGATTATGTATGAGTGATGGTGAAAGTGTTGAATGATTAAATTTTTTTTTTCTTTTTAGGCTTTTCTTTCTTTTTGGGTCGCCCTGCCTTGGTGGGAAATAGTTGACGGTTTAAAAAAGTAAATAAAATCTACTTAAATAAATATGAAACATGACAATTCTTTCCTATACAGAAGAGTTAGAAACAACCTTCAAAACACTAGAGTGAATAAATACCCCAATGGAATATATGCTAGTTAATTTGCCTAAGACATACACATACAATGGCTCCTGAATGATTATACAAAATATAGCAATACAAAAATACCACTTACCAGTATCCCTGATACAAGGCTCACTTCAAATATTGTGGGAACAACATTGAACACAAGTGCTGACATCACAAAGTTAATTCCTCGACTGCCTCTGTCAATAGCCTTGGACAGTGCCCCAGTCTGCCTACTCAGATGAAAATTCAGATCAAGGCTATGAAGATGCAGAAAAACATTCCTTGCAATTTTGCGGATGGAATTCTGTGCAACTTTAGCAAACACTGCATTGCGAAGTTCACTGAATGCAGCAGCTCCTGTACGGGCAATTCCATCTGTTGATGCACTATGTAGTCAATCAGCCAGTTTTACTTTAGAAACAAGGCTCTAAATATTTACATATAAAATAATACAAAATTATGAGTTAATAGTGTAGAAAGTCTTCATGTGTACAAGAAATCTCAGTGAAATTAACAAATTATTTGATTCATTAGCCTCAAAAATATCAGAGGAAAATAAGGGTTAATTATCATACAAGTTATTATATTTACACTTTTCAACATTTAAAATGAAAGATGCTCACACAATGGTGAAGAAATACTGTATCTCATTTGGAACTCAGTGAAATTACAAAAATATAAAACTGAATTATGTACTTTTTTTAAAATTCAGAATGTTTCAAATAAGAACAAAGCTCCTAATCTTTAGAAAAATGCTCTAAATTAAGAAATTTCAAACTAGAAAAATCATATTCAGACAATTTTATTTATGACAAAGTGAACAGAGGCAATATGTATAAGAAGACTTGCCCATATTCTCCCAGACATGTATGGGCAAGTCTCATCACACCTGTTACCCCTATTCACCTAGCAATTGGTAGGTAACTGGGTGTTAGCTAGATGTCGTGAATCTCAGCTTAGGGAAGAGGATGGTTAATAATGAAGAAAACAGTACGCTTAGATCAGCTTTCTGTTTTCTTAGTGTTTAACTCTAAGTTTTATTAGTTATCTTGGGGTATTAAACTTTTGGGGTTTAAAATCCACACATTTTCCAGAAGACAATGACAACTTGACTTATGCTTTATGGCAAGAGTGAGGGACTTGCTAAGTGCTGACAGTAAAGGACAGCTTAACCAACTTGTAGGTGAGGGAGAAATTGAGAGGTTTGGTGTGTGCAGAGTTAATGACAGAACAGTACTTGATTTTTTTTTTATATCATCAATTTTTTCATAACTTTTTGTTGCTTACAGTTACATGAAGGAGGGTAGAATGCTCATATTTATTTTGAAAAAAAAAAATAAATAAGTAATGTTTGATAATATACATGGTACAGGTCCTCCATCACAAATCCGGCATCATTGGGGCCTGTAGTGTGCCAGATTACTGAGTTTGCCGGATTACGGAGCAGTTAGGTCAGAATACACTTAATAAAATTAACCAACTTGACTTACACAAAGATCATTGAACATCGGCAAAAATCGAACATTTCCGCTATTTGAGCTCTATTTCTGTAATATATCTTCCATTCTATCAAATGAGTCCAAAAAAATGAGAATACAACCATAAAAACCATACGAAAATATACTGCAAAGAGGCGGCTAATGGCTGAGAAGTGAACTCCCTTATTTAGCGTCCATCTTTTTTATTTTTGTTGTACGTTAAGAAGCATCTTTCCATCAAACATTGCCCAAGTTTCAATGAGATAGCCCAACAAACAACCGAGAAAAAAAAATATTTACCAAAAATCATACATGGCAAGCCCAAGCCAGGTACTGGAAGTAAGTCACTCTGTCTGACTTTTCTGGGTTATCCTAGGTTCTCTATACATACACTGCTATGTATGATAATCTATGTAACTGTATATGTGTATACCTGAATAAACTTATTTACTTCTAGTCTGTCAACTGAGTACAAGAAACTGCCCATTCACTTATTTCAACTACCCAATAAAGTGGTCAGAAATTGGCAATTTGGCCGATTTCACACAAATTTCAACAGATGCCAATTTCAAAATAGCATCCAGAATAAACAATGTAGACATTCCAGGCACTAAAATAACATTTTCTCTGTTCATTAGTCATGGCTACAGGCCCCTCTTATATTACTCTTGCTTACCATTTGGAATTTTTATTCACAAAAAAATAGAAGATTTACTGTTATGCAGACTACTGCATTATTGTAATAATTGTATAAATAATGTTAACCCATTCTTCACTCCGTATTGGAATTTGGACTGGCAGGCGGACAGGTATTAGACGGTGACGTCATTTGTTTACTCTTGAGCTTCGCTAAAGAATAGAACATTTTCACTACTGTGAGTGCAATTTCAAGGTACTTTTGATCATGAAGGCAATCAAAATCATATCTATTTCTGTAATATATCTTTCATTCTATCAAATGAAACGGAAAAAATCAGAATATAACCATAACAAACATACAAAAATATACCGCTAAGCGGCCGCTAATGGCTGAGAAGTGAACTCGGCTATTTATGGTCTGATTTCTTTCATTTTTGGTGTACGTTAAGAAGTACCTTTCCATCATACATTGCCCAAGTTTGAATAAGATAACCCAACAAACAACTGAGAAAATAATATAATAATAATAATAATAATAATAATACTACAATAATAATAATAATATTAATAATAATAATTTTATTTACTACACGTTCATGTACATGGGATATAGACATAGCTGACATCAGTGACATACTACTATATAGAAAGCCGCTCGTTATGTAGAGTATTTCAAACAAATTAGGTCAGTCCCCCAGGATAACACCCAGGTACCCATTTACTGATAGGTAAACAGACAACAGGTGTAAAGAAACACGCCTAATGTTTCTACCCTGGCTGGGAATTGAATATTTACCAAAAATCATATATGGCTAACCCAAGCCAGGTACTAAAAATAAGCCACGTTGGCTTTTTTGGGTTATCCTAGGTTCTCTACACATATGCTGCTGTGTGTGATAATCTATACAGAGAAAATAGCGTTTTTGTTTCAGGTTTATGGTGCAGTACGAGCGTATATCACAGTTAGCCCTGTGCTATATTCCGTTTTCTCTAATATAAGCCCCCAAGACAGGGATAAGAGAATGGTACAGTGGAACCTCAAAAATCGAATTGCTCCCAACACAACCAATTATGTAAGTGTATTTTTGTAAGTGCTTTTATAAGTGTATTTTTGAGGGGTCTGAAATGGACTAACCTAATTTACATTATTCCTCATGGGAATAAATTCATTCGGTAAAGGCACTCGAACAGCCTTCTGGACCAAAGAAAGTTCGATATTGGAGGTTCCACTGTATTTGTATGCCATATCCTCTTCATACATCCGTCGAACTGCTCAATATTATGCCAAATATTATTTATTCTGCAGTATTTAACATGTTTTATGTTATTTATAATGTTTATTATGTCATATTAGATCAATTGTGATAGGCAAATAAGCTGTAGTGTTGATATTAGCGTAATAATAAAGCATATTCTCCTGCTTCATGAGACTGAGCTCATGGCAACCGACAGTGGCTTCAAACCACCTTATCTTTAATGGATAATGCACTGTGTAGGTGCTTTACATAATGAGAAGTATTTCTTTTATTCATTGAAACCATGGCTAGGGCTAAAAGTAAGCAGGTTAAAACAATAAATGGAGAAAAAGAAATTGGAATGACTTATGCAGCAAGTAGCACCATCAAACAGTACCAGCAGGTTGGTGTGGCGACCCTGGAAATTTGAAATTATGCTTGCCAAAATTAGTGCCGAATAACTGAAGGAACCGAATAACTGATTGCTGGATTTGTGATGGCGGACCTGCACATCCATTCTTACCTCAGTGATGAACACTAACACAGCCATTACTTATTTTTACCATATCTGCCATTTCCCACCAAGCTAGAGAAGGAAGCACTCACTATCTTTCATTCAATTGTTGTCTTGCCAGAAATGCATGTATATTACAATTCAAGATTTCATTTGGCTAGCCCAGAGGGTTAGTAACTCTGGTTAACCCAATGCAATCACTATGACTGCCTTATTTCCACTGGGTCCTTTGATCTTCTTCCTAAATATGTGACCTACAACAGTTGCCTAACACCTGGGTATCTACTTTCTGTTAGGTAAATAGAAGCAATGGGTATAAGAAAACATCCAGTGCTTCCACTAGTGCCTGAATCAAAACCAGGTCCTTCAGATGCAAGCTGAAAGCACACACCTATCTTTTAGAGTGTAGGTACTGCACTCACTTCCAGATTTGATCATTTTAGGTGATATCCCACTGTCCTTGCAAACATTTAAAAAGTAGATTGATACACAAAGAATGAGGATTATTAGAGATTTTAAAAATTATTTCTTTCCTACTAGAGAACAAAGTGCAATAGAGAACTGGTTAATGTGATACAAATCCAGTTAAGAAAATATGAGAGAGTAATTAAGAGGAAGACACTCACATCCAATCATAAGAGATATGGCAGTTGTAGCCACTGCAGATGGTGAATCCGTAATGGCTAGTACTTCACCTGTGTGCTCGTTCAAGTAATTTATAGCATCCTTAAATATGAAAGGTACCTGCACATTAACCACCTTGGCTGCAACCAAAAGTCCAACTGCAATCATCACACGGGCTTTAACTGCTGGGTTTTCCTGCAAAAAAATGAAATTTGAAATATACCTAATGCATTTGTTATTAAAACTAGAGGAAAATATAATGATGAAATATTTAGATGGCAGTGACATGTAAAAAGAATGACCATAATTATTGACACGAATCTGGAGGCCCAAACGTTGCAAGTAATTTCAATCACCTAGAGAAGTACATGTACAACACCAATTTTCCAGGACCCTTGGTTCATAGGCCTTGCCAGAAAATCCATTTTGTTGTATCAACAGAGGTTTCATTATAATAATAATAATAATAATAATAATATTATTATTATTATTATTATTATTATTATATAAGGTAGTAGGTTGGTAGACAGCAACCACCCAGGGAAGTACTACCGTCCTGCCAGATGACTGTGAAACAGAAACCTGTAACTGTTTGGCATGATAGTAGGATTCCTGGTGTCTTTTTCTGTCTCATAAACACGCTAGATAACAGGGATATCTTGCTACTCCTACTTACACTTTGGTCAAACTTCACAGACACGCACATGCATATATATACATGTATACATACATCTAGGTTTTTTCTCCATTTTCTAAATAGCTCTTGTTCTTCTTTATTTCTTCTATTGTCCATGGGGAAGTGGAAAAGAATCTTTCCTCCGTAAGCCATGCGTGTCGTATGAGGCGACTAAAATGCCGGGAGCAATGGGCTAGTAACCCCTTCTCCTGTAGACATTTACTAAAAAAGAGAAGAAAAACTTTATAAAACTGCGATGCTTGAATGTGCGTGGATGTAGTGCGGATGACAGGAAACAGACGATTGCTGATGTTATAAATGAAAAGAAGTTCGATGTCCTGGCCCTAAGCGAAAAAGCTGAAGGGGGTAGGGGAGTTTCGGTGGGAGGAAATAAATGGGATTAAATCTGAAGTATCTGAGAGAGTTAGAGCCAAGGAAGGGGTAGCAGTAATGTTGAAGGATCAGTTATGGAAGGAGAAAAGAGAATATGAATGTGTAAATTCAAGGATTATGTGGATTAAAGTAAAGGTTGGATGCGAAAAGTGGGTCATAATAAGCGTGTATGCACCTGGAGAAGAGAGGAATGTAGAGGAGAGAGAGAGAGAATGATTTTGGGAGATGTTAAGTGAATGTATAGGAACCTTTGAGCCAAGTGAGAGAGTAATTGTGGTAGGGGACCTGAATGCTAAAGTAGGAGAAACTTTTAGAGAGGGTGTGGTAGGTAAGTTTGGGGTGCCAGGTGTAAATAATAATGGGAGCCCTTTGATTGAACTTTGTATAGAAAGGGGTTTAGTTATAGGTAATACATATTTTAAGAAAAAGAGGATAAATAAGTATACAAGATATGATGTAGGGCAAAATGACAGTAGTTTGTTGGATTATGTATTGGTAGATAAAAGACTGTTGAATAGACTTCAGGACGTACATGTTTATAGAGGGGCCACAGATATATCAGATCACTTTCTAGTTGTAGCTACACTGAGAGTAAAAGGTAGATGAGATACAAGGAGAATAGAAGCATCAGGGAAGAGAGAGGTGAAGGTTTATAAACTAAAAGAGCAGGCAGTTAGGATAAGATATAAACAGCTATTGGAGGATATATGGGCTAATGAGAGCGTAGGCAATGGGGTCGAAGAGGTATGGGGTAAGTTTAAAAATGTAGTGTTAGAGTGTTCAGCAGAAGTTTGTGGTTACAAGAAAGTGGGTGCGGGAGGGAAGAGGAGCGATTGGTGGAATGATGATGTAAAGAGAGTAGTAAGGGAGAAAAAGTTAGCATATGAGAAGTTTTTACAAAGTAGAAGTGATGCAAGGAGGGAAGAGTATATGGAGAAAAAGAGAGAGGTTAAGAGAGTGGTGAAGCAATGTAAAAAGAGAGCAAATGAGAGAGTGGGTGAGATGTTATCAACAAATTTTGTTGAAAATAAGAAAAAGTTTTGGAGTGAGATTAACAAGTTAAGGAAGCCTAGAGAACAAATGGATTTGTCAGTTAAAAATAGGAGAGGAGAGTTATTAAATGGAGAGTTAGAGGTATTGGGAAGATGGAAGGAATATTCTGAGGAATTGTTAAATGTTGATGAAGATAGGGAAGCTGTGATTTCGTGTATAGGGTAAGGAGGAATAACATCTTGTACGAGTGAGGAAGAGCCAGTTGTGAGTGTGGGGGAAGTTCGTGAGGCAGTAGGTAAAATGAAAGGGGGTAAGGCAGCCGGATTGAGGATAAAGACAGAAATGTTAAAAGCAGGTGGGGATATAGTTTTGGAGTGGTTGGTGCAATTATTTAATAAATGTATGGAAGAGGGTAAGGTACCTAGGGATTGGCAGAGAGCATGCTTAGTTCCTTTGTATAAGGCAAAGGGGACAAAAGAGAGTGCAAAAATTATAGGGGGATAAGTCTGTTGAGTATACCTGGTAAAGTGTATGGTAGAGTTATTATTGAAAGAATTAAGAGTAAGACAGAGAGTAGGATAGCAGATGAACAAGGAGGCTTTAGGAAAGGAAGGGGGTGTGTGGACCAGGTGTTTAGTTAAACATATAACTGAACAGTATTTAGATAAATCTAAAGAGGTTTTTGTGGCATTTATGGATTTGGAAAAGGTGTATGACAGGGTGGATGTTGCAGGTGTATGGTGTAGGAGGTAGGTTACTGAAAGCAGTGAAGAGTTTTTACGGGATAGTGAGGCTCAAGTTAGAGTATGTAGGAAAGAGGGAGATTATTTCCCAGTAAAAGGACATCACACAAGGATGTGTGATGTCACCGTGGCTGTTTAATATATTTATAGATGGGGTTGTAAGAGAAGTAAATGCGAGGGACTTGGCAAGAGGCATGGAGTTAAAAGATAAAGAATCACACATAAAGTGGGAGTTGTCACAGTTGCTCTTTGCTGATGACACTGTGCTCTTGGGAGATTCTGAAGAGAAGTTGCAGAGACTGGTGGATGAATTTGGTAGGGTATGCAAAAGAAGAAAATTAAAAGTGAATACAAGAAAGAGTAAGGTTATGAGTATAACAAAAAGATTAGGTGATGAAAGATTGGATATCAGATTGGAGGGAGAGAGTATGGAGGAGGTGAATGTATTCAGATATTTGGGAGTGGACGTGTCAGCGGATGGGTCTATGAAAGATGAGGTGAATCATAGAATTGATGAGGGGAAAAGGGTGAGCGGTGCACTTAGGAGTCTGTGGAGACAAAGAACTTTGTCGCTGGAGGCAAAGAGGGGAATGTATGAGAGTATAGTTTTACCAATGCTCTTATATGGGTGTGAAGCATGGGTGATGAATGTTGCAGCGAGGAGAAGGCTGGAGGCAGTGGAGATGTCATGTCTGAGGGCAATGTGTGGTGTGAATGTAATGCAGAGAATTCGTAGTTTGGAGTTAGGAGGAGGTGCGGGATTACCAAAACTGTTGTCCAGAGGGCTGAGGAAGGGTTGTTGAGGTGGTTCGGACATGTAGAGAGAATGGAGCGAAACAGAATAACTTGAAGAGTGTATCAGTCTGTAGTGGAAGGAAGGCGGGGTAGGGGTGCCCTAGAAAAGGTTGGAGGGAGGGGGTAAAGGAGGTTTTGTGTGTGAGGGGCTTGGACTTCCAGCAGGCATGCGTGAGCGTGTTTGATAGGAGTGAATGGAGACAAATGGTTTTTATTACTTGACGTGCTGTTGGAGTGTGAGCACAGTAACATTTATGAAGGGGTTCAGGGAAACCGGCAGGCCGGACTTGAGTCCTGGAGATGGGAAGTACAGTGCCTGCACTCTGACGGAGGGGTGTTAATGTTGCAGTTTAAAAACTGTAGTGTAAAGCACCCTTCTGGCAAGACAGTGATGGAGTGAATGATGGTGAAAGTTTCTCTTTTTCGGGCCACCCTGCCTTGGTGGGAATTGGCCAGTGTGTTAAAAAAAAAAAAAAATAATAATAATAATAACTCAACAATACACTCTACCCCCCCCCCTTCCCTGGACTGATTGAAATTTAAATTAAGCATTTGTATAATGAAAAAGTTAATTAACTACTATGTATTTACAAAGAATATTGTAAAGTGGTAAATTTTAGATTTTTACTGGAACTGTAGAGGTAATCACATAGACTGGAAGTTAAGAGTTGTCAGGAATAATCTGAATACTCTATCAGGAATACTCTGGAACTGTGATGTTACAGGGACGACATATTGGATACCTGAAGCCACAAGATTTTCAGATGAAGGCCAACTGCCGTGATACATTCCTCTTGGCAATCTTTTTCGATATTTCATTAAAGCAAAGATGTTTAAAGTGCTTTGATCTTTCCTGTGTAATTTTTCATACAACAAATAAAAATTCATTAGCATTCAATAACCTTACCACCCTTTATATACAAAAAAAGCTTCGCAAGTGCTGTCACCAATCATTGCAACACTCTTTAACAAATCCATCGAATCCTCTACCTTCCTCACAGTTCTCAAAATAGTGAGGGTCACCCCGATACATAGAGGAGGAGCTCAAACAGACTCGAATAACTATAGGCCAATATCCAACTTACACCCTCTCTCTAAAATCTTTGAAAAATTAATTCATAAGTGAATCTATTCCTTCCTCATCTCCCACAACATACTCAACCCCTGTCAGTTTGGGTTCAGGCCTAATAAAAATATGAATGATGCTATTATACACATGCTAGAACAAATATACACTGCACTCGAGAAAAAAGAAGTCCCACTGGGGATCTTCATTGATTTACGAAAGCTCTTTATACAGTTGACAATGATTTGCTGCACATAAAATTATCGCACTATGGTATAAGAGGGCACTCCCTCAATTACCTAAAGTCATACCTTAGCAACATAAGCTAATATGTGTACACAAATGGAGCAAACTCTTCCACACATCCAATTACAGTTGGTGTCCCACAGGGAAGTGTCCTTGGCCCTCTTCTTTTTCTCACTTACAAAAATGACCTACCAAATGCATGGCAACTACTCTAACCCACACTATTTGCAGATGACACTGCATACATCTCTCACCCAAGCTCAGTCATGCTAGCCAATACTGTAAATACCGAATTACAGAAAATATCTACCTGGATGATGATTAACAAACTTACTCTCAATATTGACAAAACCTACTTCATACAGTTTGCAAACAGAACTACAGATGTCCCTCTTAACATAAAGATAAATGGGTCACCTATCACAAAGCTCACAGAGGGAAAGTTCTTAGGAATCCACCTTGATAATAGACTCAAATTTCAAACACATGTACAACAAATTTCCAAGAAAATCTCCAAGACCGTAGGCATACTATCGAAGATACAGTACTATGTTCCACAGTCAGCCCTCTTGGCCCTATATCGCTCACTCATTTACCCCTATCTCACCTATGGAATTTGTGCATGGGGCTCAACAACAATAAACCATCTCAGACCATTAATTACCCAACAAATGGCTGCAGTCAGAATGATAACAAATTCCCACTACGGGCAGCATACTCCACCAATATTCAAAATTCTAAACCTACTTACTGTACAAAACATTCATACTTATTATTGTGCCTACTACATACATAGAACACTTAACTCAGATATAAACCCTCCCTCAAACTTCTCCTTACCAACCTCAACAGAACACATGACCATAACACAAGGCATAGATCACTCTTTGATGTTTCTCGTGTCCATCTCACACTATGTAAAAACACAATGCACATAAAAGGCCCAAAAACCTGGAATTCATTACCTGTGAATATAAAAGAAATACTGTGTTTATCAATTCAAGATTCTTCTTAAAAACCACTTACTCACCCCAACTAAATAATTACTGATTAACTGTATCTCATAAATGTATAACCTCTGACCTTATCAAACAATGTTTTTTTGCACAAATAACCCGCACATAAAAGAGAGAAGCTTACGACGACGTTTCGATTTGACCAGATTATATTATAAATTGTGCTACAAATTTGTACAACTATAAAACTTCTTATTTGAAATACTCATTTGCACTTCATGTTGTAATTTGTTTACTGTAATTTTTACCACTGAATATATCATTGCTTAGTTAATCTTAAGTTAATTTTAAGCCTGCCCACAATGCTCTGCATACAAGAGGCTTTTGGCATGTACACTCAACCACTGTATTTCTTTTGTACAACTATGTGTCATGTCCAAATAATAATAAATAAATAAATTAAATAAATAAATAAATAAATAAATATATCTAAAGCATTATAGATAGTAGGTTGGTAGACAGAAACTGCCCAGGGAGGTGCTAACGTCCTGCCAAGTGAGTGTAAAACGGAAACCTGTAATTGTTTTACACGATGGAGGGCTCTGGTGGCCTGGTGGTTAACACTCTTGCTTCACACGGTGAGGGCCTGGGTTCGATTCCCAGCCAGAGTAGAAACATTGGACGTGTTTCTTTCCACCTGTTGTCTATGTTCCCCATCAGTAAAATGGGTACCTGGGTGTTAGTCGACTGGTGTGGGTCGCATCCTGGGACACTGACCTAAGGAGGCCTGGTCACAGACCGGGCCGCGGGGGCGTTGACCCCCGGAACTCTCTCCAGGTAAACTCCAGGTAAGATGGTAGGATTGCTGGGGTCTTCTTTATCTGTCTCATACACATGCATTACACTTAGGTCACACTACACATACATGTACAAGCATATATATACACATCCCTCTGAGTTTTCTTCTATTTTCTTTCTAGTTCTTGTTCTTGTTTATTTCCTCTTACCTCCATGGGGAAGTGGAACAGAATTCTTCCTCC
Source organism: Cherax quadricarinatus (assembly GCF_026875155.1). Taxonomy (NCBI): domain Eukaryota; kingdom Metazoa; phylum Arthropoda; class Malacostraca; order Decapoda; family Parastacidae; genus Cherax; species Cherax quadricarinatus. Next base: position 1,599,703 of record NC_069459.1, on the reverse strand, counting down.
ATAAGCCATGCATGTTGTAAGAGGCAACTAAAATGCCAGGAGCAAGGGGCTAGTAACCCCTCCTCCTGTATATACATGTGTTACTAAATGTAAAAGGAGAAACTTTCATTTTTCCTTTTGGGCCACCCCGCATTGGTGGGATACAGCCGGTATGTTGAAAGAAAGATCTAAAGCATTATTGTAAATTGTACTAATTGTAATATTTTTGCTACTTCTCTTTTTGCAATAATACATAATTCAAATTTACCACTCAATAAACTGTGTCTAAGCATTATGATTAGTCAGCTTGAAATGCTCATGCATGTTAGTGGCTTTCCTTATCCCTGACTAATTTATTGTGTGTAAACTATACACTGTATACTACACAAAGAAATACAGTTGTTTTTGCTTGTTTGTTTTTCTAGCACTTTGATTAATTCACCGAACAACTATTAGCCTGTCAATAGATACAGCTGTTGACAAATAAATTATTAGCAAAATATACTAAGAACTGCACAGAATTACGGTATCACCAACAACTGGCATTAAGCTAGTCTGGCAAAAAAACTTGTCTCATTCTGGTAAGACAGCTATGGAATGAACGATGGTGAATTCATTTTATTATCTGGGGCATCCTTCCTATTGGTGTTTAAAGTAAATTTTAGTGATGCCTTGTTAACCCTTTCACTATCTCCCGTGTAGTAGATCTGCAACAATACCGCTCATGTAAACCATACCACAGGCAGGGTTAGAACCCGCGCTCAGAGTCATAAAACTTATATTTGTGGTCATAGTGGTGCCTATGCTAACCTTTCTATGGTGTATAAATATACCTAGTTGGACAAATCTTACTGTGGATAGCTGGCCTAGTGGTTAATGCGTCGGTCTGGAGTTTCATGACTCTGATCACGGGTTCTAACCCCGTCAGTGGTATGGTTTGTTTGCAATCGTGTCATTACGATTTTGTGAGTCATGTCACTCATGTATCTACACCTTAACCACAATGCCCTCGAATATGTTGCACACTGTAAATTTTGGCCTACACATGAGAGAACAGGTCTGTGCAGTAGATGTGTAGAGTATAAAAAAAATCCTGTCTCACACAGTGCATGATGAGAAATGCAAACCTCTGTCATTGTGTTTAGTTTTAACCTTTTCATGGTCACCAGGCCCTCTCCAAGACTTGTTCTCAGGGTCGCCAAATTTTCAAAAAAAAAAAAAAAAAAAAAAAAAAAAAAAAAAAAAAAAAAAAAAAAAAAAAAAAATCTTATGAAAACACAGAGAATCTTTTCCCGATCATAATGACACCAAAAGTATGAAATTTGATGGGAAACTTATGAAATTACGCTCTCGCGAAGTTAGCGGTCTCGACAATGTTTACGCATCGGCGATTTTGCCCACTTTGAGCCCTATTTTCGACCAATTCCAATGTACTAGTCGACAAAAATCATAACTATTTTGCTAGAACTCCATTTTTTTCTATCGAATGAGTACAAGAAACCACCCATTTACCAATTTCAACTATCCAATAAAGTGGTCAGAATTTAGCAATTTTGCCAATTTCACACAAATTTTAAAAGATGCCATTTTCCGAATAGGGTCCAGAATAAACAAGGAAGACATTCCTGGCACTAAAATAACAAGTTCTCTGTTCGTTAGTCACATCCCCAGGCCCCTCTTATATTTCTTTGGCTTTCCACTTTGAATTTTTATTCTTACAAAAAATAGAAGATTTACTGTTATGCATACTACTGCATTAGTGTAGAAATGGTATAAATAATATCAGCGCACTTGTGAAAGAATATTAGACTCACTAGTCGATGTGTATTGGACGCTTGGCATGATTTGTTTACTTTTGAACTTTGGTAAAAATCGAACATTTCTGCTACTTTGAGCTCAATTTCAAGGTACTTCTCATTGTAAAACCAGTCAAAATCATTTCAATTTCTGTAATATGTCTTCCATTCTATAAAATGAGACCAGGAAAACTAGAATACAACAATAAATACCATACGAAAATACAGTGCAAAGTCGCTGTTTTAATCCAAAAGCACGGTCCAAGTTTTTTTTTTCTCATTACGCAATGTGTGCTGCAGGATTTTTTTTATACTGCGCACACTGACCACATAGACCCATTCTTTCATATGTAGGCCTACCAGCTTTCTCTCACTAGATTTGAGGGCGCTAGAATTTAGGCGTACTAGTACATACGTCAAAAAACCCTGGTGCGTAAGCCGTACTAGTACGTCTGAAACCCTGAAAGGGTTAAGTAGTGACCGAGATGTTTTCCAGGGTGATTTTAATGGTTTTATTGGCTATTTCTTGGTATCGATTGACAGAATGAAAGATTTACTAGTAAAATAGAGATGAATTGGCTGGTTTCAGACCAGTAGTAACTTGAAATAGACCTCATAAACACAAAAATAATTCATTTGGTGGGGCCTGCAAGACCAGGACCCACACGTTACTGAATTCACAAACACAATGAGTAACTGCATGTTGCTACCAACAGTAACAAAACCTACAAGAGTTACAGAGACTAGTGTTTCCCTACTTAACCACATCTGGACCAACACCATATCCCCTTTAAAATCAGGCATAATTACAGATAATACCACAGACCACTACCCTACTTTCCTCATAACAACTCTTGGTAAAATACCCCAAGACACTACTAAAGTCACCTTCAGACTCCACAATGAGGCAGCCATTAATAACTTCACAACAGCAGTAACAAACATTGACTGGCACACTGAGCTAGAAATCTATACAGATATTGACGAATGTTTTAATAATTTTCTAAAAAAGACCCAATACCTTTATAACAAGCACTGCCCTAAAAAACTAAACAGATGACAGCTAAGAGACTGAACAGTCCCTGACTAACACCTAGCATTCTCAAATCCATAAATACAAAACACCGATATGAAAAAAGTACAGAATGGGTCACATAACCAGAGACCAAACAAAACGTTACTCGTCAATCCTAACCAGCCTGATAAGAAGGGCAAAAAAATTGTATTATGAGAACAGATTATCCAACGTTACGAGGGTGATATAAAAAAGACCTGGAAGACCCTATCAGAAATTCTGGGAACAAAAAAGATATCACGACATAGCGAAATAAAATTAGCAAAATCAGATGAACCCCAACTCCCACCAACAGAAACAGCAAACAGACTCAATGATTTCTTCTCCACTATAGGTCAAAACCTTGCCAATAAAATCCCAAGCTCAGATACCCACCAAATGACTACCTCACTGGCAACTACCCGAACACACTGTTCCTAGCTCCGACTAACCCATACAAGTCTCCCTTATTATCAACGCACTGAAAAACAAGGCAGGAGATTTAAATACCTTACCACCCTTTATATACAAAAAAGCGTCACAAGTACTATCACCAATCATTGCAACACTCTTTAACAAATCCATTGAATCCTCCACCTTCCCTACAGTTCTCAAAATAGCAAGGGTCACCCCGATCCATAAAGGAGGAGACAACAGAGTTGAATAACTATAGGCCAATATCCAATTTACACCCTCTCTCAAAAATCTTTGAAAAATTAATTCATAAACGAATCTACTCCTACCTCATCTCCCAAAACATTCTCAACCCCTGCCAATTTGGATTCAGGCCTAATAAAAATACTAATGATGCTATTATACACATGCTAGAACATATATACACTGCAATAGATAAAAAAGAAGTCCCACTGGGGATCTTCATTGACTTACGTAAAGCTTTTGATACAGTTGACCATGACTTGCTCCACGTAAAATTGTCACACTATGGTATTAGAGGGCACTCCCTCAACTACCTCAAGTCTTACCTCAGCAACAGAAGCCAATATGTGTACGCAAATGGGGCAAGCTCTTCCGCACAACCAATTACAGTTGGTGTCCCACAGGGAAGTGTCCTTGGCCCTCTTCTCTTTCTCCTATACATAAATGACCTACCAAATGCTTCGCAATTACTCAAACCCACACTTTTTGCAGATGACACTACATACGTCTTCTCTCACCCGAGCCCAGTCACGCTAGCCAATACTGTAAACACCGAATTACAGAAAATATCTACCTGGATGAGGACTAACAAACTTACACTAAACATTGACAAAACCTACTTCATTCAGTTTGGTAACAGAGCTACAGATGTACCTCTTAACATAACAATAAACGGATCACCTATCACAAAGCTAACAGAGGGAAAATTCCTAGGAATCCACCTCAATAGTAGACTCAAATTTCATACACATATACAACAAATTTCTAAGAAAATCTCCAAGACTGTAGGCATACTATCGAAGATACGGTACTATGTTCCACAGTCAGCCCTCCTGGCCCTTTATCACTCTCTTATTTACCCCTATCTCACCTATGGAATTTGTGCATGGGGCTCAACAACAATTAACCATCTCAGACCACTAATTACCCAACAAAAGGCTGCAGTTAGAATGATAAATTCTCACTACAGGCAACACACTCCACCAACATTCAAAACACTCAACCTACTCACCATACAAAACATGCATACTTATTATTGCACCTATTACATACATAGAACACTTAACTCTGATATTAACCCTCCCCTCAAACATCTCCTTGCCAACCTCAACAGAACACATGACCATAACACAAGGCACAGATCACTCTGTGATGTTCCTCGTGTCCATCTCACACTATGCAAAAACTCAATGCACATAAAAGGCCCTAAAATCTGGAATTCATTACCTGTAAATATAAAAGAAACACTACCTGTTTATAAATTCAAGTCTCTTCTCAAAGATCACTTACTCACTCAAAACCAAATAAATACTGAATAACTGAACCTTATAAATTGTATATCCTATATGTTACTCACAATTATATCACACAAATGTTAAACCTAGGACCCAATCTAACTTTATTATTTTTTTAAATACACTACCTAACAGAATACTCCATTCGACTGAATGTACAGCAATGCAAGCAACCATATGACCTGTCTTTGTAATACTCATTTGTGCTTTATAGTTATCTGTTTACAACAATGATTTCAATGATTTCATCATTTTCAATGATTTCATCATTGCTTAGTTAATCTTAAGTTAATTTTAAGCCAGCCCGTAATGCTATGCATATAAGTGGCTTTGGCATGCTGCTCTTACCTGTATTTTTTGTACCTCTATTTGTATGCTTAAATTACTAAATAAAATAAAAAATAAAAAATGAAAGGTAGCCCCTTTCCCCAATCTGTTTTATGGGTTTTTACTAAGTGGTCTTCAATTACTGTGGCCTAAACCATAACCAATCATTCTTGATTATATTTTATTACCCAAGAAATAGGGCAAAACTTCAATGATGGATTCAAAATGGAGGGCAAGTGTAATATAAGAGTGGCCTTGAGAACATGATTAATGAATAGGCAACAAGTTCCTTTAGTAGTCGGAATGCTTATGGTGTTTATTCTGTACTCTGTTTTTAGATTGGAATTTGCTGAATTTTGAGTAAAATTTGCCGAATTACCAACTTCCATGGACTTTATCAAGTACAGTGGACCCCTGCATAACGATTACCTCCGAATGCGACCAATTATGTAAGTGTATTTATGTAAGTGCGTTTGTACGTGTATGTTTGGGGGTCTGAAATGGACTAATCTACTTCACAATATTCTTATGGGAACAAATTCGGTCAGTACTGGCACCTGAACATACTTCTGGAGTGAAAAAATATCGTTAACCGGTGGACTAGTTCTGATAGTTGAGTTGGTAATTTTTTTATGTTCAATCGATAGGATTAAAGGCATACTAGCAAAATAGCCAGGAAGTGGGCATCAATGAGCGAATTTGCTTACAATAGGAATCAAAGCAGGCAAAACTTTTTTATGCGTAAATTATGCCATAGCCACTAACTTTGTGTCTGCATAATTATGAAGGTTTTCCATCAAATTTCACATTTTTGGTGTCATTACCTTCAGAAAAAATTCAACACCATTTCAGGAGATAAAACTATTATTATTGTTTTTAAATCACAACACTCTCAGCACTCTTAATTTCAGGGTCACAATATTGAAATGGTTAAGTGTGGGTAAGAGGTCTATGAACAAAGCAGAGAAAAACAACTTCCAAACAACAGCTGAAAACTGCAATAAAAGGTTAAACACTACTTGTACAGTACTTTAGATATTAATAAAGAGATCTATCAATTTAATTATTTTATAATAAATTCTTATCTGTTATTAGCATATTCAGTGTTATGTTTATAAATACTGCACTGAACACAGTCAAATCATTTGTCACAGTTATACAATACTCACTTTTGGCCAAACATATGCTGAAAGAGCAGCCAGCATCTCCCGTCCAGTAACTTCCTTGGCAACAATACCAACATAGTCTCGTGAGATGGCACTTGCCCCCGGGTGAAAACAGTTGCGCACACCAAGCTTCTGATGCATATGCCATGCCTGAAACTTTCCTGTTAGAGATCCTGAAGCTGAAGACCATCGTGATGTGCTTAGACCTACCTGGAGACAAAATTATGATATTGTAGTCTTAAAAGAAAAATATCATCTTCACATGTAACGTAAATCATAACTGAACCCTTTCACTGCCTCGTACATAGCTCTACATTGTTTATCCAAGGATCACTTAAGTAGATCTATGTTTTATGGTCAACTCCCTCAGAGAAAACAAGAGCAGTAATTCTGGCTTAGACATGAGAGAATGTATGTGTATGGCTAATGTGCACAGTATAAATAAAATCCTGACCCCCCCCCTCCCCGAGATGCATGGTGGGAAAAGCAAACCTCTGACCATGCTTTTAGTTTAAAATAGCGACTTTGAGGTGTTTTCTAGGAAGATTTTTACGGTTTTACTGACAGTTTCTTGTATTATTTAATATAATGGAAGACATATTACTGAAACAGAGATGATTTTGGTTAGTTTCAGGACAGGGGTAGCTTGAAATCAAGCCCAACATAGCAGAAAGAATAAATTTTTTACTATTTTCCTCAGGATGTAAGACCCACCCTCATACCACCCAATCTGTTTTACGAATTTGGGCTGCTATAAACCATGTCCAATCATTCGTGGCTATATTTTATCTGAGAAACAGGGTAAATCTTCAGTTTTTTTGTGAAAAATGAACTGGTGGGTAAGTGTAATATAGGAGAAGCCTGAAGATGTTATTAACCCTTTGACTGTCACAAGCCCCTTTCTGAAACTGTCATTGTCACAAAATTTTTGGAAAAAAAAAAAAATATTTTTTCTTATGAAATGATAGAGAATCTTTTCGCAGTGATAATGGCACCAAAAGTACGAAATTTGGTCAAAAACTCATATGCGACATATACGCATCGGCAGTTTCGCCGACTTTGAGCCCTGTTTTTGGCTAATTCTGTTGTTCCAGTTGACCAAATTCATAGCTATTTCTTTAGAACTCCATTTTTTCCATCAGTTGAGTACAAGAAACCACCCATTTACCGATTTGAACTACCAAATAAAGTGGTCAGAAATTGGCAATTTGGCCAATTTCATGCAAATTAAAAAAATGCCAATTTCAAAAAAGAATCCAGAATAAACAATAGACATTCTTGGCACTAAAATAACATATCCTCTGTTCATTAGTCATGTCTCTAGGCCCCTCTTATATTACTATTGCTTTCTGTTTTGATTTTTTATTCATACAAAAAATACAAAATTTACTGTTATGCAGACTACTGCATTATTGTAAAAATGGTATAAATAATATCAGTGCACTAGTGAAAGAATATTAGACTCCCCAGTTGACGTGTATTGGACGTATGGTGTGATTTGCTTACTCCTGAACACTGATAAAAATCGAATATTTCCACTACTCTGAGCTCAATTTCAAGGTCATTTTCAACGTGAAACTAATCAAAATCATCTCTATTTCTGTAATATGTTTTCCATTTTATTACGAGAGACCACGAAAACGAGACTACAACAATAAATACTATACGAAAATACAACTCAAAGTCAGCGTTTTAATCCAGCGTTTTTCTCATTATGCACTGCATGCTGCAGGATTTTTTTTATGTGGTGCACACTGACCACACAGACCCATTCTCTCACATATGGGCCTACCAGCTTTCTCCTGCTTGATTTGAAGCTGCTAGAATTTATGCGTATTAATGTGTCCGTAACACTGGCTCGTAAGACATATATAGTACTACCAAAACAGTCAAATGGTTAATGAACAGAGGAAATATTGCTTTAGTGCCAGGAATGTCTACAGTGTGTGTTTTGGACTGTTTTTAAATTGGATTTTTTTTTATTTCATGTAAAACTGGCCAAACTGCTGACTTCTTTGCACTTTATGGGGCAATCCTGAGAGTAATGGGTTTTTTTCTTGTGCTCATTCAATAGAACGGGAGGCATACTAATGAAATAGCTCGAAAACTTGGTTAAACTGAGCAGTGGAATTGGTGAAATTGCTGATGCATAAATTGCACCCAGACAGCTAACTTAGTGCCTGCATAATTCCATAAGTTTTTCATCAATTTTTTTGTTTTTGGTGTCTTTACCTTCAGAAGATTCTCTACCATTTCAGAAGAATTTTTTTTTTTAAATGCCAACATTGTCAGCACTTTCAATTTCAGGGCTTCCAACAGTGAAAGGATTAAATACATAGCTATAGGCAATTTTTTTCTATTAACACATCGGCTGTTTCCAACTGAGGCAGGGTGACCTGAAAAAGTAGAAACACTTTCATCATCATTCACTCCATCACTGTCTTGCCAGAGGCACACCTACACCATAGGCCTATCTTTCAGAGTGCAGGCACTCTTAAAAGGAATTAATTTGTTCCAGTGGAATTCCAGGCATGATAAAATACAGTGGACCCCCGGTTATCAGCAAGTTCAGTTATCGGCCAACTCGGTTATCGGCCGTTTTTTTGGCACCCAGTTATTGGCCGTTAATTTGGTTATCAGCTGTTTGGGAGGCATCCATCCGCCAGCTGGGGCCACTTGCAAGTCAGTTTGGCTTTGTCTCTGGGCAAGTGAGGAAGCTTCTGCTCATTCATCCAAACATTTTGCTATAATCCATTGTTTTCTGTGGTTACTGATTGAGTGCAACTGCAAAATAAGCAACCATGGACCCAAAGAAACACATTACATAGTATATAAAAACATGCAATGTTTATATGTGATGTATATTTAATAATAATCACTGGTACATTAAATGTTTTATTTTATATTAATATAGACATTTTCATTAATCCATTATTTTTTTTTTATTAACACACTGGCCAATTCCCACCAAGGCAGGGTGGCCCGAAAAAGAAAAACTTTCACCATCATTCACTCCATCACTGTCTTGCCAGAAGGGTGCTTTACACTACAGTTTTTAAACCGCAACATTAACACCCCTCCTTTAGAGTGCAGGCACTGTGCTTCCCATCTCCAGGACTCAAGTCCGGCCTGCCGGTTTCCCTAAATCCCTTCATAAATGTTACTTTGTTCACACTCCAACAGCACGTCAAGTATTAAAAACCATTTGTCTCCATTCACTCCTATCAAACACGCTCATGCATGCCCGCTGGAAGTCCAAGCCCCTCGCACACAAAACCTCCTTTACCCCCTCCCTCCAACCTTTCCTAGGCTGACCCCTACCCCGCCTTCCTTTCACTACAGACTGATACACTCTTGAAGTCATTCTGTTTTGCTCCATTCTCTCTACATGTCCGAACCACCTCAACAACCCTTCCTCAGCCCTCTGAACAACAGTTTTGGCAATCCCGCACCTCCTCCTAACTTTCAAACTACGAATTCTCTGCATTATTTTCACACCACACATTGACCTCAGATATGACATCTCCATTGCCTCCAGCCTTCTCCTTGCTGCAACATTCATCACCCATGCTTCACACCCATATAAGAGCATTGGTAAAACTATACTCACATACATTCCCCTCTTTGCTTCCAAGGACAAAGTTCTTTGTCTCCACAGACTCCTAAGTGCACCGCTCACCCTTTTCCCCTCATCAATTCTATGATTCACCTCATCTTTCATAGACCCATCCACTGACACATCCACTCCCAAATATCTGAATATATTCACCTCCTCCATACTCTCTCCCTCCAATCCAATATCCAATCTTTCATCACCTAATCTTTTTGCTATCCTCATAACCTTACTCTTTCCTGTATTCACTTTTAATTTTCTTCTTTTACATACCCTATCAAATTCATCCACCAACCTCTACAACTTCTCTTCAGAATCTCCCAAGAGCACAGTGTCATCAGCAAAGAGCAACTGTGACAACTCCCACTTTATGTGTGATTCTTTATCTTTTACTTCATGCCTCTTGCCAAGACCCTCGCATTTACTTCTCTTACAACCCCATCTATAAATATATTAAACAACCACGGTGACATCACACATCCTTGTCTAAGGCCTACTTTTACTGGGAAATAATCTCCCTCTTTCCTACATACTCTAACTTGAGTCTCACTATCCTCATAAAAACTCTTCACTGCTTTCAGTAACCTACCTCCTATACCATACACCTGCAACATCTGCCACATTGCCCCCCTATCCACCCTGTCATACGCCTTTTCCAAATCCATAAATGCCACAAAAATATAATAAATAATAAAAATATAATATAATAATATTATTAGTATTATTATTGTAATAATAATGATAGAGCTTCAGTTTCCTAAATTAATAATAATAATAATAATAATAATAATAATAATAATAATAATAATAATAATAATAATAATAATACAGTAGGGCCCCACTTATACAGGTTAGGTTCCAGGCTACCGCCTTAAAGCGGAAATCGCTGTGAAGTGGAACACCCTTTTTTTTCTCCTTTATAAATGCATACAAATACTAGATAACAAGCTTACACTAACATATGTTAGCAACAGAACTAGGCATCAAAAAATAATGAAAAAGTACAATACACACACAGTGCACTCATTTACTTACCTTAAAATATTTGTAGTCTTAATCTAGGGCAAGACAAGTAGTATTCATTGTAAGAAATCAAGTGTGGTATGTATGGTAGTCAGCCGGGCTACCATACCAGGCCATTCCACCCATACATAATATTCTATGACATTTAAGCATCCCAGAGTGATAAAATGCATATACAGTTCACTCATTACTTACCTTAAAATACAGTGGACCTCTGGTTTACGATATTATTTCATTCCAGAAGTATGTTCAGGTGCCAGTACTGACCGAATTTGTTCCCGTAAGGAATATTGTGAATTAGATTAGTCCATTTCAGACTCCCAAACATACACATACAAACGCACTTACATAAATACACTTACATAATTGGTCGCATTGGGAGCTGATCGTAAACTGGGGGTCCACTGTATTTGTAGTCTTAATGTAGGGTCAGGGGTGAGTAAACGAGATAAAACGAATAAATGAGAGAGAGAGAGAATGAGTACATGAGAGAGGACAGGCGCAGAGTTATGTAAACAAACCAGGCGAACTTAAGTTTTGTAAACAAAGTGTACACGTCTGGTTTGTGTACAAGTAACATTGTGTACAAGTTGTCTCTACATTGATATGGTAGAATAAATAAAGAACACTCCCATTCTCATGTAACACCATTTTTAGAAGAAATGACGCTCTGAGTGAAGGCAATGGAAATAAGTCACTCTGTCTGACTTTTTTGGGTTATCCTAGGTTCTCTACACATATGCTGCTATGTATGATAATCTATGTAACTGTATTTGTGTATACTTGAATAAACTTACTTACATACGAAGAGAATAATTTTCTACAGCTACCCTCAGTAGCACATTTTCTGTTATGTTGGACTAGAGAAAATGTTATTCTTGCCATCACTTGTACAAGTTATCTGGCTACTACATCTCATATTTATGTTTATTTATTCTATTGTTGGGTGTATTTATCATCTTTATATGTAGCATGTTTATTATATAATTTTGAAAAAATATAGATGGATTAATGAAAATGTGTATAATAACATAATATACGACATTTAATGAGACTCAATGATTATTATTATCATCATCATCATTTCTAATATGGCGTCATTTGTGCAAGTTGTCTGGCTACCACATCTCATATTTATGTTTATGTCAGCATAGTTGCTGATCCCCTGTATATGTATATGTTATCCGAGTATCATAGTTAGTACCATCCATATGTTTTACATAGTTGACCCCTTGCTAGGCTCGGTGACTAGCATGTGTGAAGTCACGTGATGCCGCATGTAAGCACTGCACTCCCGGCCTTGTCCTCACTCCGCGCTTAGGTCTACGTACAGGCAACACAGGCAGTCTGGGCTCCCCTCTCACACAATGCTAATGTAAGTGTTACCATCCAACAAGTGTGTTTAACTCCAACCATCACATCTCCACAAACCCTCCAACAAATGGTGCCAGTGGTGAGCGCGTAAATTTGATATTTATGCAGATGTATGGAGATAACTTCTGTCAGCCAACGATGGACATTGTGTCGACTGCGTGCTAGCCTAGCGCCAGCTACCCCGAGCAAGCGTCCACCAGCCTGTTTGCTTCCTGCTTCCTGGTCAGTCTTTGTCTTAGTGTTTTATTTGCTTATTTGCATTACTTCCGAGGGGTTGACCCGGGTTTGCAAATTAAGCCAAGCCGCCAAGCCAGTCTGTGGGGGGGAGTCAAGCCCTACACCATCCAGTCTTGCCTGCTAGCCAGCTTTCCACCCCTGCTGTGCTCATCGTTACAAGTTCTCAAGCCAATCTGTGTGACGGGTTAAACCAGCCAGCCAGCCTAATAAGAGGTGACTAACCCAGTACTCAAGCAAGCCACGCGAGTTCCAGCCTTCACGTCGCTTTGTGCTTCCAGTTCTAAGCTATTCTGAGTGCTTTATCATCCCTGTGGTGTTGTGGTATTTTGTGAGTTCTTAAGCCAGCCTGCCTTAGAATATTTTCGTGCCTAGTGTGGGTGTCCCCAGAGCACGTGAGTTATGCCGCTTATACCGTAGGCCCAGCCACACCACGCAGTGTCCCAGCACGCTGCCTCAACCACCCACACCTTCCACCACAACCACTGTTTTTTTGTACCCTCATATCGAGTCCTAGCACTTTATTTTACAGACCACATAGGGGGTCAAGACGCAAGATTGTTCCTTCGTCCCTGTGCGCCAACGTAAAAGCTTCATGTGTGAGTTTATCGTCGATTTAAGCGCAAATTCTTCGAGACGTCGCAATGATGAGAGTAGTAGAGTCGCCGCCAGCCCATGAGACTCAGACCACCACCACCACCTGCCTCCTCTTCACCATCAACGTTTATAGACATTTGCGGGTGTTGAGACTTTTTTTTTTGTTCTCAGTGATTTCTTAGTGATATTTCTTTTTCAGTGATTTCTTAGTGACATTCAGTGACTCTTGATTAGACTGTGTTCATTATATCCTGTTTGCAATATCTTTTTTTTTCTTCTTCAGTGTTTAAATTTTCGTGCTTTATTTTTGTTGTGTTGTGTTCGTTTTTTTTTATATACTGTATACGTGAAGTAAGTACTTTTCCATTTTTCCCTGTTGTGTGCACTATATAAGTAGTATAAACTTGTGTTTACACTTCACAATTATCATGTGTTCAGAGTACTGTGTTCCTTGCCCAGTAAGTTATGAAGTAAAGTAATTCAGTAACTGTTATCTTATATTCAGCTTTACAACTCATTGTTGTCTCAGTTATTTTTTTTTCTCAGCATTTGTGTATTCATTCATTTCCCATTTTACTGTGTGTTGAACATTTTTTTGTGTTAATTCTTTTTATTTAGCCAGTGTCTAATCTGTTCTATCTCCACAGACAATAGTTCCATTATTTTGTTTGAAGCAAGACAATTATTTCCAATTTTTGTCAACACAAGACCTTATTGCAAGAAAATTATCATAGTATTGTGCATACAGGTCCGCCATCACAAATCCGGCAATCAGTTATTCAGTTCCTTCAGTTATTCGGCACTAATTTTGGCTAGCATAATTTCAAATTTCCAGGGTCGCCACACCAACCTGCTGCTACTGTTTGGTGGTGCTACTTGCTGCATAAGTCATTCCAATTTCTTTTTCTCCATTTATTGTTTTAACCTGCTTACTTTTAGCCCTAGCCATGGTTCCAATGAATAAAAGAAATGCTTCTCATTATGTAAAGCACCTACACAGTACATTATCCATTAAAGATAAGGTGGCTTTGAAGCCACTGTCGGTTGCCATGAGCTCAGTCTCATGAAGCAGGAGAATATGCTTATTATTACACTAATGTCAACACTACAGCTTATTTGCCTATCACAACTGATCTAATATGACATAAGAAACAATATAAATAACATAAAACATGTTAAATACTCCAGAATGAATAATATTTGGCATAACACCGAGCAGTTCGACAGAGTTATGAAGAGGATATGGTAAACAAATACCATTCTCCTATCCTTGTCTTGGTGGCTTATATTAGAGAAAACGGAGTAAGACCGGTTAAATATTTTTCACTCTCAAAAGTATGTTCTCTCAGTGATATGACGAAACCAAGGATATTGTGAACTAGATTAGAAAACCCCAAAAACACGTGCTTTAAAATTTTAATTGGTTTGCATTCGAGGTAAATCGTATCTCCACAGCACGGGCTAAATATGATCACACCCTGTACTCCACCATAAACATGAAACCAAAAAAGTTATTTTCTCTCTATAAGTTATCACACAAACAGCATATGTGTAGAGAACCTAGGATAACCCAAAAAAGTCAATGTGGCTTATTTTATACCTGGCTTGGGTTACCATACTATAGATTTTTGGTAAATATTCAATTCCCAGCAGGGTAGAAACCAATTTAGGCGTGTATCTTTACACCTGTTGTCTATGTTTACCCATCAGTAAATGGGTACCTGGGTGTTATCCTGGAATAGTAAGTAAGTAAGTTTATTCAGGTATACACAAAACATTACAAAAAATTCATCATACATGCAGATACTGTAGAGAACCTAGGATAACCCTAAAAAAGTCAGACAGAGTGACTTATTTCATTGGGGTCCTTTTACCTTATTTTATAATATAAAGGTTAATAATATTTCTCTTATTTTCTATAATGAAGATAACATCTTATTATCATACTAAAAAGACTATCTACTACACCAAGGTCATTAAGACTATCTACTACACGAGGGTCATTAAGACTACAATACGAGGGTCATTACTAGGAATAAGGTAAAATTTACACGTATGTTAGATAAAAAATAGAAAATCATTCCCCTCCCTTTCTGTAGCTACATTCATCAGACACCTTTTGGCACTCTTCTTGAACCGGTTCATGCAATGACTGGCTTTGACATGTGTGGGTAGTCTGTTCCATTCCTTTATTGCTGTACAATAAAAGGTGTTTGAAGCCTGGCCAATGACTGTGGGTACTACAAAGTTGTGCTCTCTCCCCCTAGTACTATGATGGCTTTGGTTCCCAACCTTGACAAAATTGACAGCAAGATATCCTGGACACTGTTTGTGAGCAATTTTATAAACATGATTTAGCTTCAGTTGTTTTACTCTGTCTTCAACATTCAGCATATCCAACTGCTGTAATTCATCCTGGCCTACATGTTCTCTTGGTCCCAGCTCCAGGATGAATCTTACGATTTTGTTCTGGGTGATTTGCAGTCTATCTTTCAGTTTTCTTGTCAAGGCAGAGTACCAAGAAGAGCAAGCGTAATCCATATGGCATTGTATAAGGGCTAGACATAGGGTCCTGCGAGCCTCAGTAGGTAGACACTGTGCTTGTCTATACAGGAACTTCAGTCTGGCATTCGCTTTCTTTACTACACTGTTCCCTATCAATTCTCCTGACATGCATGGTCCAAAGGGGATTCCCAAATATTTTACTGATGAAACCAAAGTGATGGGCTCCCCATTACATTGAACATTAAAGTTATTTACCCTTCTCAGTTTATGTTTCGTGCCAAAGAGAATGGCTTCAGTTTTCCCTAGGTGTAATGATAGTTTGTTGTCTACTAACCATTTGCTGCAGGACTCCAGTTCCAGTGTTAAAACATTACTGAAGCAGCGGCAGCGGCAGCAGCGACTTCCAAGCTCCGTACTTTTCTCCAACCACCAGAGCTACCAATGCTCCTATGATGACCTAGTTACAAGCAAAACTGCACTGCCCAACGTAGCACCCAGAATGACCAAAGATTACCAACAGTGAAACCTACAAATCGAAAATAATAGAGATAAAAGGAAGACTGTAGCACTGTCAGCTGCTGCTGCTGCTGCTGTAGCACCGTCAGCTGCTGCTGCTGCTGTACCACCGTCAGCTGCTGCTGCTGCTGTAGTACCATCTGCTGCTGCTGCTGTAGTACCATCTGCTGCTGCTGTAGCACCGTCTGCTGCTGCTGTAGCACTGTCACCTGCTGCTGCTGTAGCACCGTCAGCTGCTGCTGCAGCACTGTCAGCTGCTGCTGTAGCACTGTCAGCTGCTGCTGCTGCTGCTGCTGTAGCACCGTTGTTGGTGTGGCTTATTGAGAATACCAAGAAACAATTAACCCCAGAGGGTTAGCCACCCAGGATAACCCAAAAAAGTCAGTGTCATCGAAGACTGTCTAACTTATTTCCATTGGGGTCCTTAATCTTGTCTCCCAGGATGCAACCCACACCAGTCGACTAACACCCAGGTGAACAGGGAAAAATGCCTGGAATTAGTGCTCATATTGGTGAATTTAAAGCCAGCAAAGGTTGGTTTGAGAGATTTAAGAATCGTAGTGGCACACACAGTGTGATAAGGCCTGTTCTGGAAGAAAATGCCAAACAGGACCTACAGTACTCAGGAGGAAAAGGCACTCCCAGGACACAGTGTCTCATCAGTCATTGCTGCATCTTCAATAAAGGTAAGTGTCATTTATTCTTCATTTAGTAGAGTAGTACATGCACAATATATATTGTACATGTACTACTCCACTATTGTGCATGTATCCTTCTCTTTGTGTAGGAAAATGTATATTTCATGTGGTAAAATTTTTTTTTTCATACTTTTGGGTGTCTTGCACTGATTAATTTGATTTCCATTATTTCTTATGGGGAAAATTCATTCGCATAATGATAATTTCGCATAACAATGAGCTCTCGGGAACGGATTAATATCGTTATGCAGGGGTCCACTGTATAAAGAACAGAGCGTATACCACCTATGCAAGTGGATACGGGCTGCTGTGTAATGCAGCAAAGTACGAACAAATAGCCGATGGTACGGAATATCAGTGTGTAGAAGAAGGGCACTTTCATTAAAGGTCCCATCAGGAAAAGGATCTGAAGAATACAATAAATTATAGCCTGAGATGGGGTAGATAACAGCAAAGTGTAATTTTGGTTCCTGTAAGCAAACACCAACAGGGGAAAACTGGGAGAGTAACATCTGAAGCTCACCCCAATTACCCCTGAGGCTGCGTATATTCCACTGTAAATAGGCCATGATTGGCAATGATAAAGATACCTGAAATCCGCAGGTAAGGGTTCCTAAGGACTAGAGGGGTTAGAAAAGTCCACATGCGGAGGCAGCGGAAAACGTTCAAGCAGCGAACGAATGATGCGCTGTGAAGAAAGGAGTTGCGTGGATGGAGGAGAGGAGAGAGAAGGAACAGAGGGTGGATCAGTGTCCATTGATGGTTTGGTCTCTGCAATATATTCAGAGATTGCTTCAAGTGCTTCGGAATTCAGAGACGTCGTATGGGAGACATTATTGGAGATGGTAGGGGAGGATGAGTAAAGATTGGAACTGTAATGGACTCTACCAAGGGAGGGGGGGGGGGCGAAAGGGTGGAGGGAACTGGAGAAGAAGCGTGGAAGGGGACAGAAGAGGCAGAAACCTGGGAGGTGGCAGAAGAGGAAGAAACTTGGGAGGGAACAGAGGAGGAAGGTACAGTACGAGGAGGAGGGTGAACCTCTACACTTGTAACAGAGCCAGTGAGAGGGAAAGAACCAGGTACAGAGACAGGAAAGTTAAAATGAGGAGGTGGAAGAAGGGAAGGAGGGATTAAAGGACCTTTTTTTGACTTCTGAGTAGAGGGATGATTGGGATTAGGTGTCGTACGAGATCTCATCGATACTGAGGTTTGTGAGGAAGAACACGAAGAAACAAGAACAGACTGAGGCGTTGAAGTAGGGACGTCTGAGCCTAGGACAGCAAAAGAATTAGATACAGGAGTGACTATGGGAGAGGTAACCACAGAGGAGGCTGCAGAAGATGGGACCCCAGAAGTGGGGGGACGTTTTGAAACACGGGAATAAGAAACACGAGGTAGTCTCCCTTGGAGGCGGAGATGAGAAACTGCCATGGCATAAGGGAGACCTTCTGCCTCTTTGAGGTAACGGATTTCCCGCTCATTTAAGTAGACTTGGCATCGGCGAGAGTACGAAGGGTGAGCCACATGACAATTAAGGCAAGAGGAGGTCGATTGCAAGACATATTAGAATGGTCCATCGGCACCACAGACTGACATTTGGCTATAGATCTGCAATATTTCGCTGGATGGCCAAATCGCCACCCAATTTCTACACTGTTGCAGTGTAGGTATACCTTTCTAACTTGAAAACCGATGTCTGCACATAAACTGAGGATGGGAGTTCACGGCTGTCAAAAGTTAAATGAGCCACATTGCTAGGGTATCGTCCCCGCCCGCGGGCAGGAAGAGCATAAGTGTCTACCTTGAGGATTGGGGAATCTTGGAGTTCCAGCTGTTAAAGAATGTCATTGCCACATGTCTGGAAATTTTGTTGAATTTATGGTATGGGGCAGAATGACGGTACCACTACAAGAATTGAGGGAATGATGTTTTTCAATAGTGACAGGAACAGTGTCGATATGGGAAAGAAGAGAAAGATCATGAGCTTGGGTAGCATTCTGTACAGTGATGATGTGCGTACCGCTCTTAAGAGCATGAAAAGAAATATCTTTACCAACATGGCGTAGGAGTGCCTTGCCAATACTGTGGTCGGTAAGATAGGCAGTAGAGGAAGTCGGTTGTAAAGTGAAGAATTTAGTCCATTGTGCATTCTGAAACTGAACGTGGAAAGGGAGTGCGGGATGTGTCGATCTTTTCTGAGAAGAACGAGAAGGTGGAGAAGTATCATCAGCAGGTAATTGTCGTTGGCGTATAGGCGTGGGACCAGAGTTGGTCCGACGTGGAATGGGCCAGCGATTTGAAAATTGCCGCACCGTAGAGGGAGAGGCCGGAAGCATAGTCAAAGGAGAGCCGAGGTCAGATAAATCGAAGGAGTCAGTCGAGACCTCAGTACCTGAAGCGGGTGAGGAAACAGCACCAGCAAGAGGTATAGAGGCATGAGGAGTGTTCGAAGAGTGGTCCAAAGACGAGGCGGGGTCAGAACGGGGTGCGGTATCAAGAATGGGCCCGGGGGTAGCAGGTTCATGGACTTGGGCTGCCATGGTTAGGTTACTTTTTTTTTTTTTCTTAAAAACAAAGAAAGAAGAAAGAAAAGAAAATAAAAATAAAAAAGAATAAAAAAGGGGGGACTGGGGAGGAATAGTTCCTAGGAGGAATGAAAGGACCAGAAATTCCGCTCCGCGCCCAAGAGGACCTCAGCACCGCAAGTAGCGTAGATGCAGCATGGAACCCGTGCCATACCCTACCCATCATGCCAGTAAACCAGCAATCCGGGATAGCAACCTCACATCAACCGAGCTCCCTTGGTGGACAAAAGAGAGGGCAGCCAGATATCCGCCACAAAGCATACCTCCTTCGGCCACCACCCCCGGAATCCGAAAGGTGGCTTCCAGAGATACACCCGTCGCCCGAGAGACACCCAAAGCCACTCTCCGGGATACATGAGAGGGATCGGGACATCCCCAGGAAATCAAGATTCCACGGCAAACTACGCCACCACCAAGAACCTCAATGGAATGGGATGGACCCCGGTACCCTTTCCCCTACCTAGGAACTAGCGTGCCTGTGGGAAAAAATCCCAAAGGCCAAAAAGGAAGGGCAAAAGGGAGGGGTGGGGAGGAGGAGGAGGAAAGGAAAAAGGGGAAGATGGGATAGGGAAGGGGGGATTGGGGGGTAATTAGGTTCGGTCTGAGGAAGGAGACCAACAGGTCCAATTCCTCAGACCAAGAGCCTCTTCACCCTTACGACGACGTTTCGGTCCGACTTGGACCATTGACAAAGTCACACTAACCAGAGGTGGAGCAGGACGGCTATATATAGGCAGGAACAGGTGGTGGTAGTAGTAGTAGTACAGGGAGCCCCCGTTGAAGAGGCAAAGAAATATAAGAGGGGCCTGGGGATGTGACTAATGAACAGAGAATTTGTTATTTTAAGTCAGGCATGTCTTTCTTGTTTATTCTGGACCCTATTCGAAAATTGGCATCTTTTGAAATTTGTGTGAAATTGGCAAAATTGCTAAATTCTGACCACTTTATTGGATAGTTGAAATTGGTAAATGGGTGGTTTCTTGTACTCATTCGATAGAAAAAATGGAGTTCTAGCGAAATAGTTATGATTTTTGTCGACTAGTACATTGGAACTGGCCGAAAATAGGGCCAATTATGCATAAACATCGTCGAGACTACTAACTTCGTGAGAGCATAATTCCGGAAGTTTTTCCATCAAATTTCATACTTTTGGTGTCATTATGATCGGGAAAAGATTCACTATCTTTTCATAAGAAAAAAATTTTTTTTTCTTTTTTAAATTTGGCCGACCCTGGGAACAAGTTTCGGAGAGGGCCTGTCGACCCTCAAAGGGTTAAACCTTTCAAACCAACCTTTGCTGGCCTTAAATTCACTCACATCACCACTAGTTGCAGGCAATTTCGTTACCAAATCGTCATTCAACTGCCTAGCCTTTTCACAAATGATCGCTTGAGAGATGCTATCTCCTGCTATCTGTTTTTCATTTATCCACGCCAATAACAGTCTCTCAACATTTTCTAACACTTGCGGTTGCTGTTTCGTAATCACAATTGCACCTTTTGCAAGAACAGCTTCCTTGATTGCCGTTTTCCTGCTCACTATAGTAGAGATGGTTGATTGGGGTTTACTATACAACCTGACCAGCTCTGACACACGCACTCCACTTTCGTACTTTGCAATTACAGTGGACCCCCGGTTAACGATATTTTTTCACTCCAGAAGTATGTTCAGGTGCCAGTACTGACCGAATTTGTTCCCATAAGAAATATTGTGAAGTAGATTAGTCCATTTCAGACCCCCAAACATACACGTACAAACGCACTTACATAAATACACTTACATAATTGGTCGCATTCGGAGGTAATCGTTATGCGGGGGTCCACTGTATCTCTTTCTTTATTTCAATAGTCATTAGCACCCTTGGTCTCGAAGGGTTGGCACTAGAAGCTTTCTTGGGGCCCATGGTGACTTATTTTGCAGAAACAAGCACCGAAAACAGTGATAATATGGATAATATAGAATGTACCGAATGCATCCTTAGATGCGCGCACACTGGCTGGCTTGTAAACACTGGCACACACGGGGCAGTTCAGGCCACACATGGACACGTCTCGTACGAAATGCATCGCATACAGGGTTTTGTAGCGGGAACCGAGGCAAATTTTTTGCGATATAATGCATCGGCTACCAGATTTATTGGATACAGATAGCATCGCAAACCAGGGGTCCACTATATACCAGTTAGTAATTCCACAGTCACTAGTGAATGTAGCTGTATCTTTTGTAGATACTTATTCAGATCTCCCTCAGTCAAGGCATGGTGTTAGCCATTGCAAATGAATTCGATCCTCCCAAAGACAATAACCATTCTGCATATGTAAATCTTACCCTCACAGAGTTGGGTTTAAGCGTACATAGTCTGTATAATTAGATGTCCAAGAAGTATGAAATTGTCAACTGTGTGTTTGTTATTAGCTGATCAGTTTTCAGATTTTTTTTGTTTTTTTGTTCACGTTCCCTCCGAATTCTGAGAATTTAGCAGTAATTATCTGTGTGCACCAGATCTGCCTTTGCTGTTAATTACTTTCACCTTTGTAAATATATACTGTATATTCTTCCTCAGAATCCGTAGAGTGCATGAATACAGATCGATCGATCAATTCCATCCTTTATTATACTATGATTTGTTCTTATAATTCGTATTGTATTATGATACCACCCATTAGTTCTAAGTTACATATATCTTTGCTATTGTATAGAATCAGCCCAGACACACCTGCCTGTTCAGCCTATAACACAGTATGGTAGGGTCGAGACGACATATGTAACATGACCGAGCTGTCAGCATAGTTGCTGATCCCCTGTATATGTGTATGTTATCTGAGTATCATAGTTAGTACCATCCATATGTTTTACATAGTTGACCCCTTGCTAGGCTCAGTGACTAGCACGTGTGACGTCACATGCTGCTGCACGTGAACGGTGCGCTCCCGGCCTTGTCCTCACTCCGCGCTTAGGTCTATGTACAGGCAACACAGGCAGTCTGGGCTCCCCCTCTCACACTCTGCTAATATAAGTGTTACCATCCAACAAGTGTGTTTAACTCCAACCATCACATCTCCACAAACCCTCCCAACATTTATTTATTCTATTGTGGGGTGTATTATCATCTTTATATGTTATGCATCGTGTTTATTATATAATTTTGAAAAAATATCTTAGATGGATTAATGAAAATGTGTATATTAACGTAACATACATCTAATGAGATTCAATGATTATTATTATTACTAATATGACGTCTCAAGATATAAGACACTCTTATTCATTTAATATGTACCTGCACGCCAGCACAGTATGTAACTTTATTTAGGTACAGGTATACATAAGTATAATTATCAGAGTACTGTATATATAAAATATGAAATAACTTTTAAAAACACTTGAAATTTTGGAGTTTCCAGTCATAATGGAGAGACTTAGTGCTTACGGATCTCACAGAGAATGTAAACAAATCGGGTGGGGAGCAGTGACCGTATTAGAAAGTCAGGTGAGGGGAGCCGTATAGCGAGTCTTGGTCATAATTTGAAATGACCGTATTAGCGGAACGCCGTAAAGCGGGGCCCTACTGTACATACATAATAATTCAGAATACTGCTGCTAGTTGGCACAGCTGATGGCAAAACATCTGGTAAGCAGTCCACATGTTTACATTGCTGTGGGAGCAGTTCTCTGGTGCTTGTTTGCATTTTTTACAGTCATTTGGCAAAATTTCTTTTTTCTAACCATGGGTCCTAAGAAAATAAGTGCAAAGAACAGTACTGAGAAGAATAAGACAATGGTTTCCATGGACTTAACCAGGCAATACATCAATACATCATATGCCACACTCTCAACCTCCCCCCCACCCTCAACATCCCCCATCATCTCTGCTCCAAGTGTGTAAGTACATATACAGTAGATCATCATTTAGCACGGTAGTTATGTTCCTGAAAATGCCATGTTAGATAAAATCGTGTTAGATGAACTGAAGAACTTATGGGAAAAATAGGGTTACGTTCCTGGGAGCCCCCAAAAAGCCATGCAACTTTTCTTTAGGCCTCCACATCTTACAAAAATAAAAGTGAATATGTAGTTATAGTTCATTGTTGTGATGTATTATGTTGTTTTTACTGCTTAAGACTACAACTGTAACAGAAATAATAGTACAGTGGACCCCCAGTTAACGATATTTTTTCACTCCAGAAGTATGTTCAGGTGCCAGTAGTGACCGAATTTGTTCCCATAAGGAATATTGTGAAGTAGGTTAGTCCATTTCAGACCCCCAAACATAACATACAAACGCACTTACATAAATACACTTACATAATTGGTCGCATTCGGAGGTGATCGTTATGCGGGGGTCCACTGTATTTCTTACCTTAAATTGTGGGTGCTGGTGTTTGTGGATGATTGTGAAGAGAGTGGAGAGTTATGCTGTGGCCCTACTGGGCTGAGGTGGATGGTAGAGGTTCTGGTACCGAAGTCGATGGTTGTACTGGAGTGTTTAACTAAGTCATTCAGTAAGTTAGTCAAGTCACTCAGTAAATCATTCAGTCAAGTCACTCAGTAAGTCAGTCAAGTCATTCAGTAAGTCAGTCAAGTCATTCAGTAAGTCAGTCAAGTCATTCAGTAAGTCAGTAAAGTCACTCAGTAAGTTAGTCATTCAATAAGTCAGTTATTCAGTCAGTCAGTCACACAAACTCATGTTTACCTCTTTTTCTGTGTACAAAGTAACACTTCATTACGGCTACAGGTTATCTCTTGTCTAATAGCTTTGTTTCTTTGTTAATTCTAAGACTTAGGTGCTTATACCTCTTCATGCCACTTTCAGCAACACAGGTATGGCTACTGGGTGTCATGATTGCTTGGCAGATAAAAGATTTAGTAATTAAAATATCATAACAGAATTCACAAACACAGCTGCCTTGTAGCAGAGAAAAACTGGACACGTATGAATTACGAACACTGGGATGGTGGGGTGGTGTCAGGGAATGGCAGGAGGGTTCCCCAGATGCTCCACAACAAGGGGGCCGCTTAAGCAAAAAAAAAGAATTTTTTTTTTTCCTTCCCACAAACTGAACAGTGTTAAATTAATTATACATGTTACATAAAATTGTGCTGCAATTCTTCAATTGTGCAATACCCAAATCATGCCAAATAAACTCGCACTAAATGACAGTCTATTGTACACTTTATATAAAGTTTTTATATGATATTTTTTATTTATAAATACATTGTTTCAGTGTTTTCCTTAGAAAACTAGTGATCCACAGCAGTTAGCCTCAAAACTCTATTTTCTCTCACAGTAAGAGCATGGGAAGATCCTACAGTCAAAGTTGGACAGAAATGGCAGACGCTTCCACCGCTGCCTCTGCCACCACATTATGGCTTATTTTATTCATTCTAGAGTATATATCATGTTTCTCTGTTAATTATATTGTTTATTATGTCATATTAGATGAATTGTGATAGATAAGTAAGTCATGCAGTTGATAATAGGGTCATATTCAAGTATTTTTTTCTTGGTCTCCAGAGTGCAGGAACGGATTAATGTCTTTTCAATTAATTTAATTAATTTGATATACGAGTAAATCGAGTTACGAGCTAGGTCACAAAACGGATTAAACTCGTAAGTCAAGGTTCCACTGTATTCCCTTGTGTCACGACTGGTGAAAGGGAATACACAACCCAATTCCATTTCTCAATGATCAGATGGAGATCTAAAATTTTCCATGTCTCTCTTCAGTGTGAGATAAAGGAATGTAGAGGCAGAGAATAAGCCTAGTCAGAATACACATTTGGACTTCTCTCTCTAAGCAATAAGAATTGAATGGGTATTTTTTTTTTTTTTTTTGAATCTGTTCCAAAGCACCACCCTGGGATTGAGGTGTGCTGGCTTCTAGGTAAATGAAGGGACACTAGGATCAACCAAACACTCAGTTAAAAATGCAGTGACAACTTTATTCACTATATTACACCATTTCTGTTTCAATAGTAACAGTAGGACATCTATTCATCATGCATATACCTATAATAGTCATGCTCAAGTGCAGATTAGAAATATTTCTCCCATGTATTGTGCTAATATATGTGTATGTGGCACCATCAGCAATTATTCCTTACAGGTGTGTGAACGTTTTTATTTTTTTTCAACATGCTGGCCATCTCCCACCAATGCAGGGCGACTCAAAAATATAAAGAAACACTTTCACCATCATTCACACATAATCACTGTCTTTGCAGAGGACTCAGATACAACAGTTTAGATGCCACTCCAAACTGCCAATATCCCAAACCCTTCCTTAAAAATGCAGGCATTGATTATGTAAGTGTGCATTCAGACAGTGAATATGCCAACTGTTATATAGTACTTCGTATAAAACTATGCATTCCTCTCTCTCCTGTACATAATTTTTATTGCCTTGCTAAGTGACCATGGTGGCATTTTTCCTAAAATTTCTATATCCCCTGATGTATGACAAGTACAACTATTATAAAACTAAAGTTCTGCTGAAACAAAATCCTTGAAGCTCCCACAGCCAATAAACTTTTAACTATAAATAACAAAAAGGCACAATACCGTGACTGGAACGATACACAAATAACCCGCACATAAAAGAGAGAAGCTTACGACGATGTTTCGGTCCGACTTCGGTCCGACTTGTGACTTTGTCAATGGTCCAAGTCGGACCGAAACGTCGTCGTAAGGTTCTCTCTTTTATGTGCGGGTTATTTGTGTAAACTTTTAACTAATTACGTACTTCATGATATCCTCAATGCCCTACCAAAATCTCTCAGCTCAAGGTGACAGATTTCAAAACTGTATGGAACCCATCCTGAGTGACGGAATGTGGAATTTACTTCAATTCAATGGACCCCAGATTTAACCAACTTTAGATTTTACAAAGGCTGTGGCCGGACAACATCCAGAAACAGCTAACAAGTCCATTAAAACCAGAATTGTCCATTAGTCGACTTGATGAACTTAAATATAACAAATTTATTTTATTTTATAAAATAAAATTTGCAAAAAGCTAGAGGCAGCAGAGAAATCAGGTTTGAGAACAATGTGAGGTGGTGAAATCACACAGAATTTGGAATGTAGAAATTAAAAGGTGATGTCGAGTGACCAAAGGTATAATTCAAGAGAGCTGAGGAGGGGGTGTTGAGATGGTCTTGGCATGTAGAAGATGGATAGGGATTGGTTGATGGTGTATAAAGCGGGGGTGAAAGGGAAAAGGGAAGGGGTCATCCCAAGAATGGATGTAGAATGGATATACACAAGGATGAGAGTTTTAGGGGTTTGAACATCCAGCAGGCTTATGTGAACATGTTAGATATATAATGAACATGCTGAAGTGTGAGTAGGGTAACTTTTATGAATGTACAGTATTCAAGAAAATCGGTTAGCTGGACTGATACTGCAGTCAGAGGGGTAATCTGATTATGACATCAGCACACTTCTGAAAAGAAGGCAATCAAGCGAATGTGCTCTCTTCCTTTTGTCACCTTGCCTTATGGGGAGACAACCATACAGCTAAAAAATATATATATAATACAGTGGAACCTCTACTTATGAGTGCATCCACGTGTGAGTTTTTCCAGATAAGAGCAGCTGCTCAGTCGATTTTTTTTCTTCCAGACGCAAGCAAAATTTCCAGATGAGAGCGGGCCTCAAGGGAGGTTAATTGACACTAGTGAGAGGGCTCTTGCTCTTGATCTAGGAAATAGGATATCAGTTGTTTGTTGGACTACCTTGTTGAAACTTGGGTAATGTATGATGAAAAGATGCTTCTTAACGTATACCAAAAGTGAAAGAAATCGGACCATAAATAATGGAGTTTACTTCTCAGCCATTAGCCTCCCCTTAGCAGTATATTTTCATATGGTTTGTATGGTTGTATTTTCGTTTTATTTGGTCTTTCATAGAAAACCTGGAAGCTTTCTACAACAGATGGGAACATAAAAAGTCTGGGCTGAATGGTACTGCCCTTGATACTGGCCATGTAGTCAGAAACTGTAAGGCTGGAGATGAAGTCCTGGTAGTCAGTAAATGTGGGGCTGATAGTGCTGTCCTGGGAGACAGTAATGGTGAAGCTGGAGGTGCTGTCCTGGGAGACAGTAATGGTGAAGCTGGAGGTGCTGTCCTGGGAGACAGTAATGGTGAAGCTGGAGATGCTGTCCTGGGAGACAGTAATGGTGAAGCTGGAGATTTTGTCCAGGTAGTCGGGAATTATACGCAGGAAGGAATACATATAAATGACCTCATAGGGGACAGGAGCCATAGTAGGGAAACAAGTGTAGTCAAAGATAAGATAAAACCAATATTGCAAACTAGAAATACCACAGGAAATAGCAAACAAGAGGACTCCACTAGCAATAGTGAGGATATATTACCAAAAACAACTGGTGGGAGCTCCATTGTTGGTGCTAGGGAGGATAGAAGTAAGACAGGGAAACATGCACCAACAGGGAATACAGTCACAGAAACCCAAGGCAAACGGAAACCAAGCCTGTGCACATACTATGCACTTGGTATCTGCCGGCATGGGAAATCTGGAAAAACAAATGGGACGTGCAACTATGACCACCCTAGAAAATGCCATGCCCATATGACAACAGGAAAATGCAAACTCCCTTCCTGTAAGCTTTTTCACCCTGAACTGTGTACCTCTTCAGTACAGGAAAGACTGTGCTATAACTTAAATTGCCAGGCATACCATCTAAAGGGGACAAAAAGATACAAAATATCCAGGCCATGGGAAAACCTGGGTAGCCACAGCCACTCAAGAGGGAGAGGTTTTTTAGTACCAGGAAGGAAAAAAAACTGGCAGGAAATGGCAGAAATCGTACACCAAATCCAGTCATTCCTGGAGTGGAACCACAGTCGATGGCTTCCACTCCAAACCAACAGATACAGATACTAATGCCGGAAAAAAAATCCCCCCCCCAGTACCAACAA
The DNA here is from genome assembly GCF_026875155.1 of Cherax quadricarinatus. Classification (NCBI taxonomy): domain Eukaryota; kingdom Metazoa; phylum Arthropoda; class Malacostraca; order Decapoda; family Parastacidae; genus Cherax; species Cherax quadricarinatus. Next base: position 1,571,340 of record NC_069459.1, on the reverse strand, counting down.
TATCACCAGTCCGATAACATTCTTCTTTGCAAATATACAGGGTCTAAAGCCAGCAACAAACAACAAAATACCTTTCATCCGTGAACTGCTTGCAGAGGCAAAGGCAATGTTTGCGGCTTTCACTGAGACCCACATAAAGGATCACTTGGACAACGAAATATGGATCCCAGGTTACAACCTATACAGATGTGACAGAGTGAACAGGCAAAAGGGGGAGGTTGGCCTGTACATTGCAGAGTCACTTGTTTGCACAGAACTGCTTAATGCCTCAAATGACGTAGTGGAAGTTTTAGCAGTAAAGGTCGAGAACCAAAACCTAGTCATTGTGGTGGTCTACAAGCCTCCGGATGAAGCATCCCAGCAATTCCAGGAACAGCTGTTAAAAATTGACCACTGTCTGGAAAATCTTCCAGCTCCTGCACCCAACATCTTGCTCCTGGGGGATTTCAACTTAAGGCACCTAAAATGGAGGAATATAGCAAATAATACTGTTGCAGTAATAACACCAGGAGGCAGCTCTGATGAAAACTCACACTCACACGAGCTTTTAAATCTCTGCACAAAATTCAATTTAAACCAGCAAATAATAGAGCCTACTAGACTGGAGAATACACTAGACCTCATCTTCACTAACAATGATGATCTGATAAGAAATGCCACCATATCAAAAACAATATACTCAGATCACAACATAATTGAGGTTCAGACATGTATGCGTGGAGCCCCAGACCGACATAATGAGACTAGTCACGAGGGAGCATTCACCAAATTCAACTTCAATAACAAAAACATAAAGTGGGACCAAGTAAACCAAGTCCTAACCGATATAAGCTGGGAAGATATACTAAGCAACACAGACCCCAACTTATGCCTAGAACAGATTAACTCGGTGGCACTCGATGTATGCACAAGGCTTATTCCTCTAAGAAAAAGGAGGAGTAGATGCAAAATAGAAAGAGACATGCGCTCCCTTTACAGGCGACGGAAAAGAATAACAGAGCGGCTAAAAGAGGTCAATATATCTGAAATGCGTAGGGAGACACTGGTCAGAGAAATAGCAAGCATCGAACTTAAGCTAAAAGAATCCTTTAGGAGTCAGGAATTGCGGGAAGAACTAAAAGCCATAAATGAAATTGAAAGAAACCCAAAGTATTTCTTCTCCTATGCCAAATCAAAATCGAGAACAACGTCCAGTATTGGGCCCCTACTTAAACAAGATGGGTCCTACACAGATGACAGCAAGGAAATGAGTGAGCTACTCAAGTCCCAATATGACTCAGTTTTTAGCAAGCCGCTAACCAGACTGAGAGTCGAAGATCAAAATTAATTTTTTATGAGAGAGCCACAAAATTTGATTAACACAAGCCTATCCGATGTTATCCTGACACCAAATGACTTCAAACAGGCGATAAATGACATGCCCATGCACTTCGCCCCAGGGCCAGACTCATGGAACTCTGTGTTCATCAAGAACTGCAAGAAGCCCCTATCACGAGCCTTTTCCATCCTATGGAGAGGGAGCATGGACACGGGGGTCGTCCCACAGTTACTAAAAACAACAGACATAGCCCCACTCCACAAAGGGGGCAGTAAAGCAACAGCAAAGAACTACAGACCAATAGCACTAACATCCCATATCATAAAAATCTTTGAAAGGGTCCTAAGAAGCAAGATCACCACCCATCTAGAAACCCATCAGTTACACAACCCAGGGCAACATGGGTTTAGAACAGGTCGCTCCTGTCTGTCTCAACTATTGGATAACTACAACAAGGTCCTAAATGCACTAGAAGACAAAAAGAATGCAGATGTAATATATACAGACTTTGCAAAAGCCTTCGACAAGTGTGACCATGGCGTAATAGCGCACAAAATGCGTGCTAAAGGAATAACAGGAAAAGTCGGTCGATGGATCTATAATTTCCTCACTAACAGAACACAGAGAGTAGTCGTCAACAGAGTAAAGTCCGAGGCAGCTACGGTGAAAAGCTCTGTTCCACAAGGCACAGTACTCGCTCCCATCTTGTTCCTCATCCTCATATCCGACATAGACAAGGATGTCAGCCACAGCACTGTGTCTTCCTTTGCAGATGACACCCGAATATGCATGACAGTGTCTTCCATTGCAGACACTGCAAGGGTCCAGGCGGACATCAACCAAATCTTTCAGTGGGCTGCAGAAAACAATATGAAGTTCAACGATGAGAAATTTCAATTACTCAGATATGGTAAACATGAGGAAATTAAATCTTCATCAGAGTACAAAACAAATTCTGGCCACAAAATAGAGCGAAACACCAACGTCAAAGACCTGGGAGTGATCACGTTGGAGGATCTCACCTTCAAGGACCATAACGTTGTATCAATCGCATCTGCTAGAAAAATGACAGGATGGATAATGAGAACCTTCAAAACGAGGGATGCCAAGCCCATGATGACACTCTTCAGGTCACTTGTTCTATCTAGGCTGGAATATTGCTGCACACCCAACAGCACCTTTCAAGGCAGGTGAAATTGCCGACCTAGAAAATGTACAGAGAACTTTCACGGCGCGCATAACGGAGATAAAACACCTCAATTACTGGGAGCGCTTGAGGTTCCTAAACCTGTATTCCCTGGAACGCAGGAGGGAGAGATACATGATTATATACACCTGGAAAATCCTAGAGGGACTAGTACCGAACTTGCACACGAAAATCACTCACTACGAAAGCAAAAGACTTGGCAGACGATGCACCATCCCCCCAATGAAAAGCAGGGGTGTCACTAGCACGTTAAGAGACCATACAGTAAGTGTCAGGGGCCCAAGACTGTTCAACTGCCTCCCAGCACACATAAGGGGGATTACCAACAGACCCCTGGCAGTCTTCAAGCTGGCACTGGACAAGCACCTAAAGTCAGTTCCTGATCAGCCGGGCTGTGGCTCGTACGTTGGTTTGCGTGCAGCCAGCAGCAACAGCCTGGTTGATCAGGCTCTGATCCACCAGGAGGCCTGGTCACAGACCGGGCCGCGGGGGCGTTGACCCCCGGAACTCTCTCCAGGTAAACTCCAGGTCTCATGTGATAGAATGGAAGATACACTAAAAAAATAAACATGATTTTAATTGGTTTCACGAAGAAAAGTACCTTGAAATTGAGCTCAAAATAGCAGATATGTTCGATTCTTTGGCAACATCAGTGGTAGACATCATGAGGTAGCAGTGGCAGACAACATGAAGCAGCAGTGGCAGACAACATGAAGCAGCAGTGACAGACAACATGAGGTAGCAGTGGTAGACAACATGAAGCAGCAGTGGCAAAGTGTAGCACTGACAGTTTAGCAGTGGCAGACAACATGAAGCAGCAGTGGCAGACAACATGAAGCAACAGTGGCAGACAACATGAAGCAACAGTGGCAGACAACATGAAGCAACAGTGGCAGACAACATGAAGCAGCAGTGGCAGACAACATGAAGCAACAGTGGCAGACAACATGAAGCAGCAGTGGCAGACAACATGAAGCAACAGTGGCAGACAACATGAGGTAGCAGTGGCAGACAACATGAAAGAGGTAGCAGTGGCAGACAACATGAGGTAGCAGTGGCAGAAAACATGAGGTAGCAGTGGCAAACATGAGGTAGCAGTGGCAGACAACATGAAGCAGCAGTGGCAAACATGAGGTAGCAGTGGCAGACAACATGAAGCAGCAGTGGCAGACAACATGAGGTAGCAGTGGCAAACATGAGGTAGCAGTGGCAGACAACATGAAGCAACAGTGACAGACAACATGAGGTCAGCAGTGGCAGACAACATGAAGCAGCAGTGGCAGACAACATGAGGTAGCAGTGGCAGACAACATGAAGCAGCAATGACAGACAACATGAAGCAGCAATGACAGACAACATGAAGCAGCAGTGGCAGACATCATGAAGCAGCAGTGGCAGACATCATGAGGTAGTAGTGGCAGACAACATGAAGCAGCAGTGGCAAAGTGTAGCATTGACAGTGTAGCAATTAAGTGTAGCATTAAGAGTGTAGCAATTAAGTGTAGCATTAAGAGTGTAGCAATTAAGTGAAGCATTAAGAGTGTAGCAATTATAAGTCACTCTGTCTGACTTTTTTGGGTTATCCTAGGTTCTCTACACATGTAGTCAGGAGCAGGAATGGCTGCTGTGGTGGCCCTATAAACCCCAACAACAATGGCTGCTGTCACCACCACTAGCCACATACCTAATGACATGTATTTTATTCATTCTAGTGTATATATCATGTTTCCATGTTATTAATATTGTTTATTATGTCATATTACATGAATTGTGATAGATAAATAAGCTGTAGAGTTGATATTAGGGAAATTATTGGAGTACTTTGTCGTGCCTGGAATTCCACTGGAACAAATTAATTCCATTTCAATTAATTTAAATGAGGGAAAACTGACTCTGCAAACGAGCAAATCCAGTTGCGAGCAGGGTCATGGAATAGATTAAACTCGTAAGTAGAGGTTCCACTGTAGTTCTTAGCGATTCAAGTATTGCTATGAGGCCATCATTGTTTGCTTAAGAGATCTAGAGTTATAAATAATTAGATATTTAAACAATTGCTTTCATTAAGGATATTTTTAGCAGTGTTTTCTTTATAGTACAATTATAAAAGCAACCTTAACTAGAGAAAGAATTTCTAAACTAGTTGATATAATAATTCAACAATACACCTCTGACCCACCATTTTCTGCTAGAACTTAAATTAAACATTAGCATAAATGAAGCAGGTAGAACTAATCACCAAGGTTAACTGTTAGCAAAATAGGCTAAGAATCACATAAAATTAAGGGATCACCACAAACAAGTGCAGTGTAAACAATATAAGTGAGCATGGACTTCATACATCATCTGTGGCTGCCCAGTAAGATATTTTTGAAAAAAAGTAGTCTCACAATTTTGCCTGGACTAAAAGGGGTGCAAATGTTGCACTGCCAGTAAATCAATATTGTAGCAGTACAATGTAAAATGTAGGAGGAAAATTTCTTGGCTAGTATAATGCAATACGTATTATCAAAGGGGTTCTTATCACTGATGAGTGAAGATATTAGGTTATGACTTATAGTAATAACCTGACAATGGTAATAATCTGTGATACAGTAATAGTAAGTTATGAAAATAATAATCTTAAGGTGGGAGGAAAATTTCTTATCTAGTAAGTTTTACCAAAGAGTTGCATATCACTGATATAGTAAGGAGTCGAGTGTGATAATTGGTTTAGTTAAGTCAGTTTCATTGAGGAAAGTGTTTAGGTACCATTCACTATTTATTTCATTCCTTTTGTTTGTGCAAGTTTTTCTTACAATAATTTGTCCATCTCGTATACAACAATGATTAGCATTTCACCGTTATTAAGACAAAGTTTTCTTAGCCAAAACAAAAGGCTTCAGAAGAAAAATATCTTGAGACACAACACTCATTTTTCACATCTGCAAAGACCAATGATTAACACCTCAAGATGTTTAAGGTACAGTGGAAACTGTTCTCATGTGAACAATCACTAGGTGAACGTCTCACTTGCATAACACCAATATAGTTGATATATAGTACTACAAGATGTTATCAAGTATTCTCTATAATATTTATATTTTCCAAAAGCATACAGCATTCTCTCAGTAAATCACCACCAACAGCAAAAGCTTTTGAGCATCCCTGCAAATGTTCTACTTTGAACAGAAAAGTTTGCAGATGGCAAACCTTCTTCTGAATAATCTGGATCAAACACTCCATTACTAGCTTTCTGTGGCCAATGCCATCAAGATCTTCATATACAACTTGCCATCGACTCAGTTCCTCTGGAGTCATCAAATAGATGGTAGTGGCAACTCTCATGTTCCATGAGGGACCATCTGAGCTAAAGCCAAGACTCTTATCAATATTATGAGCACGTACTAATTTGGTCTTTTCATATAAGGCATCTTTTCGCAAAGCATTACCAACAATACACCTTACCGAGGAGATAATGTCATCTATGTTTACCGGAACATAATTGTGAGGATTATCTTTAAGAGTAAACCCATATTCAATATAGAGTTTGATATTGTCATGTGGGCCATAATTAATAAAAACTTGTTCATACTTGGCAAAAGGCACCTGAGTAACAATCTCATAGCAACCATTGCTTTCATTCATATTAGTTGTTACTTGTGAATTACAAGAATGATTCAAGAGATCAAGAAAAGGTACCAAAGCATAAACATCATCCAAGATAAAAGGAGCTGGATTGTTTTCTTTTAGATAAACACAGCGAGTGTTGACAGTAAACCAACCCCATTTAACATCATCTACACACAATGAAGAAAACAACTGCTTATGCTTGGAATTTAGTAAAACAAGTGTTTTTATACTAGCATAACACTGATCAACATCTTCCACTTGCTCAATAATACGAGACTTTAAAAGCTCTGGAAACAAACTAATTTCCTCCAGTGAGCTATAAGCTGGAACAGTATATTCATTAGGAAGGCTATCTAAATATGGCTTCCACTCCGAGTTATTCCCTAAATACTTGTGATACAAGAGGAAAAATGTCAGTATTTCCATGGCTCTGAACTTTTGTGGAACTTTATGAAGATTCTTTAATTCAGCATCCTCTAAAATCTTACAACACGTAACAAGTGCTTGTTTAGGGATGCTGACCAGAACATCACCTACATTAACACCAACTGTGGCCATCAGTCCTCGACCAGTGTCTGCAAAAACTGCTGGCCTCAGTTTTGTGCAAGATGACAGCTTGCATCCTTTACTTTTAAGCCACTGACTAAGTTTGACCAACACAGGATTGGCATCAACAGGATAGGAGTAAACACCTTGCTGTTTAACTCTGCATTTCTTCTTCCTTCTGCGCCAGGTTCTCCCGCTGGGTTTACTTCTCATTGCTGCAATTTCTCTCTTTTCTTTTAAATTATCCATGATTCATCTGCACCATTATCTGGAAGGAGTGGCTTTTCTTACATCTACACTAATTGATGCTAATAGCTACAAAAATTTAAACAATTTACAAGCTATAAAAAACAATTCGGTACTGTGCAGTAAAAAATAAATTTAAAATATTCAATATTATGCAGCCTACATTACTTCCAAGGTTCATTTTTATATTTAATTAAATTACTAAGGATTATACAGCATAATTGAAAAAAATTTACATTCGCAAGATTCATAACCTTAAATTACGGCAAGTCCAGTTTTCTAAGTATTTTCTTCAAAATTATACAAGAAACACATTACACAGCATATAAACGTGCTATGTTCATATGCCGGGCGGAGGGAAAACATTACGTTTTCTCTGGTCCAGCACCAAAGAAAACGTGTGTGAATCTGCGTTTAACCTAGTCACTCCGCTTTTATTCACAGTTCTCGGCATGAATTATTCATTATTTCTCCCTTCGTTTATGATGGCAACTAAAAGTAGTTGTTAGAAACGAATAAATTCAGTGAACAAGGTATGTCGATGGTAATATGGCTCTGGGTTGCAGCACATGGTGTTGTGACTCATTCTGAACCATACAGCCACATTCCAAATGAAGGTCATATACTAAGCAAAAATTTTCATGTCCAAACAAGATATATACCAAGTTGGACTTACTCCAAAGCGGACATATACCAAGGTATCAATGTATTTTTAAATGTTTATACAGTAGTGTATTGTATATTGTAATAAACAGAATAGAGGAAATCAGCTCCAATATACATTATTTAAGTACGCATACTGGTCAGAAAGCCTGTCGTAAGTCCGAGTCGTAAGTAAACAAGTACATCGCTAAGTGAGGAGAGGTTGTACTAAGATTCTATGCTGTGCAGTAATTGCATACGTGTATTAGAGTAACAGTAGGAGGATGCTTCTAGAGTCCAGTCTGTTTGAATTACCATGAACATAAAGTACTGTACCTGTATATTATTATAAAAGTTATCACTGTTTGTAGGTCATATCACATACTCCTGGATCCAGATATCTACATTACTATTTGAGATGTACATAACAGTACTTCCTTCTAGAGTTCACATTATTTTTCAAATACAAATTGTGCTTCCTTTGTTCTCTGCTGTTGGTTCAAACACCAACCTATTTTTTTTTGTATTCTTTTATTAACATATTAAGAGTTGCTTCACCTTCTCTTTGCTATCCTCCAAAGAGATCATTTCTAGTGAATTCCCCTAACGCCTTGCAAATTCACTTAAGAACATAAGAACATAAGAAAAGAGGAACACTGCAGCAAGCCTGTTGGCCCATACTAGGCAGGTCCTTTACAATTCATCCCACTAACAAACATTTTACCAACCCAATTTTCAATGCCCCCCAAGAAACAAGCTCCGATGTGCAAGTCCCTCTCAAATCCAACCCCTCCCACTCATGTACTTATCCAACCTAAATTTGAAACTACTCAAAGTCCTAGCCTCAATAACCCAACTAGGTAGACTGTTCCACTCATCAACTACCCTATTTCCAAACCAATACTTTCCTATGTCCTTTCTAAATCTAAACTTATCTAATTTAAATCCATTACTGCGGGTTCTCTCTTGGAGAGATATCCTCAAGACCTTGTTAATATCCCCTTTATTAATACCTATCTTCCACTTATACACTTCGATCAGGTCTCCCCTCATTCTTCGTCTAACAAGTGAATGTAACTTAAGAGTCTTCAATCTTTCTTCATAAGGAAGATTTCTAATGCTATGTATTAATTTAGTCATCCTACGCTGAATGTTTTCTAACGAATTTATGTCCATTCTGTAATATGGAGACCAGAATTGAGCTGCATAATCTAGAGGCCTTACTAATGATGTATAAAGCTGCAGTATGACCTCTGGACTTCTGTTGCTTACACTTCTTGATATAAATCCCAGTAATCTATTTGCCTTATTACGTACGCTTAGGCATTGCTGTCTTGGTTTAAGGTTGCTGCTTACCATAACCCCCAAGTCCTTTTCGCAATCTGTATGGCTAAGTTCTACATTATTTAACTTATAAGTGCTAGGGTTATGGACACTGCCGAGCTTCAGAACCTTGCATTTATCTACATTAAACTGCATCTGCCACTTTTCTGACCAAGAGTAAAGTTTGTCTAAATCCTCCTGAAGTTCCCTAACATCTACGTTTGAATCAATTATCCTACCTATCTTCGTGTCATCGGCGAATTTGCTCATATCACTAATAATTCCTTCATCAAGATCATTGATATATATTATAAACAACAACGGGCCCAAGACTGATCCCTGTGGAACGCCACTTGTTACTGATCCCCACTCGGATTTAACCCCATTTATGGACACTCTCTGCTTCCTGTCTGTGAGCCATGACTCGATCCACGAGAGCACCCTTCCCCCAATGCCATGAGCTGCTACTTTCTTCAACAGTCTTTGGTGCGGAACTCTATCAAATGCCTTACTAAAATCTAAGTAAATAATATCAAATTCTTTATCGTGGTCAACAGCCTCAAAAGCTTTACTGAAGAAAGTTAATAAATTAGTTAGACAAGACCGGCCTCTTGTGAATCCATGCTGAGTATCATTAATCAAGCTATGCTTATCAAGATGGCTTCTTATAATCTCAGCTATAATTGACTCTAGTAATTTGCCTACAATTGAGGTCAGGCTTAATTCTCATGAACATTTATGAAATATATATTTTTATAACTGGTTTATAGTAAGTTTAATCTTAAGTCTGCCTGAAATGCGTTGCATAACTATGGTATTTTCCTTGTAAAAATTGAGAAATACACAAGGTAAAACCTAAGTAATAACAGGAAAATAAACTTTACTTAATGTACATAATGTATATTGTTTGACTTCAAAGACAGACAAATTAAGCTTTACTTCTAAGTTTTACTCATGAAATCTTGCCAGAGCAACAGACATCAATATGTGACCATTAACCTTGTCATTGTCTGTCACAAAGACCTGCCTCACTGACGTCAGGGGTCTACGTTTTGAACACCTCCCTCAGATAAGCTGTGAGCAGTAAATTTTGGCTTAGACATGAGAGAATGGGTCTCTGTGAAGTGGGTTCACAGATTAAAAAATAATCCTGCATCATGCAGTGAATGATGGGAAAAGCCAATCTCTGAGGGTTTTTCTAAGATGTTTTTATGGTTTTATTGGTTGTTTCTTGGTATCACTTGATAGACTGGAAGATATACTACCTGAAATAGATATTTTGATTGGTTTCAGGACCAGTATACCTGGAGGGCATTCCAAGGGTCAATGCCTCCACAGCCCAGTCCATGACCAGGCCTCACTGTGGATCAGGGCCTGATCAACCAGCCTGTTACTGCTGGCCATACACAAGACAGATGTACGAACCACAACCCGGATGGTCAGGTACAGACATATTCTTGTTTCTTTAAAAGATTCATTGATTAAATAGGCTTAAAGCCTATTTAGTGTTGATTAAATAGGCTTAAAGCCTCATTGAAAACAGCTAGGGGTCTATTGGTAATCTCCCTTGTGTATACTGGGAGGCAGTTCAACAGCCTTGAGACCCCTGACATTTATTGTGTTGTCTCTTAGCATACTCATGGCACCCTGCTTTTCACTAGGGGGATGTTGCACTGCCTCCCAAGTCTTTTGCTTTCATAGGGAGTGATTTCAATGTGTAGATTTGGGACTAGTCGCTCCTGGATTTTCCAAGTGTATATTATCATGTATCTTTCTTACCCGTGTTCCAAGGAATACAGATCGAGTGCCATCAACTGATCCTAGTAATTTAGGTGCTTTATGGTACTCATATGTGCAGAAAAGGTTCTCTCTATATATTCTCCAGGTCTGCAATTTTTCCTGCTCTGAAAGGGGCCATTAGTGTACAGCAATATTCCAGCCTAGAGAGAACAAGCGATTTGAAGAGAATCATCACTGGCTTGGCATCCCTAGTTTTGAATGTTCTGATTATCCATCCTATCATTATCCTAGCAGATGTAGTAGATACACTGTTGTGATCTTTGAAAATGAGATTCTCTGACATTACCACTCCCAGGTCCTTCATATTTGTTTTTCATTATTATTAGAATTTTATTATTGGAATTTGTTTTATAGTTTTTATTTCCTTGAGTTTTCCATAGCAGAGTAATTGAAATTTGTCATCACTGAACTCCGTATTGTTTTCTGACACCAATTTAAAGACCTGGTTTATGTCTGCTTGGAGATTTGCAGTGTCCTCGAATGACGAAACTGTCATGCAAATTCTGGTATTGTCAGCAAAGGGGGACGTCATGCTGTGACTTATATCTCTATGTCAGATATGAGGATGAGGAAAAGGATAGGGGCACGTAGAGAACAGAGCTTTTTACTGTAGCGTCATCTGCTTTGCTTTGTTTACTATTACTCTTTGCATTCTATTTGTTAGGAAGTTATAGATCCATCTACCTACTTTTCCTGCAAGTTCTTTATCACACATTTTATGTGCTATTATGCCATGACTGTATTTGTCAAAGGCCTTCGCAAAGTGTGCATGTACTGTATCTGCAGTTTAATTGTTCTCCAATGCATTGGGCTCAAAGCAGCAAAAATATTTGATATTTCCCAATTCTCCTGAGGCTGGGTAAGGCCCCGTTACACTCCCAGGTCTGTTTTATCGGTTTATTCTAGGTCTGCTTTAATTATTGGGACATCATAAATCATGACCAATCATTCCTTGTTACACTTTATTATCTGAGAAATACGGTAAATCTATTGTTTGTGATGATAAATTCAAAATGGAAAACAAGTGTATTATAGGAGAGGTCTGGGGAGAAGATTTATGAATAGAAGTGTAATTTGAGTGCCTGGCAAGTCTAGTATTTAGTCTGGACTATTTTTAAATTAGAATTTCTTACTGTTGAGTAAAACTGGCCAAATTACAGACTTCTAAGCACTTTTTAGGGTAATTCTGATAACTGAATGGGCAGTTTGTAGTATTCAATCAACAGAACAAAGGAAATATCATTCCTACAGGAACGATAACTTGATAACTTGAACAACACCTACATACAACACCGGAATCCCGCCAATCACCTCATGAAATTCAACAACGCCTGACTAGTGATTAAAGAATTTAATTTCCATAAATGTAAATACCTCAAATCATCATTAATCACTATTTCTAACACAATTAAGTAAAATAAAGGTAACTTCATCTCCTCTTGAAATATTAGCAAGAATCCTCCTCAAAACAATAAACCCTGCCATCACATATTTGCTGCTGCTGATACTACATAAGAACACTAGAGAGGAGGAACACTGTAACGGGCCTTGTTAAATACAACACACTAACAAAAATATCTGCGCAACCCATTTTAGTGCTATGCAAGCAATAACCTCTAATAACTACATGTATTACTATTCTAGTATTACAACTACTACTACTACTTCTACAATGATTATGTTGTGCCTTATGCCTCACTCTAAAGCCTATATACAGTAAGGCCCCGCCTTACGGCGTTCCGCTAATATGGCGATGTCAAATTATGACCAAAATTTGCTATACGGCAAGTGGTCTTTCAAATACAGTGCCCCTCACCCGGTTTGTTTACATTTTCCGTGACCTCATCTATTATGTCAGGAAACTTTCCAAAATTTCAAGTGTTTTAAAGTTACTGCATATTTTATATGTACTCTGATAATTATACTTATGTGTACCTGTACTTAAATATACTTACACACTGTGCTGGTGTGCAGGTACACATTAAAATCGCTAAGTCCCTCTCTACTCATGACGCCAATACTACGTAATAATAATCACTCTTGGGCACACTAAATGTCTTATTTTACATCAATATAGGCATTTTCATTAATCCATCTATGATATTTTCCTCAAAATTATATATGAAACCCATTACATAGCATATAAACATGATACATACACTCACAGAATAAATTATTATTATTATAATCAAAAAGAAGCGCTAAGCCACAAGGGCTACACAGCGCTCACAGAATAAAAATTGATGTAAATATGAGATTTGTTTACAAAGCAGCTGTGTAGGTAGTGTCGGAAGAATTACGTTTTCTCTAGTCAAACTGGGAGATACCAGTAGAAAAATATTCTTTTCGTATGCCTTTATACATAGCAATTCACGACCCTTGTGGGCTTAGTGATTTTTATAATAAAAAATATTATTATTATTATTAATAATAATAATAAAATAATATTATTATTATTATTAATATTATTATCTTCATTCACTCTAAAAATGGTGTGTTGCTGTTTGTTTATTCTGAACTTTTATAGTTATCTGTTTACAATAATGTCTTATCACTGATTTCATCATTGCTTAGTTAATCTTAAGTTAATTTTAAGCCAGCCCGTAATGCTATGCATATAAGTGGCTTTGGCATGCTGCTCTTACCTGTATTTTTTGTACCTCTGTTTGTATGCTAAAATTTCTAAAATAAATAAATAAATAAAAAACTAACTTGTACACAATGTAAGAGTATTTGTATTGTGAGGTAATTATTATTATTAAAATAAAAAAAAAATATTGAGGTAAATGTTTTACAAACTCTTACAAATGGACGTGAATGAACAAAAAGTAGACACATTAATACGCATTTATTTCGCCTGACCAAGTGATCGTCCACTACCTGTTCAGTTTGTGTTCTTACATTGTCTCAACTCTGTATCTCGTTCTCTCTCTTGTTTACTCTTTCGTTAACTAGTTGGCTCTCACTGACGATGGCGTCTAAGGTTAGCTGTAATAAAAAGAGAAGTCGTAAGCCTCTTGCTTTAAGTGCCAAGTTAGAGGATGATGGTGTGCCATTCTGATTTTATTCAATAAACACCCTGCCACTCACCTCTCACACATTAATATTAATATTTTAAGGTAAGTAATAAGTGTACTCTGTGTGTATCTTACCTTTTATTGTGTTTTTAATGCATATTTCTATTGCTAACTTAATATAAGTTAGTGTAAACTTGTTGTCTGGCATTTATTGCATATTTTGTGTGCTCTGATAATAATACTTGTGGAGCTGTGTGGTAGCCGGGTGGAGGGACAACATTACGTTTTCTCTGTTCAGCCATCAGAGAAAACGTGTATGAATCTGCGTTTGGCCCAGCCACTCCCTCACTCCGCTTTTGTTTACAATTTTCGGCATGAATTATTCATTACTTCTACCTTCGTTTATGATGGCATCTAAAGGTAGTTGTTAGAAATGATTAAATTCAGTGAACAAGGCATGTCTATGTTAATAATATGGCTCTGGGCCACAGTGTAGGTAGTCGGTAGGTGTAGCCCAGGCGGGCTACACCTACTGGCTACCTACACTGATTTCCTACAAATAAATACTACTCACCTCTCTTCCTATATTAAGACTACACATATTTTAAGGTAAATAATGAGCATACTGTATGTGTATTTTACCTCTCTGGGATGTTTTAAATATCGTATATTAACCCTTTGACTGTTTTCGACGTATAAATACGTCTTACGAGCCAATGTTTCTGACGTATATATACTCAATGATTCTAGCGGCTTCAAATCAAGCGGGAGAAAGCTGGTAGGCCCACATGTGAGAGAATGGGTCTGTGTGGTCAGTGTGCACCACATAAAAAAAAATCCTGCAGCACACATTGCGTAATGAGAAAAAAAATGATTGTTTTTTTGGAATAAAACGCTGACTTTGAGGTGTATTTTCGTATAGTATTTGTCGTTGTATTCACGTTTTCATGGTCTTAGGTGATAAAATGGAAAACATATTACAGAAATAGAGATGATTTTCATTACCTTGACGATGAAAACGACCTTGAAACTGAGCTCAAAGTAGTGGAAATGTTCGATTTTTACCAATGTTCAGGAGTAAATAAATCACACCACACATCCAATACACGTCAACTGGGGAGTCTAATATTCTTTCACTAGTGCACTGATATTATTTATACCATTTTTACAATAATGCAATAGTCTGCATAACAGTAAATTTTGTATTTTTTTGTATGAATAAAAAATCAAAATAGAAAGCAATAATAATATAAGAGGAGCCTAGAGATGTGACTAATGAACAGAGCATATGTTATTTTAGTGCCACGAATGTCTACCTTGTTTATTCTGGACCCTATTTTGAAATTGGCATCTTTTTTAGTTTGTGTGAAATTGGCCAAATTGCCAATTCCTGACCACCATATTGGGTAGTCCAAATTAGTAAATGGGAGGTTTCTTGTACTCAGCTGATAGATAAAATGGAGTTCTAAAGAAATAGCTATGAGTTTGGTCAACTGGAACAATGGAATTGGCTGAAAATAGGGCTCAAAGTCGGCGAAATCGCCGATATGCTTATGTCGCCGAGACCGCTAAATTCGCGGGAGCATAATTCCATGAGTTTTCGACCAAATGTCGAACTTTTGGTCATTACCATCGGGAAAAGATTCTCTATCATTTCATAAGAAAAAATAATTTTTTTTTTTTCAAAAATTGAGCGACATAGAATGACAGTTTCAGAAAGGGCCTGAAACAGTCAAAGGGTTAAGTATGAGACGGGGAGCCAGGGCTACCTACACCTGGGCTACCTGCACCTGACTTCCTACAAATAAGTACTACTCACCTCTCTCCCTACATTAAGATTACAAATACTTTAAGATAAGTAATGAATTTACTGTGAATGTATTTTACTTTGTGTGTTTTTAATGCCTAGTTCTATTACTAACTTAATATAATTTAGTGTAAACTTGTTGTCTGGCATTTATATGCATTTATAAATGGAAAAAATGGCGTTCTGCCTTCCGGCGATGTCTGCTTTCCGGCGACAGCCTGGAACCTAACCCACTGTGTAAGTGGGGCCCTACTATATACCCTCTGTGTTCCTGCATTGTTTGTACCAGCTTTACAAAGCTCCTGGAGAGCGAAACATTGCCGCAATAAAATGTCGCATTAGTTGCACTTGTGCCCTTTTACTTAACATAAAATAGGCTGTCAAATATTTTTTGTATTTAAGACACCATAAGGCTACAGGATACCCTGGATAAGTTGATCGTGTGGTCACAGTAGCAGAAGCAGTTCAGTGCAGACAACTGTAAGGTTCTAATCCTAGGAAAAAAGAGTGAATGCAAAAAAACAGCTAGGAGTTCTAGTTAGCAGAAATTTAAAGCCAAGACAAGAGTGCATAAGTGTTTGCAATAAAGCAAATAGAATTCTTGACTTCATACTATGATACACAATACCAGTCCTAAGGTTATATGTACTTGTCAATCACAATCTTACTGCTAAACATAATGGCAGAAAATTTCTGGGTCTACACCATAACAGCAACTTGAAATTCAACAACCCACAACCAACACACAACAAAAAAAAAAGCACCCAAAATGGTTGGCATCCTCTCAAAGATACGGTATTATGTACCACAAACAGCACTACTTACATGATACTATTCACTGATCTACCCCTACCTCATCTATGCTGTTTGTGCCTGGGGATGCACAACAGCAATTCACCTGAAGCCAATAATAACCAAACAAAAAGCTGCAGTGCGAATGATCACACAATTCACTGCTAGACAACACTCGCCCCAACTCTTCAAAGACCTAAACCTACTCACTATAGAAAACAATCACTCTTATACTGTGCATCCTACATTTACGAAGCAATAAATTCTAATATTAACTCCGAACTGAAGCACTTTCTTAATACTACATAGTTGCAACAGGACCCATAGATATAATACTAGGCACAAAAATCTCTAACATTCCCAGTGTCCAGCTAAATCTCTTCAAAAATTCAAAACATGTAAATACTGCACTTCCATATTTTCAGTGTCACGAACATACGTAAAATGATATACAGTGGTACCTCGAGTTACAAACTTAATTCGTTCCAGAAGGCTTTTTGAGTGCCGATACCAAACGAATTTGTTCCCATAAAAAATACACTTACAAAAGCACTTACAAAAATACACTTACATAATTGTTCGAGTTGGGAGCTCAATATCTGTAATCCTCTCAAACATTAAAACATCGATTGTGTCCCCTTTATGTTAATATGTTAGAATCCTCATCACCTATAATAATCAAACCTGCAATTCCTTAAACAATTAACCTTGATAAAAGCCATACAGCATGAACTAACAGGATATTCAATCTTCCTGTATTCACTAACTCCTAAATTTATACTTATACTCACCTAAGTGACTCTGTTTATAAAATTACTCATTGTTATTGCCTTCTTAATCTTAAGTTAGTCTTAAGTTTGCCCAAAATGCTCAGCATATCTGTAAGTATTAAGGTAAGTCTGCCTGAAATGCCTCGGAATGATAGTGGCTTTCTTTGTACCAATCAAATTATGAAATGTAAACACACATTGTAACCTTAGCAAAGAAATAAAATTTTATTACTAATATTTATTTATTATAAGGGGGCTTTCTGCATGCACACCTAAATGTCATTAACCTGCCAACAGGCCTGCTGCAGTGTTGCTCCTTTCTTATGTTCTTATCATCACCATCATCATATCATCATCATCCTGCTCAGTTCTGGTCTCCATATTATATTATCATCATTATTGTCCTGTTCGGTTCTGGTCTCCATATTATAGCAGTGGAAATAGTCACTTTGACTTAAGTAAAAGGACACAAATGCAACTAATGTGACATTTTATTGTGGTAACATTTTGCACTCCAGGAGCTTTATCAAGCCTTTACAAACAATACATGGACACAGAGGGTATATAGTATAGGCTTAGAGGTGTAGTAGTAGCAGTGGTGGTGGCACCGGCAGCAGTGACGGAAGCAGTGACGGCGGCAGTGGCGGTGGTGGTGGTAGTAGTAGTAATACAATGTGGTAGAACAATCAACTTGCACATGAGTAAAGGTATAAAAGCTATTATGTACTTGGGTAGCATAAAAATAGGTTAGACAAATATTGGTGGCTGGGGTCAAGAAGGTTTGTTTCAGTGTTCCTCCTCTGTGATATACTTGAGTAGTATTAGCAGCAGAACCTATGTGATGGCAGGGTTTACTGCTTTCAGGAGGATTCTCGCTAAGACCTCAGAGATGGTGAAGTTGCCTTTGTTTTGTTTGTGTTAGAAATGCTGATTAATGCTGATTCAAGGCACTTGCTTCTTCAGAAATTAGGTTCTTTGATCACTAATCGGGTGTCCTGAATTTCATGAGATGACTGGCAGAATTTCGGTGTTGTACGCAGGCATTGTGCAAGTTATTGTTTCTACACGCATAAATGTGTTCATTGAGGTGTGTTTCAAGGTTCCTTGCTGTTTCACCTACATAAATCCTGTCACAGCCTCCATAGGGTATTATTATTTATTATTATCACACTGGCCAATTCCCACCAAGGCAGGGTGGCCCGAAAAAGAAAAACTTTCACCATCATTCACTCCATCACTGTCTTGCCAGAAGGGTGCTTTACACTACAGTTTTTAAACTGCAACATTAACACCCCTCCTTCAGAGTGCAGGCACTGTACTTCCCATCTCCAGGACTCGAGTCCGGCCTGCCGGTTTCCCTGAACCCCTTCATAAATGTTACTTTGCTCACACTCCAACAGCACGTCAAGTATTAAAAACCATTCGTCTCCATTCACTCCTATCAAACACGCTCACGCACGCCTGCTGGAAGTCCAAGCCCCTCGCACACAAAACCTCCTTTACCCCCTCCCTCCAACCTTTCCTAGGCCGACCCCTACCCCGCCTTCCTTCCACTACAGACTGATACACTCTTGAAGTTATTCTGTTTCGCTCCATTCTCTCCACATGTCCGAACCACCTCAACAACCCTTCCTCAGCCCTCTGGACAACAGTTTTGGTAATCCCGCACCATAGGGTATATGTAGTGTAAACCCCTGCATTGACTGGTTCATGGTGCTTGGATTTTGTCCTGGTTAGATCCTTTATTGAAGTGCTGGATGCGATGGCGACTAGTATTAGCTTGTGCTAGTACTCTAGAAATGTTCAATGCAACCTGGTTATTGGGAAGAATTATAACTTTGTTAGGAGTGGCATTGGTGTGTGGAGAATTAATGATCTTAAGAGCTCTTTTCTTGCAGTCTTTGATGAAAAAGGAAGGAAAATGTAAATCAGTGAAGGTTTGGTGAATGTATGTACATTTCTCGTCGAGAAACTCAGGACTACAAATTCGGAATGCTCTTAGGAAAAATCCAATGATGATGCCTCTTTTGGTCTTAGTATCTTGACTGGAACAGAAGTGTGAGAGATCATTTTTACTTGTAGGTTTCCGGTAAACATGAAATCTTAGATTGTTATCTACTTTCTGAATGAGGACGTATAGAAAAGGTAGCTTGTCATTGGACTCTTCTTCTAGCATAAACTGGATCACAGGTTCAACTGTGTTGAGCCTTGCCTGAAGATTCCGTACATCAAAACATTTGGGAGTTATTATGAGGACGTCGTCCACGTAACAACCAAATGATGCTTGAGGGGATGATGTTTGTGAAGTGTTAAGCCTCTAAGTGTTCCATGTACAAGTTGGCTAAGACAGCACTGATGGGGGACCCCATTCCCATGCCATAGGTTTGTTAGTAGAGCCTGTTATGGAACCTATGACATGAGGTTAGGTGAGGTTCTGACCTGAGCGTCCGTAAGATGGGGAAGGAAAAAGGATGGGTTAGTATGGAAACATGGGAAGGGGTTGGGATGATGGAGGAGGAGGGATAATAGAGGTGAGCGGCCCAGCCACTCTGGGCAAGTTGTGCAGGTATACTGCAGGCGTCAATGTCGATGTGAGGATTGCTGGGAACAGCTGTGTACTGTGGGAGGCTGGCAGGAGACGGCAGGAAGGGTGGAGATGGCAGCTAAATCTGGGTCGATTGGAGCCACACCAAAGCTTTAGCTAAATAGCAAAGTGCTGGGAAACTTCAGCTTGGCAGTGGATGAACATTGAAAAGTTGGTTATACAACTGAGCCATTGGAGAGAGCATTGAACTTCGTTCTTGTGAGGTACCGTGCTTTGAATAGGGTTGTGGGGTCTGGTCCAGGATTGGTGAGGAGGTAGGGTACGTCGTCCCATCCCGGAGTCGTTGTTCCAGTTCTTGGCCAAACATTATGTTGTTGTAAGGTTTTGTGGTGTAGAGCTTGATACCAGGCATATCGTAGTAATCTGGCTTGGTCTCAGAGGCAGGTGTGGTCGGTGGTTGGTCGGTTGAGGGGGTGGAGGGAGATGATGTTGGCAGTCTCTCATTGGTGGGATCTGTCGGCGTCTCGGTGGTCTGTGATTGGTCCATTCCCTTGGTGGAGGGAGGTGGAGGAGGTGGTGGGGATGGTGGGGCTGTGGAAATCATTACGGTACTGTTAGTGGATTTTACGATACCCGACAAAGGTGGAGAGTCAGGGAATGTGAATCTTGGCATATTGTTGAGTTTGAAGAGTTTGTTGATGGTGGTGTTGAATGATCCAGGTGCAGCTACATTGTGAACATGAGCGTACATGATGCAGTAGAGGATTTTAGTGGAGCTGCCTTCAGGAGGTGGAGGGGATGGAGTACTAGTGGAAGAGGCAGATTGGGTGACTGAGAATCTTGGAGGTATCTGCTTGGAGCTTGGTAATAACAGCATATGTAGTAGTTTGAACAGTGGTCTCGTTCTGCTGTTCAATTTGTTTGAGTGCTTCAAGCCTTGTTGGACAGTTGGCAGCAAAGGTATGGTGGTCATTCTTGCAGTTCAGGCATTTGGGTGGAGTGGTGGTAGTACAAGTCTTGAAATCATGTCCTTCTTTGCCGCAGGTAGAGCAGAGCTTCTTGTCCTTGGTGGGACAATCTTTAGTGATGTGCAGGTATGAGTAACAGTGGGACATGACTGAATTTCTCTGCTTCAATGTAGGCTGATTGATGTGAAAATAGTGAATAGCCAGTCCCTCCACGAGAGCTCTGGCTGCCATGCTGACGTCACTGAAGGTGATCTTCAACATAGAGGAAGCGTTAAGTATCTGAGATGTTCCATCTCAGCCCAAGTGTTCTAGTCTTCAATGGATGATTTGTTTACTGCGATATCTTGAGTAGTGTTGAGCTTGTCCAGTCGCTTGAGAAACACAGCTTTTTTAGCCCTCAAAGCTGGGGAAGTCATAACTTGAAATCCTCGCTGTTGGAGACTGGTGGTGGCATCGGTGGTGGTTAGTTTCTCAGCCTCGATGTCGTCAGTGCAGACGACTAAGAAAGCTTCTTTGAGCGAGAGAATCGCATTGCACTTAACTCGCAGAATGCCACTAATGGCAGCTGCGAGTGCTAGCTTGGATGAGTCACTGACTGCCCCACTTGCTGGTTTAATCTTCACCCTGTTCGAGAAATGCATCGTGGAGTGATGCAGACTAAAGGCTCCCCTCCTCAACGGGGATCGAAGGGATACTTCTTGATCGTCCAGAAATCACCTACTGCATGGGAATGGGGACCCCATTAGCACAGTCTTAGCCAACTTGTACATGGAATGCCTAGATGCTGAACACTTCGCCAACATCATCCCCTCAAGCACCACTTGGTTACATTACGTGGATGATGTCATCGTAATAACTGCCAAACGTTTTGATGTACGTAATCTTCGGGTAAGGCTCAAATGCAGTTGAACCTGCGATCCAGTTTACACTAGAAGAAGAGTCCAATGACAAGCTACCTTTTCTAGACATCCTCATTCACAAAGTACAGTGATCCCTTGGTTATCAGCCGTAATCCGTTCCAGAAGTTCGGCCGAAGACCGAAATGGCCGAAAATCGAAATATTTCCCATAAGAATTAATGGAAATATAATTAATCCATTCTGGACAAAAATATTCACAAAAATAATTTTTTTAGCAATTATATAAGTATTACATACCTTTATTATACGTAGTCACTTAGCCTTAATACCATAATCTGTAAGGATTTAATGTTAAGAATTAATCTAAGTCTGCCCGAAATGCCTAGCCATGCTAGGTGTCCTAGTGGCCCCCTCTGTAATTAGTATTTTATAACATGTAAACCACACAATACCCAAAACCTGTAAACTCCACATTGTAGCCCTTATAGAGAATAAACTTGAATTTATTGAAGGCTAATGCTGGCTTCTGGAAGATAGGGAGGAGGAAAGAGGGAGGAGTTAATGTTTGGAAGGGGACTCCCCCTCCATAAAGACTTTAGGTAGCAAAGCTCTGGGGTTACTTCCCTTCTTTGTCTTTTAATGCCACTAGGACTAGCTTTAGAATCACTGGACCCCTGTTGCACAACAAATCTATCCACAGAGGTCTGTTTCTGGCGTCTCTAAGATTTCCCTGAAGTGGGACAGGGTTTTGTCACTGAACATGTTGCAGATATGGCTTGTTTCAGCTTGGTCAGGGTGGTGTTTCTCTACAAAAGCTTGCACCCTAGTCCACACTGCACACACCTCTTTAATCTCTGAAGAAGGCATCTCCTTCACTCCCTCTTCCTCCTCCTCTGAAGCAAGTTCCTCAGCTGCAGTCTGCTGCTGTTAGAGTTGAAGTTCTTGCAGCTCTTCAGTGGTTAGCTCTTCCCTGTGGTCCTCCACCAACTCTTCCACATCCTCGCCACTCACCTCCAACCCCAGGAACTTCCCCAGTGCCACAATAGAGTCCACAGGGTCGTCAGGGTCAGCCTCAAACCCTTCAAAATCCCTCTCTCGGACACAACCTGGCCACAATTTTCTCCAAGCAGAGTTCAAAGCCCTGAGTGTCACTCCCTCCTAAGCCTTACCTATAAAGCTTATGCAATTGAGGTTAGTGAAGTGATCTTTCTAGAACTCTCTTAGGGTCAACCGAGTTTCAGAGGTCACTTCAAAGCACTTTTCAAACACTGCTTTTGTGGGCCATACACATCATTAACCCACTCTCTGAAAAATTGACCCATGCCTTTTGATTAGCTTTCCACATCACACACAATCTATTCTTGGCGACATTGCTTTTCTTGAACACACTGGGATTTTCTGAGTGATACACCAGTAAAGGCTTCACTTTAAAATCCCCACTAGTATTAGCACACAACAAAAGAGTAAGCCTGTCTTTCATAGGCTTGTGTCCTGGCAGTGCCTTTTCCTCCTGTGTGATGTAGGTCCTGTTTGGCTTTTCTTCCAAAACATGCCTCTTTCATCACAATTGAACACTTGTTGGGGTTTTAATTGTTCATAAGAACATAAGAAAGGAGGATCACTGCAGCAAGCCTGTTGGCCCATACTAGGCAGGTCCTTTACAATCCATCCCACTAACAAAATATCTGCCCAATTCAACTTTCAATGCTACCCAAGAAATAAGCTCTGATAACTCTTTCCACTCATTTGCAAGTCCCACTCAAATCCAACCCCTTTCACTCATATATTTATCCAACCTAAATTTGAAACTACCCAAAGTCCTAGCCTCAATAACCCAACTAGGTAGACTGTTCCACTCATCAACTACCCTATTTCCAAACCAATACTTTCCTATGTCCTTTCTAAATCTAAACTTATCTAATTTAAATCCTTTACTGTGGGTTCTCTCTTGGAGAGACATCCTCAAGACCTTATTAATATCCCCTTTATTAATACCCATCTTCCACTTATACACTTCGATCATGTCTCCCCTCATTCTTCGTCTAACAAGTGAATGTAATTTAAGAGTCCTAAGTCTTTCTTCATAAGGAAGATTTCTAATGCTATGTATTAATTTAGTCATTCTACGCTGAATGTTTTCTAATGAATTTATGTCCATTCTGTAATATGGAGACCAGAACTGAGCTGCATAATCTAGGTGAGGCCTTACTAATTTATTTATTTATTTATTTAGTAATTTGAGCATACATACAGAGGTACAAAAAAAATACAAGTAAGAGCAGCATGCCAAAGCCACTTGTATGCATAGCATTACGGGCTGGCTTAAAATTAACTTAAGATTAACTAAGCAATGATGTAATCAGTGATAAAACATTATTGTAAACAGATAACAATTAAGCACAAATGAGTATTACAAAGACAGGTCATATGGTTGCATGTATTGCTGTACTAATGATGTATAAAGCTGCAGTATGACCTCCGGACATCTGTTGCTTACACTTCTTGATATAAATCCCAATAATCTATTTGCCTTATTACGTACGCTTAGGCACTGCTGTCTTGGTTTGAGGTTGCTGCTCACCATAACCCCCAAGTCCTTTTCGCAATCTGTATGGCTAAGTTCTACATTATTTAACTTATAAGTGCTAGGGTTATGGACACTCCCGAGCTTCAGAACCTTGCATTTATCTACATTGAACTGCATCTGCCACTTTTCTGATCAAGAATAGAGTTTGTCTAAATCCTCCTGAAGTTCCCTAACATCCACATTTGAATAAATTTTCCTACCTATCTTTGTGTCATCGGCAAATTTGCTCATATCACTAGTAATACCCTCATCAAGGTCATTGATATATATTATAAACAACAACGGGCCTAAGACTGATCCCTGTGGTACGCCACTTGTTACAGATCCCTACTCGGATTTAACCCCATTTAAGCATACTCTCTGCTTCCTATTAGTGAGTCATGACTCGATCCATGAGAGCACTTTTCCCCAAATGCCATGAGCTGCCACTTTTTTTAGCAGTCTCTGGTGTGGTACTCTATCAAAAGCCTTACTAAAATCTAAATAAACACAGTCCATGAACTCCTGTACGTACTTTTCAGCCGCTTTTTTGTCAGAACTTGCAGCCTCTCCATGCCTTACAACACTGTGTATGCCACTACACTTCTTAAATCTCTCAAACCACCCTTTGCTGGCCCTAAATTCACTACCAGCAACACTTGTTCCAGGAGTTTTCTGTAGAAAATCCTCATGTAACTGCTTTGCCTTCTCACAAATAATAGATTCCACAACACTGTCTCCCACTAATTGTTTTTCCTTATTTATTATTATTTGGACATGATACATAGTTGTACAAAAGAAATACAGTGGTTTAGTGTACATGCCAAAAGCCCCTTGTATGCAGAGCATTGTGGGCAGGCTTAAAATTAACTTAAGTTTAACCCTTAAACGGTCCAAACAGATCGACGTTCAAATTCGTAGTGCTACAAAAGTAGATCTACCTTTTTTTATATACAGTGGACCCCCGCATAACGATTACCTCCAAATGTGACCAATTATGTAAGTGCGTTTGTACGTGTATGTTTGGGGGTCTGAAAGGAATAATCTACTTCACAATATTCCTTATGGGAATAAATTCGGTCAGTACTGGCACCTGAACATACTTATGGAGTGAAAAAATATCGTTAACCGGGGGTCCACTGTATTTTCAAATATAACAAAAAAAAAAAGGTAGATAAAAGTTTTTTACACGTTTTCAAATGTAAAACAAAAAAAAAAGATCTTCATTTTTTACATACTTTCAGATGTTGAAAAAACGTATATATACGTTTGGACCGTTTAAGGGTTAACTAAGCAATGATATATTCAGTGGTAAAAATACAGTAAACAAATTACAACATGACGTACAAATGAGTATTTCAAATATTAGCAAAATCAGATGAACCCCAACTCCCACCAACAGAAACAGCAAACAGACTCAATGATTTCTTCTCCACTAGAGGACAAAACCTTGCCAATAAAATCCCAAGCTCAGATACCCCACCAAATGACTACCTCACCGGCAACTACCCGAACACACTGTTCCTAGCTCCGACTAACCCATACGAAGTCTCCCTTATTATCAACGCACTAAAAAACAAGGCAGGAGATTTAAATACCTTACCACCCTTTATATACAAAAAAGTGTCACAAGTGCTATCACCAATCATTGCAACACTCTTTAACAAATCCATTGAATCCTCCACCTTCCCTACAGTACTCAAAATAGCAAGGGTCACCCCGATCCACAAAGGAGGAGACCAAACAGAGTTGAATAACTATAGGCCAATATCCAACTTACACCCTCTCTCAAAAATCTTTGAAAAATTAATTCATAAACGAATCTACTCCTACCTTATCTCCCAAAACATACTCAACCCCTGCCAATTTGGATTCAGGCCTAATAAAAATGCATGCTAGAACATATATACACTGCAATAGAGAAAAAAGAAGTCCCACTGGGGATCTTCATTGACTTACGTAAAGCTTTTGATACAGTTGACCATGACTTGCTCCACGTAAAATTGTCACACTATGGTATAAGAGGGCACTCCCTCAACTACCTCAAGTCATACCTCAGCAACAGAAGCCAATATGTGTACGCAAATGGGGCAAACTCTTCTGCGCAACCAATTACAGTTGGTGTCCCACAGGGAAGTGTCCTTGGCCCTCTTCTCTTTCTCCTATACATAAATGACCTTCCAAATGCTTCACAATTACTCAAACCCACACTATTTGCAGATGACACTACATACGTCTTCTCTCACCCGAGCCCAGTCACGCTAGCCAATACTGTAAATACCGAATTACAGAAAATATCTACCTGGATGAGGACTAACAAACTTACACTAAACATTGACAAAACCTACTTCATTCAGTTTGGTAACAGAGCTACAGATGTCCCTCTTAACATAATGATAAACGGATCACCTATCACAAAACTAACAGAGGGAAAATTCTTAGGAATCCACCTTGATAATAGACTCAAATTTCATACACATATACAACAAATTTCTAAGAAAATTTCCAAGACTGTAGGCATACTATCGAAGATACGGTACTATGTTCCACAGTCAGCCCTCCTGGCCCTATATCACTCTCTTATTTACCCCTATCTCACCTATGGAATTTGTGCATGGGGCTCAACAACAATTAACCATCTCAGACCACTAATTACTCAACAAAAGGCTGCAGTTAGAATGATAACAAATTCTCACTACAGGCAGCACACTCCACCAATATTCAATACACTAAACCTACTCACCATACAAAACATCCATACTTATTACTGCACCTATTACATACATAGAACACTTAACTCTGATATTAACCCTCCCCTCAAACATCTCCTTGCCAACCTCAACAGAACACATGACCATAACACAAGGCACAGATCACTCTTTGATGTTCCTCGTGTCCATCTCACACTATGCAAAAACTCAATGCACATAAAAGGCCCTAAAATCTGGAATTCATTACCTGTAAATATAAAAGAAACACTACCTGTTTATAAATTCAAGTCTCTTCTCAAAGACCACTTACTCACCCAAAACCAAATAAATACTGAATAACTGAACCTTATAAATTGTATATCTTAAATGTTTCTCACAATTATATCACATAAATGTTAAACCTAAAACCGAATCTAACTTTATTATTTTTTAAATACACTACCTAACTGAATGCAACCATATGACCTGTCTTTGTAATACTCACTTGTGCTTTATAGTAATCTGTTTACATTAATGTTTTATCACTGATTTCATCATTGCTTAGTTAATCTTAAGTTAATTTTAAGCCAGCCCGTAATGCTATGCATAGTATAAGTGGCTTTGGCATACTGCTCTTATCTGTATTTTTTTGTACCTCTGTATGTGTGCTCAAATTGGAAATAAATAAATAAATAAATAAATAAATAAGAGGCTTTATAGTTGTACAAATTTGTAGCATATTTGATGAGTTACTGAGCATTCAAGTGAATGAAGTATTCCTTTAGGTAATGTAATTACAAAAAAACTTAGTTTGATATGGTCACAGGTTATACATTTATGAGATACAGTTAATCATTATTTATTTAGATGTGGGTGAGTAAGTGGTTTTTAAGAAGAGTCTTGAAATGATAAACAGACAGTGTTTCTTTTATATTCACAGGTAATGAATTCCAGATTTTTGGGCCTTTTATGTGCATTGCGTTTTTACATAGTGTGAGATGGACACGAGGAACATCAAAGAGTGATCTGTGCCTTGTGTTCTGTTGAGGTTGGTAAGGATAAGTTTGACGGGAGGGTTTAAATCCGAGTAAAGTGTTCTATGTATGTAGAAGGTACAATAACAAGTATGGATGTTTTGTACGGTGAGTAGGTTTAGAGTTTTGAATATTGGTGGAGTGTGCTGCCTGTAGTGGGAATTTATCATTCTGATTGCAGCCTTTTGTTGGGTAATTAATGGTCTGAGTTGGTTTATTGTTGTTAAGCCCCTTAATCCACAATAACAACAACTTTTCCATCTCTTCCATTATTGATGACCTTCGTTTCGTTATAAAAGTTACGTACTCCTTTCGCAACATTAGCATCCTTGATTTGTTCTTTCTTTGCCAGGATGGATGTAATGGTAGATTTGTTTTTCCAGTACATCCTGGCAAGTTCCAGCACCCGCATACCCCTCTCGTATTTATCAACCACTTCACGCTTAAATTCCATGGTGTTTCTTTGGAGCCATGGTTACTGCACAAAAAACACAAAAAACAATGGAAAACAAGCAAAATGTTTGGATGTATGAGCAGAAGCTTCCTCACACACCAAGAGACACAGCCAGACTGACGCGCAAGCAGCCCCAGCCAGCGGACGGATGTGTCCAAAACGGCCGATCACCGAAATAACGGCTGATCACGAGGAGCCAAAAAAATGGCCGATGACCAAGTTGGCTGATAACAGGAATGGCTGATATCCGAGGGTCCACTGTAGATAACAACCTAAGATTTCAAGTTTACCAGAAACCTACAAATAAAAATGATCTCTCACACTTCTATTCCAGTCAAGATACTAAGACCAAAAGAGGCATCACCATCAGATTTCTCCTAAGATCATACTGAATTTGTAGTCCTGAGTTTCTGCACAAGGAATGTACATACATTCACCAAACCTTCACTGATTTACATTTTCCTTCCTTTTTCACCAAAGACTACAAGAAAAGAGCTTATCAGATCATTAATTCTCCATGCACCAACACCACTCCTAACAAAGTTATGATTCTTCCCAACAGCCTGGTTGCAGTGAACATTTCTAAACATTTCTAAATTCGTGCACAGGAGACTATATTCATTTATAAAGGCACAAAACATACTCAACCCCTGCCAATTTGGATTCAAGGAAAAATAAAAGCACTAATGATGCAATCATAAAAATGCTAGATCTGCTTTACACAGCATTGGAAAATAAGGAATATCCACTAGGAATTTTTATTGACCTAAGAAAAGCTTTTGAAACAGTAGACCACGGCATCCTACTCCACAAACTTGACCATTATGGTATAAGAGGCCATGCGCTTGCACATTTCAAATCTTACCTTACTAATAGGTATCAGTATGTTGCCATTAAAGACACAGCATCAACAACACGGCCGCTTGATACTGGAGTTCCGCAGGGAAGTGTCCTTGGTCCCCTGCTCTTCCTCATATACATCAATGATCTTCTAAATGTATCCCAACACCTGAACCCCATTCTCTTTGCTGACGACACGACTTATGTCATCTTTCACCCTAATCTTGCCACCCTCAACACCATTGTTAACGAGGAGCTGATCAAAATATCGACTTGGATGACAGCCAATAAACTTACGCTTAACACTGACAAAACCTACTATATTATGTTTGGTAGCAGAGCAGGAGTTGCTCAAATTAACATTAAGATCGACAACACTCTAATTGCCAGACATAATGAGGGCAAATTCCTAGGCCTATACCTCAACAACAACCTGAATTTCAGCACCCATATCCAACACATAACCAAAAAAGTATCCAAAACGGCAGGGATCCTCTCCAAGATACGATACTACGTGCCGCAAAATGCCCTTCTCACACTATACCACTCGCTTATTTATCCATACCTCACCTATGCTATTTGTGCTTGGGGATCAACTGCAGCAACACACCTAAAGCCAATAATAACCCAACAAAAAGCCGCAGTAAGAATAATCACTAAATCCCATCCCTGGCAACAATCCCCCCCCACTCTTCATAGATCTAAACTTACTCCCTGTTCAGTACATCCACATTTACTACTGTGCAATCTACATCTACAGGACCTTAAATTCCAATATTAACCTTGACCTAAAATGCTTTCTTGATAATTGTGACAGAACCCACAGGCATAACACCAGACACAAACATCTCTATGACATTCCCCGTGTCTGACTAAACCTTTACAAAAATTCAATGTATGTCAAAGGCCCTAAAATCTGGAACACCCTACCTGAAAACTATAGAACTGCAGACACATTCATCACCTTCAAACTACCATTAGAAAACATCTTATCTCCCTGATACACCCCGTCAACTAATTACACGAATACCACCTGGTGGTTCACACTTACACTCACTCACCCATTTGACCATAAACAGAAATATCAATCTCAATCTTAAAATAATGAATCCTAACTAGTCATAAGTTGGCCTGTGATACTCCAATACTGAAACTATGTATTGTGCCAAAACAAAAGCATTCACATTGCTAAACTCACAAACTAGTATTTAGTCACTCAGCCATAATACCAACTTACCTCATAATTTGTAATATTTTAAAATTAAGAATTATTCTAAGTCTGCCCGAAATGCCTAGCCATGCTAGGTGTTCTAGTGGCACCCTCTGTAATTAGTATTTTACTACATGTAAACTACACAATAACCAAATTCTGTAAACTCAGCATTGTAATCCTTATAGAGAATAAACTTTGAATTGAATTGAACTGAACTGAATTGAAAAGTACTAGCACAAGCTAACACTAGAGTTGCCATGGCATCCAGCACTTCAATAAACGATCTAACCAGAACAAAATCCAAGCACCATGAACCAGTTAATGCAGGGGGTTACACTATACACTGTGGAGGCTGTGATAGGATTTATGTAGATGAAACAGCAACAGCAAGGAACCTTGAAACACACCTCAATGAACACATTAATGTGTGTAGGAATGATAACTTGAACAATACCAGCGTACAACACTGAAATTCTGCCAATCATCTCATGAAATTCAGGGATGCCCAATTTGTGATCAAAGAACCTAATTTCCACAGATGCAAGTGTCTTGAATCAGTATAAATCACCGTTTCTAACAATTAAACAAAACAAAGGCAGCTTCACCATCTCTGAGGTCTTAGCGAGAATCCTCCCAAAAACAGTAAAACCTGCCATCACATGGTCTCTCCTGCTAATGCTACACAAGCACATTACAGAGAATGAACACCGAAACAGGCCTTCTCTAATTCAACCTCCAATAGAAATACAGTGGACCCCGCTTAACAATCACCTCCAAATGCGACCAATTATGTAAGTGTATTTATGTAAGTGCGTTTGTACGTGTATGTTTGGGGGTCTGAAATGGACTAATCTACTTCACAATATTCCTTATGGGAACAAATTCGGTCAGTACTGGCACCTGAACATACTTCTAGAATGAAAAAATATCGTTAACCGGGGGTCCACTGTATTTGTCTAACCTATTATTTTTATGCAACCCAAGTAATAGCTTTTATATCCTTATACTCATATGTAAGTCAACTGTTCTACCATATTGGATCACTACCACTACTACAACTTATATCACTACTACTACTACTACTACCACTAGCATTACATCCCACTCTAAGCCTATATATACCCTCTGTGTCCATGTACTCTTTGTAACGGCATGACAAAGCTCCTGGAAAGCGAAACGTTGCCACAATTAGTTGCACTTGTGTTCTTTTACTTCGCATATTGCTGGTAATTCTACCAACATATATACATTTAGGACATGGTTTACTTGATCCCATTATGTTTTTGTTATTGAAATTGAATTTTGTGAAGAGACCTTCATGACTGCTCACATTTGCTGGTCCGGAGCCCTGTGCATACATGTCTGTACCTCTATTATGTTGTGATGTGAGTGCATTGTCTTTGATACAGTTATATTACGTATCAAATCATCACTGTTAGTGAATATGAGGTCCAGCGTATTTTCTAGTCTTGTAGGCTCTATTATTTGCTGATTTAAGGTGAATCTGGTGCAGAGATTTAACAGTTCGTGTGTTTACCTGGAGTTTACCTGGAGAGAGTTCCGGGGGTCAACGCCCCCATGGCCTGGTCTGTGACTAGGCCTCCTGGTGGATCAGAGCCTGATTAACCAGGCTGTTACTGCTGGCTGCACGCAATCCAACGTACGAGCCACAGCCCGGCTGGTTAGGTACTGACTTTAGGTGCTTGTCCAGTGCCTGCTTGACGACAGCCAAGGGTCTATTGGTAATCCCCCTTATGTATGCTGGGAGGCAGCTGAACAGTCTCGGACCCATGACACTTATTGTATTGTCTCTTAACGTGCTAGTGACACCCCTGCTTTTCATTGGGGGGATGTTGCATCGTCTGCCGAGCCTTTTGCTTTCATTGTGAGTGATTTTCGTGTGCAAGTTCAGTACAGTACTAGTCCCTCTAGGATTTTCCAGGTGTATATAATCATGTATCTCTCTCGTCTACATTCCAGGGAGTACAGGTTCAGGAACTTCAAGCGCTCCTAGTAATTGAGGTTTTATCTCAGTTCTGCGCGCCGTGAAGGTTCTCTGTACATTTTCCAGGTCAGCAATTTCACCTGCCTTGAAGGGTGCTGTTAGTGTGCAGCAATATTCCAGCCTAGATAGAACAAGTGACCTGAAGAGTGTCATCATGGGCTTAGCATCCCTAGTTTTGAAGGTTCTCATTATCTATCCTGTCATTTTTCTAGCAAATGCGATTGATACAATGTTATGGTCCTTTAAGGCGAGATCCTCCGACATGATCACTCCCAGGTCTTTGACGTTGGTTTTTCGCTCTATTTTGTGGAAGGAATTTGTTTTGTACTCTGATGAAGTTTTAATTTCCTCATGTTTACCATATCGGAGTAATTGAAATTTCTCATCGTTGAACTTCATATTTTCTGCAGCCCACTGAAAGATTTGGTTGATGTCCGCCTGGAGCCTTGCAGTGTCTGCAATCGAAGACACTGTCATGCAGATTCGGGTGTCATCTGCAAAGGAAGACACGGGGTTGTGGCTGACATCTTTGTCTATGTCAGATATGAGGATGAGAAACAAGATGGGAGCGAGTACTGTGCCTTGTGGAACAGAGCTTTTCACCGTAGCCGCCTCAGACTTAACTCTGTTGACTACTACTCTTTGTGTTCTGTTTGTGAGGAAATTATAGATCCATCTACTAACTTTTCCTGTTATTCCTTTAGAACGCCATGGTCACACTTGTCGAAGGCTTTTGCAAAGTCTGTATATATTACATCTGCATTCTTTTTGTCTTCTAGTGCATCTAGGACCTTGTCGTAGTGATCCAGTAGTTGAGACAGACAGGAACGACCTGCTCTAAACCCATGTTGCCCTG
The DNA here is from genome assembly GCF_026875155.1 of Cherax quadricarinatus. NCBI lineage: Eukaryota > Metazoa > Arthropoda > Malacostraca > Decapoda > Parastacidae > Cherax > Cherax quadricarinatus. The sequence goes on along the minus strand of NC_069459.1, from coordinate 1,538,233 downwards.
GGTTGTGTAATTGATGGGTATCTAGATGGGTGGCAATCTTGCTTCCTAGGACCCTTTCAAAGATTTTTATTATATGGGATGTTAATGCTATCGGTCTGTAGTTCTTTGCTATTGCTTTACTGCCCCCTTTGTGGAGTGGGGCTATGTCTGTTGTTTTTAGTAACTGTGGGACGACCCCCATGTCCATGCTCCCTCTCCATAGGATGGTAAAAGCTCATGATAGGGGCTTCTTGCAGTTCTTGATGAACATGGAGTTCCGTGAGTCTGGCCCTGGAGCTGAGTGCATGGGCATGTCATTTATCGCCTGTTCAAAGTCATTTGGCGTCAGGATAATATCAGATAGGCTTGTGTTAACCAAATTCTGTGGCTCTCTCAAAAAATTCATTTTGATCTTCAACTCTCAGTCTGGTTAGCGACTTGCTAAAAATCGAGTCATATTGGGACTTGAGTAGCTCACTCATTTCCTTGCTGTCATCTTGTAGGACCCATCTTGTTTAAGTAGGGGCCCAATACTGGATGTTGTTCTTGACTTTGATTTGGCATAAGAAAAGAAATACTTTGGATTTCTTTCGATTTCATTTATGGCTTTTAGTTCTTCCCGCGATTCCTGACTCCTATAAGATTCCTTCAGCTTAAGTTTGATGTTTGCTGTTTCTCTGACCAGTGACTCCCTACGCATTTCAGACATACATGTATTGGCCTCTTTTAGCTGCTCTGTTATTCTTTTCCATCGCCTGTAAAGGGAACGCCTGTCTCTTTCTATTTTACATCTACTCCTCCTTTTTCTTAAAGGAATAAGCCTTGAGCATATATTGAGTGCCACCGAGTTAATCTGTTCTAGGCATAAGTTGGGGTCTGTGTTGCTTAGTATATCTTCCCAGCTTATATCGTTTAGGACTTGGTTTACTTGGTCCCACTTTATGTTCTTGTTACTGAAGTTGAATTTGGTGAAGGCTCCCTCGTGACTAATCTCATTTTGTCGGTCTGGGGCTCCATGCATACATGTCTGAACCTCTATTATGTTGTGATCTGAGTATATTGTTTTTGATATGGTGACATTTTGTATCAGATCATCATTGTTAGTGAAGATGAGGTCTAGTGTATTCTCCAGTCTAGTAGGCTCTATTATTTGCTGGTTTAAATTGAATTTTGTGCAGAGATTTAAAAGCTCGTGTGTGTGTGTGAGTTCTCACCTGAGCTGCCTCCTGGTGTTATCACCGTAACAACATTATTTGCTATATTCCTCCATTTTAGGTGCCTCAAGTTGAAATCCCCCAGGAGCAAGATGTTGGGGGCAGGAGCTGGCAGATTTTCCAGACAGTGGTCAATTTTTAAACCCAGCTGTTCCTGGAATTGCTGGGATGTTGCATCCAGAGGCTTGTAGACTACCACAATGACTAGGTTTTGGTTCTCGATCTTTACTGCTAAAACTTCCACTACATCATTTGAGGCATTAGCAGTTCTGTGCAAACAAGTGACTCTGCGATATACAGGCCAAACCACCCCCCCCCCCTTTTGCCTGTTCACTCTGTCGCATCTGTATAGGTTGTAACCTGGGATCCATATTTCGTTGTCCAAGTGATCCTTTATGTGGGTTTTCTGTGAAACCCGCAAACTTTGGGCTTTGCCTCTGCAAGCAGTCCACGGATGAAAGGTTTTTGTTGTTCGTTGCTGGCTTTAGACCCTGTATATTTGCAAAGAAGAATGTCATCGGACTGGTGGTATTGGGGGTACTGGGGGGGATTTTTTTTCCACACTAAAATCTGTATCTGTTGGTTTTGGAGTGGAGGCTATCGACTGTGGTTCCACTCCAGAAATGACGGATATTTGGCACACGATTTCTGCCATTTCCTGCCAGTCTTTTTCTCCTTCCTGGCACAAAAAACCTCTCCCCTCTTGAGGTGGGTGTGGCTACCCAGTTTTCCCATGGCCTGGATGTTTTGTATCTTTTTGTCCCCTTTAGATGGTGTGGGCCCGGCAATTTAAGTTACAGCACAGTCTTTCCTTACTGAAGAGGGGGCAATTTCAGGGTGAAAAAGCTTACAGGAAGGGAGTTTGCATTTTCCTGTTGTCATATGGGGAGGGCATTTTCTAGGTGGTCAAAGTTGATGTCCCATCTGTTTTTCCGATTTCCCCTGCCTGCAGATAAACCAAGTGCATAGTAGTGCACAGGCTTGGTTTCCGTTTGCCCTTTGGGTTTCTGTGACTGTATTCCCTGTTGGTGCATGTTTACCTGTCTCATTCCTATCCTCACTAGTACTAACAAATGGAGCTCTCACCAGTTGTTTCTGGTAATATATCCTCACTATTGCTAGTGGAGTCCCTTGTTTGCTATCTCCTGTGGTATTACTAGTTTGTAATATTGGTTTTTATCTTGTCCTTGACTACACTTTTTCCCCACTACAGCTCCTGTCTTTCCCCTTTAGGTCATTTATATGCATTCCCTCATGCGTACTTTACGACTACCTGGACAGCACCTCCATCCTCACCATTACTGTCTCTAGGCGCCCTCCAGGGACCTCACACTTTACTGTACTACCCATTGGGCAGCACCTCCAGCCTAGTACAGTTTTCTGACTCTGGCCAGTGTGTGTGACTTTTCATCTGAGCTGCCCTCCGGGGTTGATCTCTGCTAAAACAACTGTTTGCTTACTCTCTATTTTAGGTGTCTAAGTTGAATCTCCTTAGTAGTAGATGTTTGGGCAGGAGTTGGGAAATTTCCAGGACATGGTCAATTTTCTCAAGCTGCTCCTGGAGATTGCTGGAAGTTGCATCTGGAGGCTTGTATACTACCACAAAGACAAGGTTTTGGTTTCCAATCTTTACCACCAAAACTTCAACTGCATCATTTCAGGTGTTTAGTAGTTCTGTGCAAATGAGCAACTCTGTAACATAAGGCCACCCACCCCCCAGTCGCGTCACACACAACAGACGACGACGACGCAGCACAGAACGTTTATTTCTTTGTAAAGATTACAATGTGTAATTACATTTTTATTTACTAAGTACAAAGATAACCACTATCATGCCGAGGCATTTCGGGCAAACTAATCCTGTACATAATAACTAATTAAAACTAGATAAGAGAATAGTACATAGTAATTATACTTAGAACTAAACATGGAATTGTGGTTAGCTGTTTTACAATCTTATTTGGACTTAATAAATCTTATGTATACTTAGTGCAAAATCTAATTTACAAGGAATGGTGCAGATGGTAATATTTTATGGAATGGCAGATTTAAAAGCCAGGTGGTCACATGATAAAACTAGTCAGTAGATGTTTGGTTGATTTGGTTAATATTGTGAGACAAGATGATTTTTTTTAGCAGAGTCCTAAATTTATAAGCTGTCTGGGGATCCTTGACCTGTTCCAGTAGCGAGTTCCAGATCTTTGGGCCTTTTATGTGCATAGCGTTCTTGCATAGTGAGAGTCTTACTCGAGGGATGTTGAAAAGTGCTTTATGCATTGTATTGTGACTGTGCATTTTGTCGTAACTGTCGAGGAGTAGTTTTAGGGGAGGGTTTACAGTGGAGTTTAAAGTTCTGTATATGTTGTCAGGCACAATAATAGAGTGTATGTCTTGTATATTTAGCAAGTTGAGTCTTTTGAAAAGTGGTGGGGTGTGCTGTTTAGCACAGGAGCTGGTTATCACTCGCACAGCAGCTTTTTGTTGGATTATTAAGGGTCTAAGGTGGTTGGCAGTGGTTAAGCCCCAGGGACAGATACCATTGGTGAGGTAAGGATATATTAGAGCATGGTACAGGGTAAGGAGAGTCGTTTGTGGTACATAGTAGCGTATCTTGGAAAGGATTCCTACCGATTTGGAAATTTTCTTGGCTATGTGATGGGTATGGGACTGAAACTTAAGATTACAGTCAAGGAGAAGACCTAGAAATTTGCCCTCCATGTGTCTTGATATAGGGGAACCATTTAACAGTATGTTGAGCTGAATATTTGAGGCTCTGTTGCCAAACAGCATGAAGTATGTTTTGTCTATGTTGAGAGTGAGTTTGTTGGTCATCATCCAAGCATATATCTTTAGCAGTTCATTGTTTACAGTGTTTTCAAGCACAGCTGGGTCTGAATGGGAGTAGACATATGTAGTGTCATCTGCAAATAGAACTGGTGTAAGGAGTTGGGATGCATTGGGGAGATAATTGATGTAGATGAGAAAGAGAGTGGGCCTAGGACACTACCTTGGGGTACTCCTACAGCTACAGGTTGGATAGCAGAGTTGACTCCATTTGCATGTACATACTGGTGTCTGTCGTAAAGATAGGATTTTAGGTAGTCAGGAGAATGTCCTCTTATGCGTAATGATTCAGTCTGAGGTGCAAGAGATTGTGGTCAACTGTGTCAAGTGCTTTTCTTAGGTCAATAAAGAGCCCCAGGGGATATTCATTTTTATCGAGAGCCGTGTATACTAGGTCAAGCATTTGTATAATAGCATCATTCTTGCTTTTTTTTGGTCTAAATCCAAACTGGCATGGGTTAAGTATGTTGTTGGATGTAAGGTAGGAGTAAAGTCGCTTGTGTATTATTTTTCAAATATCTTGGAGAGTAAGGGCAAGTTTGATATGGGTCTGTAATTGTTCAAATCAGTTGGATCTCCACCTTTGTGGATCGGGGTGACCCTTGCTGCCCTGAGTATGGATGGGAAGGTTGAGGATGCTATAGATTTGTTAAACATTGCTGCAATAATAGGCGACAGTTCTGGTGCAGCTTTTTTATAAATGAATGGCGGCAAGTTATCTAGATCACCTGATTTATTTTTTAATGATTTAATGATGAGTGAGACTTCAGTGGGATTAGTTGGAGCTAGAAATAGAGTATTTGGATAGTTGCCAGTGAGGTACTCACTCAGATGGGTATTTGAGCTAGGAATTTGACTTGCTAGCTTTGATCCTACAGTAGAGAAGACGACATTAAATTTGTTGGCCATGTCTATAGGTTGCATGTGAGGTTCATCTGGTTTAGTTAAGTCTATCTCTCTATTTCCAGTCGGTTTCCTTGAGCCCAAAATTTTGGAGAGGGTTGTCTGTCACATCGGAATAGGTTATAACCTGGGATCCATATTTCGTTGTCATGATCCTTTATGTGGGTCTCTGTGAATGCTGCAAATATTGCATTTGACTCCGTGAGCAGTCCCTTGATGTAAGGAATTTTGTTGTTTTTTGACAGCTTTAGACCCTGTAAGTTTGCAAAGATAAATGTCGTTGTATTGGTGGAATTTAGGGGGTTTTATTTGCTGGCTCTAATATCTGCTGTTCTGGAGTACAGACCAACATCCGTGCCTCTGCTCCAGAAGTGTTTTCAGTTGGTGTAGGATTATTGTCATTTCTTGCCGGTCTTTTTTCCCTCCTGGCCCTAAAAAACCTCTGTCCCTGGAGAGGTTGTGGCTCCCCTCTTTTGTTTCCCATAGTCTGGCTGGTCTGTGTCTTCTAGTCCCCTTTAGATGATGTGCCTGGCAGTATGTGTTGTAGCATTTTCTTTCATGGATTGATGAGCGACACACTTCTGGGTGAAATAAGTTACAGGACGGGAAGTTGCACTCTCCTGTTGTCAGGTGGGTGCGTTATTTTTTTGGATGGTCAAAGGCACATGTCCCACCTGTTTTACCAGATATACCATGGTTAAAATTGTTGGATGTATAGATAAGTGATTATTCCAGGATTCTTTGGTATTGAGTGTTGTCTTCTCTGGTGATAAGTCTTGCATTTCTGTAGTTTATTAAATGGTTGTGTGAATTTCAGTGTTGAACACAGGCATTCCTTGGATCGTCAGTTCTGCCTGCATACTGGTGTTCTGAAATACGTGTTTGGGTAGTCAGGACTACCCATGGGTTCGCCACTTAGTTCTGTCCTGGCGAACCTATACACGGAACATCTGAAAGCCAAACGTTTCTCCACTATTATTTCCTCTTCTATCACCTGGCTCCGTTATGTTGACGACATTCTCATCATAGCTCCCATACACTTCAACGTTCAGGCTCTCCAACACAAGCTCAACCAGGTCGAGCCCTTTATCCTGTTCACACTAAAAGAAGTCAACAACACTCTTCCTTTCCTCGATGTTCTCTGCAAAGCTGACCATGAACTTCATTTTAAAGTCTTTCGAAAACCTACCAACCTACACGATCTTCTGCACTTCTACTCTTAACATGACACCAAAATTAAACGTGGTGTAATTATAGGCTTTTTCCTGTATGCACATAGAATCAGCAGCAGTGATTTCCTTGAGGAATAATCTCTTATTGAACAAGTATTTTCTAAACTTCACTATCCTCATCACTTAATTAGAGACTGCAGACGACGGGCATTAAACATCCTTAACACACCCAGAGAAGACACTGCTGAGAAGAGATACATAGTCCTCCCCACCAACTCTATTGCCATACACGTTTCCAACATCTTTTCCAAAACCTCATTCCAAGTATCTATTTCCACATCCACCACCATCAAGGACATTACTAGTAATAGACAGGACAAGCTTCAATCCTCTGCAGGGACATACACAATCCCTTGTAATGACAGTAGCAAATTATACTTTGGCGAATCATCCAGAGACCTCCAAACATGTATTTCAGAACACCAGTATGCAGGCTGAATTGATGATCCAAGGAATGCCTGTGTTCAACACCAAAATTCACACAACCATTTAATCAACTACAGAAACCCAAGACTTATTGCCAGAGAAGACAACACTCAATACCAAAGAATCCTGGAATCATCCCTTATCTGTACATCCAACAACTTTAACCAGAACAACGGCTTCTATCATTGCTATCCCACACAAGAGCATAAGAATCCAGAAGCACTGCAGAAGGTCTACTCATACACTTATCCAATCTCTTTTAAAAGCTACCCAAGTTTTAAGACTATCATCTTACTCGAAATATTGTCACATGCAGCTTTCTCCACCTGACCCAGCATTCTCATCCTATAAATACTCATGTATGTTTCGCCCAGGTAGATCTGTTTGTGACTTGATAAAGCCCACTGTGTGGGTGAAACGTTGTCAGTAAAGGATCACATTATACTGCTTAAGTGTTCATAAGAACATAAGAACATAAGAACGAAGGAACACTGCAGAAGGCCTACTGGCCCATGCGAGGCAGGTCCAAGTCTCCTACCGGCTTAAGCCAATGCACCCAACCTAGTCAGGTCAGGTCACATTGACTTAAGGGAGGAACACGGCAACCGACCTGGTAGCACAAGCTATCAGGTCTAACTCACACCCACCCACATCTACTCATGTATTTATCCAACCTATTTTTAAAGCTACACAACGTTCTGGCCTCTATAACGGTACTTGGGAGTTTGTTCCACTCATCCACAACTCTATTACCAAACCAGTACTTTCCTATATCCTTCCTGAATCTGAATTTTTCCAACTTAAAACCATTGCTGCGAGTCCTGTCTAGGCTAGATATTTTCAGCACACTATTTACATCCCCTTTATTTATTCCTGTCTTCCATTTATACACCTCAATCATATCCCCCCTAATTCTACGTCTTTCTAGAGAGTGCAGTTTCAGGGCCTTCAGTCTATCCTCATAGGGAAGGTTTCTGATACATGGGATCAACTTTTCCACATTAGTTGCATCTGCCTTTTTACTTAACATATTGTCAGTAATTCTATCAATATTAATATACTTTGACTTTTTTTCGAGTTATCCTAGATAATTTACACTATAACTGTACCTGTGACTAAATAAACTCACTTATTTAAGACAGATATAAATGCATTTGAAAATATACAGAGAAGGATGGCAAAGCTAATTCCTTCTATAATAAATCTTTCCAGGAAAATTGACTAAGGCACTGAACTGGCACTGTTTGGAAAGACGAACAATTAAGGAAGATATGATGAAGGGTACAAATGGTAAAAAGGAATAAACAAAATATATAAATAGAGTTTGGAAAACATTTAACAGTGACAGGACTTGCTGCAATGGAATAAAAATGGAGAAATTTAGATTAAGAAAGGATTAAGTAAGTAAGTAAGTAAGTAAGTAAGTTTATTCAGGTATACACAAATACAGTTACATAGAATTATCATACATAGCAGCATGTGTGTAGAGAACCTAGGATAACCCAAAAACGTCAGACAGAGTGACTTATTTCCATTGGGGTCCTGGGAAGTACTGGTTTGGCGAAACTTGTGGAAGAGTAGAACTAACTCCCAGTTAACTTAAATTGGGAACTTTAAATCTAGGCTGGATGGGAACGTTTACCTGGAGTCTACTGGAGTCTACTGGAGTCTACCTGGAGTTTACCTGGAGTGGGTTTCCGGGGTCAACGTGAGTGGGTATATGTGGGTGTGAGCCAGAGTTGCCTACCATGAGCCAGTAGGTCTGCTGCAGTGCTCCTTCGTTATGTATTAAAAAGGACGGATCTCCATATCAACCCTAAGCTTAACTCCAGAGTGACATCAACTAGGCTTAAATAATGCTAGTCACTAACACCTTACCTTACTATGTACACTACGGCCAGCCGCAACTGCACTCGCCGAATTTCTTTTATGATTATTGTACAGTCCAGGTGATGAAAAGGAAGCGAGACGAGTGTTGGAGGGGTGGAGGAGAGTGCTGGAATCAGTGAGACGTGTGGAAGAGCAAAAGAGAGGAGAGAAACATGGTCTGAGCACCAACAGCTGGGTAGCCATAGTTGGCGCAACAATACACTGTGTTTATTATTGCTGCAGTCTGCATGCAAGGCGCCATATTTGAAACTTTAATAATAATAATAATCTTCATTTCTACAAGTACATGTACAAGGTATACGGACCTAGCTGACATCAGTGACATACTATATTAAAAGCCCCTTGTTGTGTAGAGCACTTCGGGCAAATTAGGTTAATTTTGTCCCCAGGATTCTACCCACACCAGCCAACTAACATCCAGTACCTATTTTACTAATAGGTGAACATGGACAGCAGATATTTTAAGGAAACACGCCCTATTCTTTCTACACATACCGGGGATCGACCCCCGGTGTGAGCTGAGTGCGCTAGCGATCGAGCTACTGAGGTCCGGGGTTCGAATTTCCTCTGGTAAGGCTGGAAAACATTAGGGACGTGAGATAAGATCAGATAAGATTTCGTTCGGATTTTTAACCCCGGAGGGTTAGCCACCTAGGATAACCCAAGAAAGTCAGTGCGTCATCGTTTAGTTAGTTTAATATGTTTATTATGCACCCCATACCCATCCTGTGGGCGGTAGTCAAAAGATTACAGAGGTACATAATGGGTCCAGGGACTGGGCCTCAAAGTTTTGATAGCTGAGCAAGTTACAGAGGTAATGTGCGTCATCGTGGACTGTCATTTCCATTGGGGTCCTCAATCTTGTGTCCCAGGATGCGACCCACACCAGTCGACTAACACCCAGGTACCTATTTGCTGCTAGGTGAACAGGGCAACAGGTGTAAGGAAACGTATCGAAATGTTTCCACACGCCAGGAATCGAACCCGAGCCCTCCGTGGTGAAGCGGGAGCTTCAGCCACCAGGCCACCGGGCCACCGGGCCACCGGGCCACCGGGCCACCGGGCCACCTAGCATACACTAAGTCCAAGGACCACCCACCCCCTCCCTCATGCACCTCCCGGTCCTTTCGAGAAGACCAGCGCTGTATAGTCCTTGTGGCTTAGCGCTTCTTTTTGATTATAATAATAATAATAATCATTGCTTAGTTAATCTTAAGTTAATTTTAAGCCAGCCCGTAATGCTATGCATAGTATAAGTGGCTTTGGCATACTGCTCTTATCTGTATTTTTTTGTACCTCTGTATGTGTGCACAAATTGGAAATAAATAAATAAATAAATAAATAAATAACCTTGATGTTTATGTTTGCTGAACAAGTTGCAAGTAATGATCTCCAGCTCTGCTCGGTGAAACAATAACACAGTCCAGCAGAGTATTGATGGTCCCTGCACTTGCACCAGACTCTTAACCATTCTTACAGGATTCATTACTTTTGTACCTAGTTCAGCTGTCAAAACTTTGGGGCCCAGTCCCTGGACCCATTACGTACCTCTGTAATCTGTAAATACCTTTGTAACTTGTCATAATTGTGACTTGACCTACCTGGAGTTCATTACCTTTGTAAATTGTGAGTTCATTACCTCTGTAACTTGCTCAGCTATCAAAACTTTGGAGTCCAGTACCTGGACCAATTATGTACCTCTGTAATCTTTTGACTACCGCCCACAGGATGGGTATGGGGTGCATAATAAACATATTAAACTAACACCAGACTCTGATGAACAATCCGCCGCCGTAGAGGCTGACCCAAACGACCAATCAGGTTCCAGCACTACCCAGAATGGAGTAGATCCTGATTAACCAGCTCAACTCAATCTTTCAAACTTCCATAATCATGCCACTGTCGCTTCATCCATAAAGACGATTACCATCGACCGATGATCTTGAGCAACCTCCCTGCAGATGAAGATGATTGGGTAACACCAGAGCCCTTCTATGTATACTAGGAAAATTATCGCCCCCAATTAGGGAGATATCTTGTATAACAATACTATAATGATCCACAGCTGCGCAATCTAACACATGCAGCTAGGAGGATTGGTAAAGCATACCATGAATGTAGAACCCCAGACCTGCTCAGAACGTTCCAAGCTGCACTAACAAATGCAAGGAATAGAAAGGAAGAACTTAGGCAACAGGAATGGGAACAGTTTGTTAGTGGATTAAATAGGTCCACCCCTTTGAGTTTGGCTTGGAAAGGTATAAATAAAATAACCAGGAAAAAGACTGGCAATGTTGCTCATCCCTTTCCTCTTCGTCAATATGCTTAGGCTAGCGCATTCAAATCCCTGCACAGAAGCCCTCCAAATTTTCCCTCAGCACTGGTGAACACCCTTTCCCAGATGGATCGAAAAAACTGAACCGACCTCCGCATGAACCAGCTACATGATCTATATCAAGTTTGGAAAACAGAGACATTTCCCTGCTCCAGGGGATATTACCCCATTCCAAACTACCATTCCTCCATTTCCCCCAAACTCTTCTTAAATCACAACCAAAGCTTCTTTCTTGAACCCAAAACATTATGCCTTAAGCTGTATTGATAACTTAGTCACACAGAACAATCTTTCACAAATTATTTACGTCGATGGTTCTGTTCACCAGTCCACTGGTGCAGCTGGTAGTGCTGCTGTTGTCACACAGAGTGATGGCTCTCATAAAGAAATTGGAGCACGCATCAAAAAACTGGCCTCTCCCCTTCAAACAGAACTGTTTGCCATACTCCTTGCACTCAAATGTGTCCATGTATCTAAGGTTGACACTTTAATTGTAACTGATTCTCTGTCTCCATAAATGCTCTCAACTCATTAAGTATAAATTGTGGCATGCTTTGTCAGAAGCCAGACATAGATACGGTAAAATTTGTGGACAGTGGAGTCAGAGTGCACATGCTGTGGATTCCATCTCACATTGGTCTTCAGATACATGATAGAACTGAAAAATTGGCTAAGCTGTATGCTTTCAAAGAGGGGGTAGATTACAATCTTGGGTTGTCATTAGCAGTTTGGAACAATAATACGAAAAGACTTCAAATAAACTTTATTGACTTAAGACTTAGGGAGATTGCAAAGTCAGTCCATCTATCATCATTCCACATGCAGGAGGAGCCACAGGGTCTATGGTGATCCAACAAGATAAGCAGACTCTTGGATGTCACTACTGCCCGGCTCCGGCTGGGTTACAAGTATCTTGGCCAGGTTAAATCACCACCACCAGATGTAGACCAAACGAAATGAAAACTTTGCCAGATGGACTATTGTCACCATTGCGTCATTATGTACTGGAGTGTGATAAAATTAATGAATTTAGAAACAACTCACTCCGAAGTGTTCAAGAAATGTCTAAGTATTTTATCCACAGTGGTATATTGCAGACCATTCTGGAGAATACCCTGACTTTGCTAGCTGTAAATAAAGCATTACCACATGTGTGCATGTGTGCATGTGTGTGTGTGTGTGTGTGTGTGTGTGTGTGTGTGTGTGTGTGTGTGTGGGGTGTGTGTGTGTGTGTGTGGTGTGTTGGGGGTGTGTGTGAGGTTTTGTGTGTACTCACCTATTTGAAACACCTATTTGTGGTTGCAGGGGTCGAGTCCTAGCTCCTGGCCCCGCCTCTTCACCGGTTGCTACTAGACCCTCTCTCTCCCCCCTCATGAGCTTTATCAAACCTCGTCTTAAAACTGTGTATGGTTCCTGCCTCCACTACGTCATTTTCTAGGCTTTTCCCACTGCCTTACAACTCTATGACTGAAGAAATACTTCCTACTATCTCTCTGACTCATTTGGGGTCTTCAACTTCCAATTGTGGCCTCTTGTTTCTGTGTCCCCTCCTGGAACATCCTGTCCTTGTCCACCTTGTCTATTCCACGCAGTATTTTATATGTCGTTATCATGTCTCCCCTGACCCCCCTGTCCTCCAGTGTCGTCAGGCCGATTTCCCTTAATCTTTCTTCATAGGACATTCCCCTTAGCTCTGGAACTAACCTTGTCGCAAACCTTGTACTTTCTCTAGTTTCTTGACGTGCTTTATCAAGTGCGGGTTCCAAACAGGTGCTGCATACTCCAGTATGGGCCTGACATACACGTGTACAGTGTCTTGAATGATTCCTTACTAAGGTGTGGGGGAATGCTGTTCTCAGGTTTGCCATGCGCCCATATGCTGCAGCAGTTATCTGATTGATGTGTGCTTCCGGAGACATGCTCGGTGTTATACTCACCCCAAGATCTTTCTCCTTGAGTGAGGTTTGCAGTCTTTGGCCACCTAGCCTATCCCTGTCTGTGGTCTTCTGTGCCCTTCCCCTATCTTCATGACTTTGCAATTGGCAGGATTAAATTCGAGAAGCCATTTGTGGACCAGGTGTCCAGTCTGTCCGGGTCTCTTTGAAGTCCTGCCTGGTCCTCATCAGTTTTTAATTCTCCTCATTAACTTCACATCATCTGCAAACAGGGACACTTCTGAGTCTAACCCTTCCGTCATGTCGTTCACATATACCAAAAATAGCACTGGTCCTAGGACGACCCCTGTGGGCCCCCGCTCGTCACAGGTGCCCACTGTAAATACATCATTACGTACCATGACTCGTTGTTTGCCTCCCTGTCAGGTATTCTCTGATCCATTGCAGTGCCCTTCCTGTTATATGCCCCTGATGCTCTAGCTTCTGCACTAAACTCTTGTGAGGGAAATTGTCAAAGGCCTTCTTGCAGTCCAAGAAGATGCAATCAACCCACCCTCTCTCTCTTGTCTTACTTTTTGTTTTTTTTATCATAAAACTCCAGAAGGTTTGTGGGCACAGGATTTGCCTTCCGTGGGAATCCGTGCTGGTTGGCATTTATACTCCTGTTCCCTTCCAGGTGCTCCACCACTTCCTCCTGATAATCTTCTCCATAATTTTTCATACTATACACGTCAATGACACAGGTCTATAGTTTAGTGCCTCTTTTCTGTTCTCCTTTTTTGAAAATGGGAACTACATTTGCCGTCTTCCATACCTCAGGTAGTTGCCCATTTCCAGGGATGTGTTGAAGATTGTGGTAAGTGGTACGCACAACATTTTCTGCTCCCTCTCTAAGGACCCATGGAGAGATGTGTGTGTGTGTGTGTGTGTGTGTGTGGTGTGTGTGTGTGTGTGGTGTGTGTGTGTGTTTGTGTGTGTGTTGTGTGGGCGTGTGTGTGGGTGTGTGTGAGGGTGTGTGTGCGGGTGTGTGTGAGGGTGTGTGTGTGTGTGTGCGTGTTTTGTGTGGTGTGTGTGTGCGTGTGTGGGTGTGTTGTGGCGGTGTGGGTGTGTGTGGGGTGTGTGTGTGGGTGTGGTGTGTGGGTGTGTGTGAGGGTGTGTGTGTGGGTGTGTGTGAGGGTGTGTGTGTGTGGGTGTTGGTGTGTGTGTGTGTGGGTGTGTGTGTGTGGGTGTGCGTCCTTGTGTGTATGCATATATTTGTACGCTCGTGTGACATGTCCGTGCGTGCGCCCTCGTGTGTGTATGTGGGGCGCGCGCGCTAGTGTGGGGTGTATGATCCACTTAATATTTGTATTTATAACTCATTACAATTGTGACCAGGGTGTGGACGTATCAGGGTTCATTACTTTGTAATTGTTCATGAATGTAACCATGTTAGGAGTGAAGCTGATTCATTACCTCTGTAATTGCCATGATTAGTGACCAGATCTACCTGGAGTTCATTACCTTTGTAACTAGTTCAACTACATAACTTTGGGGTCCAGTCACTGGACCCATTATGTACCTTTGTAATCTTTTGATACCGCCCACAGGTGGGTATGGGGTGCATAAAGATATTAAACTAAAGTGTGTGTGTGTGTGGTGTTGTGTGTGTGTGTGTGTGTGTGTGTGTACTCACCTATTTGTACTCACCTATTTGTGGTTGCCAAAGGGGGCGAGGGCACAGCTCCTGGCCCCCCCTCTTCGCGATTTCTACTAGGTCCTCTCTCTCCCTGCCCCATGAGCTCTATCATACCTCGCCTTAAAAAATATGTATGGTCCTGCCCCCACCACATCACTTTAAAGGGTATTCCATGGCCTGACACTCTATGACTGAAGAAAACTTCCTAACATCCCTTTGATTCATCTGAGTCTTCAACTTCCAATTGTGACCTCTTGTGTCTGTGTCCCATCTCTGGAACATCCCGTCTTTGTCCACCTCGTCTATTCCGCGCAGTATTTTAATGTCGTTATCCCTGTCTCCCCTGACCCTCCTGGCCTCCAGTGTCGTCAGGCCGATTTCCCTCAACCTTTCTTCATAGGACAATCCCCCTAGCTCTGGGACTAGTCTTGTTGCAAACCTTTGCACTTTCTCTAATTTCTTGAAAGTGCTTGACTAGGTGTGGATTCCAACTGGTGCTGCATACTCCAATATGGGGCTGACGTAAAATGGTGTACAGAGTCTTAAACGAATCCTTTCTGAGGTATCGGAACGCTATCCGAGGTTTGCCAGGCGCCCGTATCTGCAGCAGTTATTTATTGATGTGCGCCTCTGAGATATGCTCCGGTGTTATACTCACCCCCAGATCCTTTTTTCCCTTTTGTGAGGTTTGCAGTCCTTTTGGCCCTCTAAACTATATTGTGTCTGCGGTCTTCTTTGCCCTTCCCCAATCTTCATGACTTTGCATTTGGCAGGGTTAAATTCTAGGAGCCAGTTGCTGGACCAGGCTTGTAGCCTGTCCAGATCTTTTGTATCCTGCCTGATCCTCGTCCGATTCGATTCTTCTCATTAACTTCACATCGTCTGCAAACAAGGACACTTCTGAGTCTATCCCTTCCGTTATGTCGTTCACGTACTGTTTTGGGTGTGTGTGTGTGTGTGTGTGTGTGTGGTGTGTGTGGTGTGTGTGTGTGTGGTGTGTGGTGTGTGTGTGACTCAACAATCAATATTTGCACCAATAAATCATTACAGTTGTGACGGGTGTGGAAGTGTGAATTGCTCATTACTCTATAATTTGTTCATGATTGTAGCCAAAGTATAAACGTAATACCATTCTACAGAATTCATTACCTTTGTAACTTCTGAGCTCATTACCTTTGTACCTAGTTCAGCTATCAAAACTTTGGGGGCCCAGTCCCTGGACCCATTACGTACCTCTGTAATCTGTAAATACCTTTGTAACTTGTCATGATTGTGACCAGACTTACCTGGAGTTCATTACCTTTGTAAATTGTGAGTTCATTACCTTTGTAAATTGTGAGTTCATTACCTTTGTAAATTGTGAGTTCATTACCTTTGTAACTTGCTCAGCTATCAAAACTTTGGAGTCCAGTCCCTCGACCAATTATGTACCTCTGTAATCTTTTGACTACCGCCCAGGATGGGTATGGGGTGCATAATAAACATATTAAACTAACTAAAAAAACTTTCCTCTTGAAAAAGCAAATGACCTCATAAATGACTGGTCCAAAACATCCAGGCATGAAAGCCTTCCATCTCATATTAGAAAAAAAATTTTGAGAGTACTTCTGAGATTAGATTTTTGCCACCGAAGTGGGTAGTTTATTGTGCAAACCCCAATCCATCCTGTGGACGGTAGCGCGAGAGCATTGGATACACAAAAGCCTAAGAACTAGGCCCCCAAAGGGTTAACAGGAATACATATGGATTTATATCTACATATCTATAGTTCACTTATCTGTTACAAGCAAATTTAGGAAATTTGCTTAGTATATCTGGTATCTTATTTCATTAATAAGATATCTTGCCCTGCACATAGTTATTATACTGTCTGTCTCTGTATTCCTCAATAAGTGGACAATTTAAAAAACATAGTGTTCAAGAAAATGACCAAATCCCTAAATCAAATAATTTTACTTTTAGTTGATCATCATCTGTGTGTCCCCCAAAACCCGCCAAAAGAATTTTAAACCCAAGCCTAAGCCGGGCCACTTACAAAAACTTTCCAGCTGTTTTTTTGCAATTTGCTCCATAAACATACTTTTTTTCTACTTCATGTTATCATAGGGGGGTTTTATAAAACAATCGGGCTTCAAAACTGAAATTCCTATAAAAAATCATTTTCATTATTTATTTCCCAATCCCCAAAAATTTTAAACCCAAATTCTAAAACACATTTATACCAAATTTATATTCAAACATTCTCCTTCTCGATACTTTTTCCTTGGCTAACATATCAACTTTATCATGAAGGAGTAATCCAAGTGTTAGGGGATCCATAGCAATTGACATTAATTCCTTTGCCCAAATTTTTTGATATCTAAAACCTGGCTTCCCCAATGAGCATTTTTTGTTGGAGTCATTATATAGCCAAGACCCTTTTAAAAGATGACATAAATCATAATAAATGAAGATTTCAAGCTCAGTGTCTTTGGTTAGTTTTTAGCGCCATTAGGTTTGGGCAAAACAATTCAGTTTGCAGTGAGACGCCCATTTTAAATTCTTATGAAAAAACTCAACAAATTTATTATCGTTCTTAATTTGGGAGGTGGAAACAAGACAGATGCACCCCCGGGCCCCTGAAGAAATTTTTAAAAACTGATTAATTTTAAAGGGGCCAAAATTTGTTTGAGTTGATTGCCTTTTTAACCGGTATAAAATTGATAATGCATTAACCAAAGGCCCGATCAACTGCCCCTGGAGAGGAGGGTATAACCAAATAAAATTTTCTCAGAACTCTAAGGCACTTTCCTGAAAACCCCTTTGTTGGACGTATAATCCCGTTACATTGAGGGCGTTCTTCCTATTTCCCTGGCCCAAATGGGCCTTGGGGGGCCTACCCCAACCCCAACAGCCTGAACATTTAGGCCGATCTCCTTAACATTTCCCCTTTTGTAAAATTTTTAAAAGAATGATGCTTAACAGACGTACTACAAATCAGAGATCAATTTTCCCCCCTCCCTTTCAGGGGTTTCATGAAAGGTAAAAGTGGCAGAACTGTATTTCCCCCTTTCTCACTGCACAAAACCTCTACTTTTTTTAAAACCACTTTTTTTGATCTAAAATCGGGCTTTTTAAATTTTGGGCAAACCCGAACCGTTAAATTTTAAAGAACTAGCCAAAATAATTTTGGGTGGTAGCTTAAATTTCCCAAGGCTTCAGAAGTGCTTCTAAAGAATTTCCCTTTAGGAAACACCGCAGGGAGGGGTTCAACCCCCAGGGCTATTTAATTTTCCCTGATTAATGTTTCCTCCTAAATCCCTTTAAAACCCGCCTCACCTAAACATATAGCTATAAGCTATCTGAAAATACCCATGATCCATACAACAAGGGCATAAGAAATGAAAACCATTCTTAATGAAGTTCAAGCAATTTGTAATCGACTAGGCCTCAAATATCTTCCCTCTAAAAATAAGATTTTAACAAGCAAACGACATCCCCCCCCAAACTATTTAAGGGTGAAATCATTTGCTACTTTTAAAAATTACAGATAACTTGGTGTAAGGGACCCTTTTAAAAAAATCCAAATATACCACAACTAAACAAGAAAAGTAAAGCTAGGGTAAATGCTCTCAAAACTGTTTTCCCGGGTTTCAATCCCAACAAAGGTCAAATGTGAAATCGTGAGGGAAAGAAATTTCCCCCAAAATCCTCCCCGGTAAACTCCAGTAAAGGCCCCAGGGTTTGGTCCTTAATTGATTATGGCTTCCCCTGTTTTATAATAAACTAGAGAAAATTCCCCTTTCCCACCCTGGAGTTTAAAGCAAAATGAAGGCTCTCAGGGTTAATCTTTTGGGTGTCCCCCACTACAAAAGTTTTTTAACATGAGGAAAAGGGGCTTGGTAAAATTTTTTTGTATCATGATAGGAAATTTTGAAATTAACACTGTACCGGGGGGGGAAATTAAATGTTGAAAAAAAACGAACCAACCCCCTGTCCAGTGAATCTTACCAAGGTCTAAAAGGGAAATACACACAGATCTAAATGGATTGTGAAAACGTGCAATTGCATTAAGTTTTTTTAAAAACCTCATGAACTGTATCACTGTAGGGCAACAAAGCTTCACCCCTCCATGGAAGATTTTGTTCATTTAATATCACCTACCTACAATCCCTCCCAAAAAGCTCATTGCTAGTAAACCCTTTCCTTTTAAAACTCTTTTAGAGCAACTCTCAAGAAGAAATTTCTCACCTAGCTGGGAGTAACAAGTTAACAAAAAGTTAAAATACAAATGATGGGCCCAAACAGGAGTCCCTTTTGGCAAAGGGGTCACTGCTCTTGTTGCCCCCCCCTAAATTTAAAAACGATAATAAATTTTTTTGAGTTAGGCCCAAAAAAATTTAAAAACTGGGCGTCTACACTGCAAACGAAAATTTTTTGCAATCCCTAAAGGGGCTAAAACTAACCTATGACACGAGGCCTTTAAATCTATCATCATTTCTGATTTTATGCCTATTGAAGGCTCTTGGCTCATATAATGAATCCAACAACATGCTCCCTTGGGGGAAACCAGGTAAGATACTCAAAATTTTGGGGCAAAGGAATTAATGACAATTGCTATGGAAACCCCCTTCCCCAAAATTGGATTTTCTCCTTTCATGATAAAGTTTATATTTACCAAGAAGAGTATCGAGAAAAAGAATGTTTGAATATAACTTTTTGGTTTAAAAGTGTCAAACATTGGAATAAATTTAGGAGAGAAGTAAATAATGAAAATTTTTGTTTTAGGAATGCAGTTAGAAGCCTGAGTAGATCTATAACCCACTATGATAACATGAACGTAGATAAGTATGTTTATGGAGCAACTTGCAATGTGAACAGACTGACTGATGTTGTAGTGGCCAGGCTTAGGCTTGGTTACAAGTACTTCTGGCAGTTTGGGAGACACACAGATGATGATCAAACTAAATGTAAATTATGTGATCAGGCATATGGTCACTCTCTTGAACACTAATGTGCTTAATTGTCCACTTATTGAGGAATACAGAGACAGACAGTATAATAACCTATGTGACATGTCAAGATATCTTATTAATGAAAATAAGATACCAGATATACTAAGCAAATTTCCTAAATTTGCTTGTAACAGATAAGTGAACTATAGATATGTAGATATAAATCCATATGTATTCCTGTTAACCCTTTGGGGCCTAGTTCCTAGGCCTTTTGTGTATCCATATGCTCTTGCGCTACCGTCCACAGGATGGATATGGGGTGCACAATAAACTAGCCACTTCGGTGGCAAAATCTAAAAATCTTAATCTTGTATAACATTTCTACTTCTACATCTACTGTTATAAATATGCTACATTTATTATGGCGGGACACCACCTTGAAAGAAGTTAACGTGTCAAGTAATTCTTTACGTACTGTCCAGATTACCGCCTTGTCTTGTCGTTTAAATATTCGTTATGCAATCGCAAAAAAAAAAAAAATTGCAACTTGTATATCTACAAGCAATAATTCAGAGTCATATACTTATATATCTGTTATATCTATGTGACTGATGGGTTAGTATTATACCCCTTCAAGAATATTCTATTATTACACATACACTTTTTAAATTGCACCAAAGTGGTTGGGCCACTTACCTTTTATATCCTACCTCACTCCCCCTCCCACCCTTTTATATCCTACCTCACTCCCCCCTCCCACCCTTTTATATCCTACCTCACTCCCCCTTCCCACCCTTTTCCAATATTTCCATCCTTACCCATCCTTCCCTACCCATCTTACCAAAGAATCGAATCGAATTGCCCCACTGTCTCCAGTCGACAGAGTCATAGAGGTGCCTGCTGACGCTGACTTGCACAGAAAGCTAGTGCCAAATCAAAATCGAGAACAACGTCCAGTATTGGGCCCCTACTTAAACAAGATGGGTCCTACACAGATGACAGCAAGGAAATGAGTGAGCTACTCAAGTCCCAATATGACTCAGTTTTTAGCAAGCCGCTAACCAGACTGAGAGTCGAAGATCAAAATTAATTTTTTATGAGAGAGCCACAAAATTTGATTAACACAAGCCTATCCGATGTTATCCTAACGCCAAATGACTTCGAACAGGCGATAAATGACATGCCCATGCACTCTGCCCAGGGCCAGACTCATGGACTCTGTGTTCATCAAGAACTGCAAGAAGCCCCTATCACGAGCCTTTTCCATCCTATGGAGAGGGAGCATGGACACGGGGGTCGTCCCACAGTTACTAAAAAACACACCAGACAAGCCCCATTCCCACAAAGGGGGCAGGTAAAGCAACAGCAAAGAACTACCAGCCAATAGCACTAAATCCCATATCATAAAAATTTTTGGGAAAGGGTCCTAAGAAGCAAGATCACCATCCATCTAGAAACTCATCAGTTACCAAACCCAGGGCAACATGGGTTTAGAACGGTCGCTCCTGTCTGTCTCAACTATTGGATCACTACGACAAGGTCCTAAATGCACTAGAAGACAAAAAGAATGCAGATGTAATATATACAGACTTTCCCAAAAGCTTCGACAAGTGTGACCATGGCGTAATAGCGCACAAAATGCGTGCTAAAGGAATAACAGGAAAAGTCGGTCGATGGATCTTTTAATTTCCTCACTAACAGAACACAGAGAGTAGTCGTCAACAGAGTAAATCCGAGGCTGCTACGGTGAAAAGCTCTGTTCCACAAGGCACAGTACTCGCTCCCATCTTGTTCCTCATCCTCATATCCGACATAGACAAGGATGTCAGCCACAGCACCGTGTCTTCCTTTGCAGATGACACCCGAATCTGCATGACTGTGTCTTCCATTGCAGACACTGCAAGGCTCCAGGCGGGCATCAACCAAATCTTTCAGTGGGCTGCAGAAAACAATATGAAGTTCAACGATGAGAAATTTTAATTACTCAGATATGGTAAACATGAGGAAATTAAATCTTCAATCAGGGGTCAAAACAAATTCTGGCCACAAAATAGAGCGAAACACCAACGTCAAAAGACCTGGGAGTGATTATGTCGGGGGGATCTCACCTTCAAGGACCATAACATTGTATCAATTTGCATCTGCTAGAAAAATGACAGGATGGATAATTTAGAACCTTCAAAACTAGGGAGGCCAAGCCCATGATGACACTCTTCAGGTCACTTGTTCTATCTAGGCTGGAATATTGCTGCACACTAACAGCACCTTTCAAGGAGGTGAAATTTCCGACCTAGAAAATGTACAGAGAAACTTTCACGGCGCGCTAACGGAGATAAAACACCTCAATTACTGGGGGCACTTGAGGTTCCTAAACCTGTATTCCCTGGAACGCAGGAGGGAGAGATACATGATTAATTTCACCTGGAAATCCTAGAGGGACTAGTACCGAACTTGCACACGAAAATCACTCACTACGAAAGCAAAAGACTTGGGAGACGATGCAACATCCCCCCAATGAAAAAACAGGGGTTTTCACTAGCACGTTAAGAGACCATACAATAAGTGTCAGGGGCCCGAGACTGTTCAACTGCCTCCCAGCACACATAAGGGGGATTACCAACAGACCCCTGGCAGTCTTCAAGCTGGCACTGGACAAGCACCTAAAGTCAGTTCCTAATCAGCCGGGCTGTGGCTCGTACGTTGGTTTGCGTGCAGCCAGCAGCAACAGCCTGGTTGATCAGGCGCTGATCCACCAGGAGGCCTGGTCACAGACCGGGCCGCGGGGGCGTTGACCCCCGGAACTCTCTCCAGGTAAACTCCAGGTAAACTCCAGGTAAACAAAGTGAACGAGGCGTCTGACGCGTCTCTGCTGTCAGGAGAGACTGATGCCAATGAACGTCAACACCAGCAGCACTGCAAAGGAGCAAACATCTTGGACTCAGAAAAGTACTCAAGACTGCAGCCCCCCTCCTTTGATGAGTCAAGTAGGGAGAGCAAGTACACACCTTGCAGTTATAATCTCAGACACCAACTGCCTAGATTTAGATTAGATTAGATTTTGCCACCGAAGTGGCTAGTTTATTGTGCACCCCATATCCATCCTGTGGACGGTAGCGCGAGAGCATATGGATACACAAAAGGCCTAGGAACTAGGCCCCAAAGGGTTAACAGGAATACATATGGATTTATATCTACATATCTATAGTTCACTTATCTGTTACAAGCAAATTTAGGAAATTTGCTTAGTATATGTGGTATCTTATTTTCATTAATAAGATATCTTGACATGTCACACAGGTTATTATACTGTCTGTCTCTGTATTCCTCAATAAGTGGACAATTAAGCACATAGTGTTCAAGAGAGTGACCATATGCCTGATCACATAATTTACATTTAGTTTGATCATCATCTGTGTGTCTCCCAAACTGCCAGAAGTACTTGTAACCAAGCCTAAGCCTGGCCACTACAACATCAGTCAGTCTGTTCACATTGCAAGTTGCTCCATAAACATACTTATCTACGTTCATGTTGTCATAGTGGGTTATAGATCTACTCAGGCTTCTAACTGCATTCCTATAACAATCATTTTCGTTATTTACTTCTCTCCTAATATTATTCCTAATGCTAGACACAGATATATCAAAGTTATATTCTACATTCTCCTTCTGGGTATTCTTCTTGGCTAACATATCAACTTTATCGACGTTTAGGATAATTGTAATACGTATGGCTTTTATAGGAGGTATGATTATTATGGAAGTTAGTTGGGTTTAGAGTACCAGGAGGTTTCAGTGGCGGCTCTAAGTAGTTCTGAATATGCTCACAAGGTCACTGTTAATTAAAGTTCTTAACAGAGGAACACTCGTAGGAATTATACCAGTCACATGTGCAATAAAGTCATCATGCTGATCAGGGGGAACATTAAAACGTTTCCATTTGAATAGCCCACCAGGGAGGACAGTATTACCAATATCTAGAGAGGTTAGTATTGGGAAATGATCTGATTATATATCTGTTACAATGGAAGACTCACAGCTGGCAGAAGTAATGTTGAAGCGAAGACACAGATCAAGGACGCCTCCATAGATATGTGTGGGTTCAAGGTCACCTACAATTTGTACATTATCATGACTATTTAAGTGTGACAACAGTTGTTTATCATTACGATTACCAGGGACTCTGCACTCTTGTAGACACACAGTATCATTGGGTTCGGTAGTTACTTTATGGTGAAGACCAGGAAATCTTTTTCCAAGTGATGCAATACTCCAACTTAAAGTAGAAAGTTTATACGAGTTTTGATCCATTATAGAAGTCCTGGGATCTTGCTTAGTTTCTTAGCATAATGAAAAAAAATATTCATATAAATAGCAGAACTTATCAATGTCAGCAGTGTTACCCTGGTCCACGAGTTTTTAAGTGCACTTCCAGTTGTTAGGCCTCGTGGGAGTCTTTGTTTCTCCTATGGCAGGACACCACTTCGGAAGTAGTTGAGCCGACCTCCAGCTCCAGCAAACCAGCCGATCCCCAGCTCCAACAAGCGTCCTGTAACCAGCCTAAGCAACCTGGCTGCTGCGCAAAAAAAGGCAATAGCAAAAAATATACTATACCCACTACCAGTTCACTGCCACGCATATATGCAATTTGTATATATGTGTGCCGTTGACGGGTGGTGTGGTATACCCCATCCAATGATCATAAATAACACAAAACACACACACACACACAACCTCCCTCACAGCTTCCTATAGAAGCCTCCCGACCAGGTCAACCCCAGTGCAGCCAAACACTCTAAACCACAACACCCTGCCATATCCAATGCCCCCACCCACTACATTACAAACTCCACCCCCACAGCAACCACCCATAGTTCCTTATCAGGTCTCCCACTTCCCCAACCCCAATACACCTCCCAGACCACAGTCTTAGAAAAGAAGTTGAAGGTATGGTATAACAAATGCAGAATGGAATAACAAATAAGTATGGGAGTGGCACGAAAGAATCAAGGAGGACATCCCAGACATATAGCACTCACCGAAACCAAAACTCACCAGAATAATAACAGATTCACTTTTCACCGGATATCAAATCTTCAGGAAAGACAGAGGGGGGAGAGGGGGAGGTGGATGTTGCACTGCTCATTAAAAAGCCAGCTGGGGTTTTGAGGAAAATGGAAGGAAAGGATGGCACGGAGTGAAAGGGACTACATTAGTAGGAACAATCCAGTCTGAGGACATAAGGTGATAATTTGCCAGTAATGTACACCCACCAAGAAACTGTCAGCGAGACCAATGAGAAGATACGATGAGAGCAACAGAAGCCATGGTCGACACATAGCCGAGGGTGGCAGGGAGAGCACACGTGGGGGGAGCCAAGTTACTGTTATGGGTGATTTCAACTACAAAGTGTACAGATTGTCTACATCGGGATATGTACAAACTCTATGTGAAGCCCCCATGTGTGTAGGCGATTATAGAGTAACATGGCACGAGCCAATGATGATGGCATGTGACACTAAAGTACTAGGTAAACCTAATGCATCAAACATGTTAGAGACACTACCAGAGAGAGGGAGAAGATGAACCAGCAAGGACTGGATCCTTGATATTCACCTTGAGTAGTTCAGACATCGAGGATTCTGTATGAAAGGACCCCGGGAGCTAGTGATCATTGGTTCTGTGCTTCGACCTACAAGTTGAGCTCCAAAGTGGAGAGAGTAGCAGGAATAGGATGGGAAAACCCAAACCTACAAAAGGGGGAAGGAACTACTCAGGATGAGGAACTTCCTTCCAAAACATTCAGTGGGAGAGGAACTGACAGGATAACCAGTACAAGAAATGAGGGGACTATGTGGCCAACAAATGCAAGGAGGCAGAGGAGAGGTTTGTTCCCAAGGGAAACAGGAAATAATTGGGAAGAACAGAAACGATCCTGGTTTCACCCAAAGGTGTGGGAGGCAACAAAAACTAGGTTGTACTAGAGAATGGAAAAGGTACAGAAGACAGAGAGAACTCAGGAAAAATAAAGAGATTAGCAAGAGCAAGAATTGAATATGCCACAGATAAGAAGGGAGGCTCAGCGACAATATGAAAATGACATAGCATCGAAAGTCAGACTGACCAGAAAGCTGTGTACAGCCCAACATCAGGAGGAAAACAACAGTCAAGGACCAGGTAATCAGACTGAGGAAAGGGGTGATGGGAATTCCATAGCAACCGACCGAGAGGTTTGTCGGAGCTCAACACGAGATTTAAAGAAGTATTTACAGTGGAAGCCCAGTAGTTGGACTCCAGAAATCAGAACAGGGGGGTACACAGCAAGTGCTGGATGATGGGTACATATAACCAAGGAGGAAGTGATGGAAGCTTGCTATGCGAACTTGCACCTCAAAGGCGGTGGGACCAGACAAACATCTCGCCGTGGGGGTCTTAAGGGGAGCAGAGATATTGTGAGTGCCATTAACAAAGATCTTCAACACATCATTTGAAACTGGGCAACTCTCTGAGGTATGGAAGATGGCCAATTGTAGTCCAATTTTTAAAAAGGAGACAGACATGAGGCCACTAAACTACAGACCTGATTCACTACGTGTATAGTATGCAAGGTCATGGAGAAGATCATCAGGAGGAGAGTGTGGGAGCACTTGGAAAGAGATACAAGTGTATAATTGACAACCAGCATGGTTTCAGGGAAGGAAAATCCTGTGTCACAAACCTACTAGAGTTTTATGACAAGGTGGACAGAAGTAGGACAAGAGAAGAGAAGGGGTGACATCGACTGCTTTTTTTTGGACTGCAAAAAGGCCTTCTTAGACAGTTTCTCACAATAGGTTACTGAAAAAGCTAGAAGATCAGGACATATAAACAGGTAAAGGCACTGCAATGGATCAGGAGAATACCTGACAGGGGATGGCAACAACGTGTCATGGACGTGACGAGGGTGTCAGAGTGGATGTTGTGACAAGCGGGGTTCCACAGGGGGTCAGTCCTTGGACCTGTGCTGTTCTTGGTATAGTGAAGAATATCGGAAGGGATAGACTCAGAAGTGTCCTTGTTTGCAGATGATGTGAAGTTAATGAGAAGAATCAAATCGGATGAGGATCAGGCAGACTACAAAGGGACCTGGACAGGTGCAAAGCTGGTCTCTCCGCAACTGGCTCCTTGAGTTTAACCCTGCCAAATGCAAAGTCATGAAGATTCGGGGAAGGGCCAAAGAAGGACGCAGACACAATATAGTTTAGATGGGCCAAAGTCTGCAAACCTCACTCAAGGAAAAAGATCTGGGGGGGTGAGTTATAAACACCGGCATATCTCTGAGGCGCACATAAATCAGCTAACTGCTGCAGCATACGGGCGCCTGGCAAACCTACGGATAGCGTTCCGATTACCTCAGTAAGGAGTCGTTCAAGACCTGTATACCATTTACGTCAGGCCATACTGGAGTATTGCTGCACAGTTGGAATCCAACCTAGTCAAGCATGTCAGGAAATTAGAGAAAGTGCAAAGGTTTGCAACAAGACTAGTCCCGAGCTACGGCGGAATTGTCCTACGAAAGAAAGGTTGAGGGAAATCGGCCTGACGACAACTGGAGGCCAGGAGGGTCAGGGGGACATGATAAACGAATATAAAATACTGCCAGATAGACAATGGGGTCCAAGACAGGATGTTCCAGAGATGGGAACACACACAAAGAGGTCACAATTGGAAGTTGAAGAATCAGATGAATCGAAGGGATGTTAGGAAGTATTTCTTCAGGTCAAGAGTGTCAAGTCATGGAAAATAGTCTAGAAGTGAAGTAGTGGAGGCGGGAACCATACATAAGTTTTACATGGCGAGGGGTATGTTAAAGCTCATGTATAGCAGGCGGAGAGAGAGGACCTAGTAGCAATCAGTGAGAGGCGGGCCAGCGAGGCTATGACTCGACCCTGCAACCACAAATAGGTGAGTACAAATAGGTGGTACTTGTGGAGGAGTAGTCACACGGTTTGAGCTCGTGTTTGGTAGGTAATTTCTGGATGTGCCATAAGGAATAGAGTGTGGGATGTAGGGCATGGCACGCATAAGAGTACATATAATCACCCTTTTAAATAAAAGCCCCGAAAAAAGGAATATATAAGTGATCACAGAAAGAAAACAGAGGAAATAGTGACTAAGTTGTTTAGTGGGGGCGGGGAAGGAAGGTGAACGTTGTGTCGGCCTAATAGTGTTGCCATAATAAACAGTGAGAGTATTTGTGAAGAATAAGTGTGACTCAAGGACCAGGGGATAAGAGATATGTATAGATGTTGTCAGTAAATACGTGAGTGAGTGAAAAAATTAGATGAGCTAGAGACTATAGTGCATACAGGAAGTTAGTGAAAAATTACCGAGAAGCATCAAGTCTTCAACTACTGGACACAGGACAGACCCGCATTGTTACTCCACTGCCAGCTGCAAGTATATTTCACCTAGTTTGAGTTGATGGGGTCAATAGTAACTGTCTCTAGCTGGAATTGGGGGTCACTCTCCTCGAGCTATCAGAATTAGATACAGCAGAATTTTATGGCATTTAATAGAATTTAGACTGGTAGCGGCATACAGGCGACAGCTAGTGTCTATTTTATTTTAAATGTATTTTAAACACATAAGACCAGTACAGCGGGAACCAAAGAGATTGGTTACTTATGCAAGACTTATGTGTACATACGTGGGGGAAATAAGGACTGCTTACATTAAACAATATGCACACACAACACACTAGGTGAGAACAGGCTCTGCTGTTGGCACTTGAATAGCTGTAGCATGACACATACTCACACTCACACATATAACACCACACACAATACACACACACTTGCAACCACACACTAGGTGAGTACAGGAATCTGCTGTTAGGCACTGAATAGCTTGTAGATGCCACAACACACACTCACACACACACACACACACCACACACACACACACCACACACAACACACACACAGCAACCACTAGGTGAGTACAGGATCTGCTGTTAGGCACTTGAATTAGCTGTAGCATGCACACACACACACACACAACGCACACACACACACACACACACACAACACTAGGTGAGTAAAGGTCTGCGGTTAGGCACTTGATAGCTGTAGCATGCAACAACACACACACACACACACACAACCACATACACCACACACACTAGGTGAGAACAGGATCTGCTGACTAGAGCGTTAGGCCCTTGAATAGATAGTAGGATGCCACATAACACACACCACCACACATAGGGAGGGCAATATGACCAGGGTGAAAATTTTCAGAGGATTGGGTGTTTGCGAGTGGAAGGTAGGCCTGTTAAAGTAATTTTCAAGGAAGAATCAGTTCGAAACAGGATTCAGCAAGAGAAAGCAAGACTGAGGACAACAGGGTACCAGAGAGTATACCTCGACCGCGCAGAACACAAGAAGAAAGGACTCTACATGAAAGAGAGGGTACAGAGGAGACGCAAGGAGGAGGAACAGAGCAATGACGAACGATGAGCAGGACCCAGGACCAGGAGGAAAGGCAAACACACCCACAGAATCTTCCCCCCCCCCAAGCCTCCAACTGCGCATTCCAACACAAACTGAGCAACCTATACTACAACCCACTCACTGTTCCCTCTGCCACCAACCCCCATATCACAAACCTCACCCCAACAGCTGTCCTTATGGGCATTCTGTCCCCACCCCCATCATCACAAATCCCAACCTTACAGAAACTGAAAGTTTGGTACACAAACCAGATGGAATAACCGATGAACATGAAGGAGTGGAACGAAAGAATCAGTGAAAAATCCCCCAGGGACATCATAGCAGTCAAGAAAACAAACTCGCTGAGAACAATTAACAGACACAATCTTCCCAACGGGGAATATCTGATCTGACGAAAGATCGAGGAAGTACAGGGGGAGGAGGGGTTCACTGCTCTAAAGCACCGATGGGGATTTGAGGAAAATGGAAGGCATGGAATGATTGGAGAAAGAGACTCATTGTAGGTACAATTTCAGTCCGGAGAACATAAAGTAGTCATTGGAGTGATGTATAACCCACCACAGAACTGCAGGAGGCAAGAGAGGAGTACGAAGAAACAACAGGGTGATGGTGGACACACTGGTTGAGGTGGCAAGAAGAGCTCACTCGAGCAGGCAAAGTTACTGGTAATGGGGCGAATTTCATCCACAGGGAGATCGACTGGGAAAACTGGAGTCCACATGGGGGTTCCGAAACATGGAGAGCCAAGATGATGGATGTGGGTACTTGAAAACCTCATGCATCAAACATGTCAGGGACCTACCATGAGACAGAGGGGAGGATGAGCCAGCAAAAGCTGGATCTTGTGTTCACCTGATCAGTTCAGACATTTGAGGACATCACTTACGAGAGGCCCCTTGGAGCTAGCGATCACGTGGGTTCTGAGTTTTGATTTTTAGTAGAGTTCAAAGGGAGGAAGGTAACAGGAACTGAAGGGACAGGCCAAACTAAAAAAACGGGGGGGACCCCTACCACAGGTATGAGAAACTTTCCTGCAGGGAGGTTCAGTGCGACAGAGAAATGGTAGGAAAATCAGTAAACGAGATGATGGAATACTGTGGCAACAAAGTGCAAGGAGGCAGAGGGAAAGGTTTGTTCCCAATGGGAAACAGAAATATAGGAAGACCAAAACGAGTCCTTGGTTTACCTCGAAGGTGTAGGGAGGCAAAAACTAGTGCAACAGAGAATGATGAAAGGTTACAGGAGGCATAGGACCCAGGGAAAACAAGGAGATTAGTAGAAGAGCCAGAAACGGGTATGAACAGATAAGGAGGGGGCCCAGCGGACAGTATTATTTGAAAACGACATAGCATCGAAAGTCAAATCTGACCCGAAACTTGCTGTATTGCCACATTAGGAGTGAAGACAAACATCAAGGACCAGGTGTAAGGCTGAGGAAAGGAGGTGGAGAAATCACAAGCAACGATCAAGAGGTATGTGAGTGAGCTCAGCACGGATTTAGGAAGTATTTACAGTAGAGACAGGAAGGAACTTGGGGGGACAGACCAGATGGGCGGCACCAGCAAGGAAATACACCAACAAGCTGTTGGAGGAGTGAAGAAACTGCTCAGGGACATCGTATACCTCAAGGGCAATGCGACCGGAACATCTCCCCATGGCGTCCTTAGAGGGGAGCAGATTGTTGTTGCAGCCACTTAACCACAATCTTCTACTGTCCCTGGAACTGGGCAAACTACCTGAGGTAGTGGAGATGGCAAATGTAGTTCCCTTTTTAAAAAGGAGACAGAAAAGAGGCCACTAAACTTTAGACCTGTAGTCATGACGTGTATAGTATGCAAAGTTATGGAGAAGATTATCAGGAGGAGGAGTGGTAGAGAACCTGGAAACGGAACAAGAGTATAAATGCAGCCAGCACGGATCTGGAAGGCAAATCCTGTGTCAAACAAACCTTCTGAGTTTTTAATAAATAAAATAACAGAAGTAAGACCCCACGATAGAGAGGAGTGGGCTGTTGATTGCATCTTCTTGGACAGCAAGAAGGCATTTGACACAGGTCCTCACAAGAGATTGTGCAGAAGCTCTTTAGAGGCGGGTTGAGATCATATGCTTGGGGCATCCAGGCGCATATTCAGGAAGGGCACTGCAAAGGATCAAGAGATACCTGACAGTGGGAGCAAACAACGAGTCATGGTACGTATTGATGTATATCAGTGGCACCTGTGACGAGCGGGGTCCCACAGGGGTCGGTCTAGGACCAAGTGATATTTTTTGGTATTATGTGAACGACATGGATGGAAGGGTTAGATACAGAAGTGTCCCTGTTTGCAGATGATGTGAAGTTAATGAGGAGAATTAAATCAGATGAGGACCAGGCAGGACTTAAAAGAGGCCTGGACAGACTGGACACCTGGTTCAGCAAATGCCTTCTCGAATTTAATCCTGCCAAATGCAAAGTCATGAAGATACGGGAAGGGCACAGAAGACCACAGAGTATAGGCTAGGTGGCCAAAGACTGCAAACCTCACTCAAGGAGAAAGATCTTGGGGTGAGTATAACACCTGGAGTTTACCTGGAGTTTACCTGGAGAGAGTTCCGGGGGTCAACGCCCCCGCGGCCCGGTCTGTGACCAGGCCTCCTGGTGGATCAGAGCCTGATCAACCAGGCTGTTGCTGCTGGCTGCACGCAAACCAACATACAAGCCACAGCCCGGCTGGTCAGGTACCGACTTTAGGTGCTTGTCCAGTGCCAGCTTAAAGACTGCCAGGGGTCTGTTGGTAATCCCCCTTAATTGTATGCTGGGAGGCAGTTTGAACGTCTCGGGCCCCTGACACTTATTGTATGGTCTCTTAACGTGCTAGTGGACACCCTGCTTTTTCATTGGGGGATGTTTGCATCGTCTGCATGTCTTTTGCTTTCGTAGATGAGAGATTTTCGTGTGCATGTCGGTACTAGCCTTAGGATTTTCCAGGTTGTATATATAATCTTGTATTCTCTCCCGCCTGCATTCCAGGGAATACAGGTTTAGGAAACCTCAAGTGCTCCCGTAACTGAGAGTTTTATCTCCATTATTGGCGCGCCGTGAAGGTTCTCTGTACATTTTTAGGGCATCAATTTCACCTGCCTTGAAAGGTGCTTGTTGTTAGTGTGCAGCAATATTCCAGCCTAGATAGAACAAGTGACTGAAGAGTGTCATCATGGCTTGGCATCCCTCGTTTTGAAGGTTTCATTATCCATCCTGTCATTTTTATAGCAGATGCGATATGATACAAAAAATAAAACCCGTTATGGTCCTGAAGGTGAGATCCTCAACATGATCATCCCAGGTCTTTGACGTTGTGGTTTCGCTCTATTTTGTGGGCCTGAATTTGTTTTGTACTCTGATGAGATTTAATTTCCTCATGGTTTACCATATCTGAGTAATTGAAAATTTCCTCATCGTTGAACTTCATATTGTTTTCTTCAGCCCACTGAAAAAGATTTGGTTGATGTCTTGCTTGGAGCCTTGCAGTGTCTGCAATGGAGACAATGTCATTGCAGCATTCGGGTGTCATCTGCAAAGGAAGACACGGGTGCTGTGGCTGACATTTTTTGTTAGGGTCGGATATAGGTGAGGAACAAAATGGGAGCGAGTACTGCCTTGTGGAACAGAGTTTTCACCGTAGCTGCCTCGGACTTTATTTGTTGAGACTACTCTCTGTTTTTTTAGTGAGGAAATTTTAGATCCTCGAGACTTTTCCCCGTTATTCCTTTTGCACGCATTTTGTGCGCTATTACGCCTGGTCACACTTGTCGACAAAGACTTTTGCAAAACTGTATAATTACATCTAATTTTTTTGTTTCTAGTGCATTTAGGACCTTGTCGTAGAGATCCAATTAGTTGAGACAGGGCAGGGCGACCGTTCTAAACCCCTGTTGCCCTGGGGTTTTGTAAAAGATGGGTTTCAGATGGGTGGGGATCTTGTTCTTAGGACCCTTTTAAAAAATTTTTTTGAATGGGTGTTTTGTATTGGTCGTAGTTCTTTTTGTTGCTTTATGCCCCCTTTGTGGAGTGGGGCTTGTCTGTTGTTTTTTTGTAACGTGGGGCACCCCCGTGCCATGCTCCCTCTCCATAGGATGGAAAAGGCTGGGAAGGGGCTTCTTGAGATTCTTGATGAACACGGGTTTCCCTGAGTCTGGCCCGGGGCAGAGGGCATGGGCATGTATTTATCGCCTGTTCGAAGTCTTTTTTGGGGTAGGTAAAATCGATAGGCTTGTGTTAATCAAATTTTGTGGCTCTCTCATAAAAATTAAATTTTTATCTTCGGGTCTCAGTCTGGGGTTTGCGGCTTGCTAAAAACGAGTCTATTGGGACTTGAGTAGCTCCTCATTTCCCTTTCTGTCATCTTGTAGGACCCTCTTGTTTAATAGGGGCCCAATACTGGACGTTGTTCTCGTTTTTTTTTGGCATAGGAGAAAAAATTTTTGGGGTTTCTTTCGATTTCTTTATGACTTTTGTTCTTCCCGCGTTTTCCTGACCCCTAAAAGATTCCTTTAACTTAAGTTATTCGATGTTGCTATTTCTCTGCCAGTTTCCCTATGCATTTTGATATATTGCCCCCTTTTTGCCGCTTGTTATTTTTTTCCATCGCCTGTAAAGGGAGCGCCTGTCTCTTTTTATTTTACATCTACTCCTCCTTTTTCTTGAGGAAAAAATCTTTTGGGATACATCGAGTGCCACCAAGTTAATCTGTTCTAGGCATAAGTTGGGGGCTGTGTTGCTTAGCATATCTTCCCCGCTTATATCGGGTTAGGACTTTGGTTTACTTGATCCCACTTTATGTTTTTTTTATTTAAGTTGAATTTGGTGAATGCTCCCCCGTGAAGTCTATTATGTCGGTCTGGGGCTCCCTGATACATGCTGAAACCCCCAATTTAAATCTTCATCAGGACAAAACAAATTTTGGCCACAAAAAGAGCGAAACACCAACGTCAAAGACCTGGGAGTGATCTGTCGGAGGGTCTCACCCTTTAAGGGCCATAATATGATCAATCGCATCTGCTAAAAAATGACAGGATGGTAATGGAAAAACCCTTTAAAATGGGAGGCCAAGCCCATGATGACACTTTCGGGCCTTGTTCTATCTAGGGGAATATTGCTGCACACTAACGCACCCTTTTAGGAGGTGAAATTGCCCACCTAGAAAATGTCAGAGAACTTTACGCGCGCAAACGGGGAAAATAAACACCTAATTTTGGGAGCGCTTGAGGTTCCTAAATGTATTCCCCGGAACGCACGAGGGAGAGTCATGATTTTTACACCTGGAAAATCCTAGGGGCAGTACCGAACTTGCACACAAAAAATCATCACTACGAAAGCAAAAGATTTGGCAGACGTGCACCATCCCCCCATAAAAAGCAGGGGTGTCACTAGCACGTTAAGAGACCATACAATAATTCGGGGGCCCCGGACTGTTCAATCCCCCCTCCCCCCCACACATAAGGGGGATTACCAACAGCCCCCCTGCAGTTTCAAGCGGCCGGACAGACCAAAATCATTCCTGTCAGCCGGGCTGTGGCTCGTACGTTGGTTTGGTGCGCCAGCGCAACACCCTGGTTACAGGCCTGACCCACCAGGGGCCTGGCCCACAGACCGGGCCGCGGGGGCGTTTACCCCGGGAAATTCTCCCGGTAAAAATCCGGTAGTGTATTTTCCAGTCTAGTAGGTCTATTTTTGTGGTTTAAATTTAATTTTGTGCGAGATTTAAAAAACTCTTGTGATGTGATTTTTATCAAGCGCCTCCTGGTGTTTTACTGCAACAATATTTTTTGTAATTTTTCCATTTTAGGGGCCTTAAGTTGAAAACCCCCCGGAGCAAGAGTTGGGGGGCAGGAGCTGGAAAATTTTTCCCAAAAGTGGTCAATTTTTAAAAACTGTTCCGGAATTGCTGGGAATGTTTCATCCGGAGGTTGTAGCACCACATGCTAGGTTTTGGTTTTCGACCTTTACTGCTAAAACTTCCACTACTCATTTTAGGCATTAAGCGTTCGTGCAAACAAGTGACTCTCCCAAGTACAGGCCAACCTCCCCCTTTTTCCTGTTCCTCGTCCAAATTTTATAGGTTGAACCCGGGATCCATATTTTGTTGTCCAATGATCCTTTTTTGGGTCTCAGTGAAAGCCGCGAAAATGCCTTTGCCTTGCAAACAGTCCACGGTGAAAGGTATTTTGTTGTTTGTTGCTGGCTTTGACCCTGTATATTTGCAAAAAAGAAAAGTAAAAGGGACTGATGGTATTGTTGGTAGGGGGGGGTTTTTTTTTTTTTTCCGGCTTAGTATTGTATCTTTTTGGTTTTGGAGGGGAGGCCATCGACTGTGGTTCCACTCCAAATGACTGGATTTGGTGTACGATTTCTCCTTTTCCCTGCCTTTTTTTTCCCTTCCTGGCACTAAAAAACCTTACCTTTTGAGTGGCTTGGGGCTACCCAGGTTTTCCCAGGCCCGGAAATGTTTGTATCTTTTTGCCCCCCTTTAGATGGTGTGCGGGAAATTTAAGTTAAGCCAGTTTTTCCCTGAAGGGTTTACACTTCAGGGTAAAAAAAGCTTACGGGGAAGGGGTTTGCTTTTTTCCTGTTGTCATAGGGGGCTGGATTTCTGGGTGGTCAAGTTGAACGTCCCGTCTGTTTTTCCCAGATTTCCCCATCCGAATACCAAGTGCTTTGTATGTGCACAGGCTTGGTTTCCTTTGCTTGGGGTTTTTCTGTGATGTTTTCCCCGTTGGTGCATTTTCCCGTCTTATTCCTTCCTCCCTGCCCAAAATGGAGTCCCCCACCATTGTTTTTTTTGGAAAAATTCCCACTATTGTATGGAGTCCTTTTGTTTGCTTTTTCCTGGGGTATTTCTATTTTGCAGTATTGGTTTTATCTTTTTTTGCCCTACACTTTTTTCCCCCTACTCGGTCCTGCCCCCCTATGGGTATTTATATGTTTTCCCTTCCTGCGTAAAATTTCCCGACTCCCTGGACAAAAATCCCAGCTTCCCCTTTACTGTACCCCAGGACAGCCCCCCAGCTTCACCATTACTGTCTCCCAGGCAGCCCCTCCGTTCACCATTACTGTCCCCCAGGATGCACTATCACCCCCCACATTTACTGATACCAGGACACACCTCCACCTTTACAGTTTCGACTACATGGCATACAAGGGCAGTCCCATTCGCAGATTTTTTAGTTCCCATCTGTTGTAAAAAGCTTCCAGGTTTTCTATGAAAAGCTTTGATGTTATCCTGTTTTATCCCCTTGTTTTTTTTAGTCCCAGTTTATCTCTTTTGGGGCTACCCAAAAAACATTCCCTTTTTTTAATACTGCTTGTAGTATTTCTTGGATATTGCAAAAGGGGGCGGACCCCAAATTTTCCACAAAAATGAAAATTTATCCATGGGGAAGCCCGTTTTTTTGATTGCCCGGGGATCACAGAGCTTCATAAGTTTTGAAGGGTTGATTACTGTAATTCTTCAGCAACCTCGGGAAAATTTTTATTAATGACCCCCCTTAAAAGAAGCTCTAGCTTTTGTATTTTTTATTTTAACTTACTTGTATATTGGGCGCTTACCGTGTACGTTCCCGATTTTTTTTTATTGTTTGTGTTTGATAAGGGCACCCAAACCCCCCCCGTTTACAGTCTGCTTTTTTGTCCAACGAATCCGTTTGAAACAGTCAAGGGTTCGGCCGTCAAGGGGTTTAGACCCGTCAAGGGGGGACCCCAGGGTTCGGACTGTCGATCTGATCTGATAATGGGGCACTTATTTTTTAAAACATAGGCGGGGATTTTGGGGTAGCACATGAAGGATCTACTGGAAATTTTTACCCGATAATATTATTTGATTGATACAAAGTATAACTTGCATGTTGAAGAAACCGGTATTTTTGGCAGTTCCACAATGACGAACGGTCGAGCCTCAACCTTGTTTATCAATCGTGTTCTGCTTTTCTAGTTTTTTTCGTCTCCACCACAATAAATCTATATTTTACTATAGTTGATGGGGAAATTTTGGAGGAAGGACGCTTTTTTTGTGTAAAAATTGCTTCTCGTTGTGTAATTGCGCCGCTGGTAACCCCTGAGCTGTCTCCGGGAAACACCAAACAATCAAATAACTGCTGCAGCAATGGGCGCCTGGCAAACCTGAGAACAGCATTCCCTTCCTTTGTAAAAAATCGTCAAGACACTGTTCACCCTGTATGTCAGGCCCATATGGGTATGCAGCCCTTTGGAACCCCCCCCTTGATAAAACACGTCAAGAAACTAGAGAAAGTGCAAAGGTTTGCGACAAGGTTAGTTCCAGAGCTAAGGGGAATGTCCTATGAAGAAAGATTAAGGGAAATCGGCCTGACGACACTGGAGGACAGGAGGGTCAGAGGAGGCATGATAACGACATATAAAATGCTGCATGGAATAGACAAGGTGGACAAAGACAGGATGTTCCAGGGGGGGGGGACACAGAAACAAGAGGCCACAATTGGAAGTTGAAGACACAAATGAGTCAGAGAGATATTAGGAAGTATTTCTTCAGTCATAGAGTTGTCAGGCAGTAGAATAGCCTAGAAAATGACAGTGGAGTTTACCTGGAGAGAGTTCCGGGGGTCAACGCCCCCGCGGCCCGGTCTGTGACCAGGCCTCCTGGTGGATCAGAGTCTGATCAACCAGGCTGTTGCTGCTGGCTGCACGCAAACCAACGTACGAGCCACAGCCCGGCTGACCAGGAACCGACTTTAGGTGCTTGTCCAGTGCCAGCTTGAAGACTGCCAGGGGTCTGTTGGTAATCCCCCTTATGTGTGCTGGGAGGCAGTTGAACAGTCTCGGGCCCCTGACACTTATTGTATGGTCTCTTAACGTGCTAGTGACACCCCTGCTTTTCATTGGAGGGATGGTGCATCGTTTTGCCAAGTCTTTTGCTTTCGTGGTGAGTGATTTTCGTGTGCAAGTTCGGTACTAGTCCCTCTAGGATTTTCCAGGTGTATATAATCATGTATCTCTCCCTCCTGCGTTCCAGGGAATACAGGTTTAGGAACCTTAAGCGCTCCCAGTAATTGAGGTGTTCTATCTCCGTTATGCGCACCGTGAAAGTTCTCTGTACATTTTCTAGGTCGGCAATTTCACCTGCCTTGAAAGGTGCTATAGTGTGCAGCAATATTCCAGCCTAGATAGAACAAGTGACCTGAAGAGTGTCATCATGGGCTTGGCCTCCCTAGTTTTGAAGGTTCTCATTATCCATCCTGTCATTTTTCTAGCAGATGCGATTGATACAAAGTTATGGTCCTTGAAGGTGAGATCCTCCAACAAGATCACTCCCAGGGTTTCTAGATGGGCGGTGATCTTGCTTCTTAGGACCCTTTCAAAGATTTTTATGATATGGGATGTTAGTGCTATTGGTCTGTAGTTCTTTGCTGTTGCTTTACTGCCCCCTTTGTGGAGTGGGGCTATGTCTGTTGTTTTTAGTAACTGTGGGAACCCCCCTGTCCATGCT